>CM049845.1:11428778-12008746 GCA_027422415.1 Schizothorax lantsangensis | reverse complement strand
TACAGCACAATCAATAGGCTACTTTGGTCATTTTTCCTTGTATAACTGGATTGTTCAAGCATAAGAATAAGATATGGAGTTAAGAATTTATGAATTGGCAATTCATGTTTTGGTTGTTGAGTTGGCATTTGTATTCAGCTCAATTACATAACTCAATTTTGGCCACAAAATTTGTTTCCAGTAAATTTGACTAATGCTTATTTGTACTGTAAAATAATACAACTGATATCAATAGATAACCACCTCAAATACACAGGCATAAAGAAATATTGACAATTTAACCCATGGATTCCTTCCACTTTACTTCCTTACATTCAAATTACAACAATACATCCTATTTTCAACTTCAATTCAACTTCAGAAATTTAATTTTAAAGACTTTCTCAGATCAATTCAGAATGGCACACAACCCTGCACAATACTGTAATGGCCTCATTGATCAAAACATGAAGAATTGCAGCATCAGCAGTGTACAGGGATGGGAATAACAGCTTATGTTACATCTGCTATTAAAAAAAGAACTAGATACTGCTATAAGATTTTCAGTTCAATGTTCTATTCTGATATGAGAGGTGCAGAGTCAAATAGGTCAATTTTAATGACCTCTCAAATACTTTTTTTAGGATATCTGGGTACATAATACTTTAATAGTACATGTCAGCATTAAATAACATGAAAACGGGTTACATTGGATGCGTCTATTTGTGTAGTAGATTAAATCATTTATTATCAGGAACTGGGGTGTTGTGGTTATGTGGAAAGGTGCAGGCTAGGATATTATGTCACAGAATATGCTGACTCAGCGTGTCTGTGGAGTCCACTAGATCTGTGAACAGCAGAATGAAGTGAGCACAGTACAGTGCAAAGAATGTGGCAGTATCCTGTGGTGATAAATGTGAGGCAAAACTATCATTCATTTTTAAATCAGTCTGGTTTTTGGAGGTCTTTGTAGTCTTTGCACCCTGAATTCATCTGCGGTGCATTTAGTGCCAAGTTCAGTGGAAAATAGACAAGTAATAAGGCAAAAAATAACTTTTTGCTATAATAAGAGAAACAGACAAACTTCTGGAGATTTATTATTATGAACTTATTAGGAGAAATTATGATTATGGAGATATTAAGATTATGGAGAAAAAAATGGACACAAGTTATCAAAGATTCTTTCCACTGCATGTTCAGTATTCCATGTTTACCAAGGTTCACTCAGATTGGTTGACAAGCGTACTAAGGTGTGTGATTATTCTTCAGCAAATGCACAGCTAAAATAGTTCCAGGCAGTTTCCCATATCACTTTGCCAAATTATTTCAGTTATTTCAAAGGTCCTTACAACCTACAAGAGCAAAATAACCTAAGCATAACAGGATGAAAATGACAAATGTTTTATCCCAAAAATTATGTTTATTATTGATGGAACATGCGCTTTTGTTCTCCCACTCTCTCCCTTATACAAATGCACACATACAATATAGACACACTCAGGAACATACACGCACACAGAAACTTGTCAGTGCTGCCCTTTTGGATTTACTAATAAAAACAGTTTCATCACAGCTGAAAGCTACATAATATCTCTCAGTAGCAACTCTCTAGTTAGGTGGTAAAGTGACTGTTCTTGAAACAGTTAAACTTACAGTTTTGCTATTAGTAGAGATGCTGATGCTGAACACAGTCGCACAGACTGTGGAAAAGTAGTTTTTCCAGAGTTAATATTTTTTTCCTCAAAAATAGTTGTTTTTGCTCTATTTTGAGTGTACAGAGTAAAATGTGTCTGTAGAGTGGGAGCAAAATTACAGCGTAACGGTGACTCCTCCCCAAACTTTTCTCCTCCCAAAGTTTCGTTGATCCACCATTACTGTTAATCATGGCCATCGACCGCTGCTGCTTGTGGGTTTAGAAGAAAAGATACGCTTCTGCTGGATGGTAAAGTAAGTAAAGTTTCAAAGTCTTAATATTTATTTTAATAATATTTGCCTCTGTTTTGTGCTCAGATCACTTTGCCACGTTTTTTGAACATTACAGAGATTGCTTCTCATGTTAGCTTGAGAACTAAGTTAGGCAAAGTTATCTTGATAGCAAATAGCTAACATATACATATGAACATTACGAACATTAATTGACACCAGTGAAATTATCTAGCTGCCTATCATTGTCTGTCCACTATACTGTTGTGGCGAGTGGCTCGAGTTGTCCACCTCATGTACTTGTTAACTGTACTAGTTAAGGTTAGCCTTATTTGGATTGTTGGAGCCCATTTTGATGTGTATAAGCCCTATTCGGACGGTATGTTAACTTTTTCTCATGGGAACGCAAGGTATTTTCAACATTTACAGGGGCTAGTCGGTGATTTTATTGCAGAATATCAGTGTTTCAATTAAAATTTCACTGTTTGAATCCTTTTTGACCACTGCGGAACACCATACGATAACTTTTGCACTTCACATTTGCATGCATTTTTAATGTACACTTATTACTGAAATGCTGGGAAGTAAGCTATTTACAAGAACAATATTTCATCAGCGCTCCTCCTCAGTGAGAGGAGAAAGAGGGAAAAAAACAGATAAACATTTGAAATGGGCCGTACAGCAATACAATGTTAATATTAGCCTAACACAGTGCCGATCCTAGACTTCTGGGGCCCTAAGCAAAACTGTGTCGCCGCCCGGGGGGTGGGGGGTTGTTGAGGAATGGATGAAACGCATTTGTCCATGTTTCACTCCGTCTCGAATCGCGCTCGCGAAGGTGCTCGAGAAACAGTATCTCTTCGCGGTACGCTTTCAACTCGTTTTTTTTTTTTTCAAACAAGAGACTGTACGACATTCACGTTACAAGATTTTTACATAGAGCGCGTGACAGCGCACCGCATTAAAAGAAATGATCATTCATGTTTTCACAACAGCTGGCCAAATTCAAAATCGAAACTAAAATTAAAATATCTTTAAGAGCAAGGGGGCCCCCTGGTGTTTCGGGGCCCTATGCAGCCTGCGTATTCTGCGTATTGGGAGGATCGGCTCTGGCCTAACAATTAGGCTATATACATTAAAGATATAAACCAAGCAATTTTATGTTTACCTCATGTAAATATAAGGTTGAATTAACTTATTTACTGTATATAAATTTTAAAATGACATCCATCACTTTGAGATAAAAAAAAATAATCATTTAAATTGCATGTCTGTCTTCCTATTTTTAAACAGGAGATTTAAATAATCACATAATAAAAATTATATTATATTTTCCTATTGTTAAATTAAATATAATATTATTCATATTTTCGACATCTGAATACATGGGTTTTATCACTGATGTGCCATGCAGATTTAATTTTACAGACATCTACATGAATTTGAATTTATTGAGAGGATAGCCCCTTGAGATTTAACATCTCATTTTCAAGGGGGTCCAAAAACAAAATATTACAACATAAACAAAACAACCATACAAAACATGTACGCAACACATACACAAACTAGAGGACATGCTCAACCAATCCCCCACACCCACAGCAGATTATTAAACAATCGAAGTCATACATAAACAAAATCAACATAAGAAAACTTACAAGCATACACAAGTTAATTTAAGATGAGAAAATACAACCCAAATCAGAAAAAGTTGGGACAGTATGGAAAACGCAAATAAAAAAAGAAAGTAGTGATTTCTAAATTTACTTTGATTTGTATTTCATTGCAGACAATATGAACACAAAATATTTCATGTTTTGTCTGGTCAACTTCATGTCATTTGTAAATATACATCCTTTCCTGTCATTCAGACCTGCAACACATTCCAAAAAAAAGTTGGGACAGTAAAGCATTTACCACTTTGTAATGTTGCCATTCCTTTTCACAACACTTAAAAGGCGTTTAGGGACTGAAGACACCAAGTGATGAAGTGTTTCAGGTGTAATTTTGTCCCATTCTTCCTGCAAACAAGACTTAAGGTGGGCAACAGTACGGGGTCTTCGTTGTCGCATTTTGCGCTTCAAAATGCGCCACACATTCTCTATTGGAGACAGGTTGGGACTGCAGGCAGGCCAGTCAAGTACCTGTACCCTCTTCCTCCGCAGCCAGGACTTTGTAATGTGTGCAGAATGTGGTTTTGCATTGTCTTGTTGAAATATGCATGGACGTCCCTGGAAAAGATGTCTTCTTGAAGGCAGCATATTGTGCTCCAAAATCACTATGTACTTTTCAGCATTAATGGTGCCATCACAGAAGTGCAAGTTACCTTTGCCAAGGGCACTGACACAACCCCATACCATGACAGACCCTGGCTTTTGGACTTGTTGCTGGTAACAGTCTGGATGATCCTATTCTTCTTTGGTCCAGAGCACACGGCGTCCATTCCTCCCAAATAATACCTGAAATACTGATTCATCTGACCACAGTACACGTTTCCACTGCGTGATGGTCCATCCCAGATGCCTCCGAGCCCAGAGAAGTCGACGGCGCTTCTGGACACTGTTAACATAGGGCTTCCTTTTGGCACAGTACAGTTTTAACTGGCATTTGTGGATGTAACTACGTATTGTGGTACTTGACAAAGGTTTGCCAAAGTAGTCCTGAGCCCATGTGGTGATTTCGCTTATAGATGAATGACGATTCTTGATGCAGTGCCGCCTGAGGGATTGGAGATCACGGTTGTTCAGCTTAGGCTTGCGCCCTTGTCCTTTACGCACTGAAATTCCTCCAGATTCCTTGAATCTTTTAATTATGTTATGCACTGTTGAAGGTGAAATATCCAAATATCTTCCTATCTTTCTTTGAGGAACATTGTTTTTAAACATTTCAATAATTTTCTCACGTATTTGTTGGCAAACTGGCGATCCTCGGCCCATCTTTGCTCCTAAAGGACTAGACCTTTCTTGGATGATGCTTTTCTACCAAATCATAATTACAATCACCTGTTGACATCACCTGTTTCAAATCACATCATTATTTAACCAATTTACCTCATTAGTAGCCCTAAATTGCTCCTGTCCCAACTTTTTTTGGAATGTGTTGCAGGTCTGAATGACAGGAAAGGATGTATATTTACAAATTACATGAAGTTGACCAGACAAAACATGAAATATTTTGTGTTCATATTGTCTGCAATGAAATACAAGTCAAAGTCAGAAATTTAGAAATCACTACTTTCTTTTTTTATTTGCGTTTTCCATACTGTCCCAACTTTTTTTTCTGATTTGGGGTTGTAGAAATGACCTAAAGCAATAAAGGGAAGTAACAGATCTCAAAGATTGGGGAAGATTATTCCAATCGGAAGGAGCTTTATATTGAAAAGACCTGCGTCCGGCTTCACTAAAAATTCTGGGAACAAAGTAAAAAGGAAATTGCAGACGTCTAAGTGAATAAGAAGATATATATGGAATCAAATATGGTTTCAGATACCAAGGACAATCATAGTAAACATTTAAAAATAAACCAATGTGTAACCAATTAAGCATTTCATACATATGACAATGATGAGTACGATATGGACACCTTAACACAAATCTACACAGAGATTTATAAACCACATTTTTTGTTATCAACATTTTTTTATTTCTTTTTACACACAACATCACATCATAACATCAACTCAAAACAAACAAAACAAAACAACAGACACATACTCAATATTTTAAAAGTCCAGTCAAAAAAGAAAAAACAAAACAAGTCATTCCTTTATATAATCAAAAAACACTGCAAAGCATCAATAGTAGAAGGCTTGGCCCCATTAATTCTTACTGTTGTACATTCACAAGTCACTATTTGCAGGAGGCTATGGATCCACTATGTTTTCCCACACATGTGTGGCGTAAACCAGTTCTGTATTATTGTCCTCTTCGCAGCCACAAAACCAACAAACAACATTCTCTTTTGTATTAAGCTTACAAAGAGACCAGAATCACCATCAAGAAGACACAAAACTGGGCCAGCAAAGCAACCAACTTGCAGCAAGGAGGACAAAACCAGGCCCACATGTGCCCATAGATTAACGACAATAGGACACTCCCAAAACATATGAAGAAAAGTCCCTGATGATGCAGTGTTACAAACAGATAGCCGACCAGAAGATGGCACAATCCAGTCCCGCATATTAAATATGTCTCTTGTATCACAGGAAATAGATTTACGGTGTAAATATTCTAACACACTGGCTCGTTTAACGGCAGAATTTAAACCATTCACATTCAGTGATAAAATATTTAGAGTATGCATCGAATATTCATGAACCCAAAATTGTATTCAGTAAATGAAGAAAAGCAAAATCACTCCCATTCTGTAAATGAGATATAATCGCTGGTGTGCATTCTAGATACCAAACCACCTAGATGAAAAATCCTTTTAAAAATAAGGTAAAGTACATAAAAGTATGAATGTCTGTTGTAAAAAATAAAAATAACACAGAGACTGAAACAAAGACAACTATAAACAATAAACAGCTCAGGCCGCACATTACTGAGAACGTAGGTCTGATTGAGCAACCAAAAATATTGATGATCCATGACCGATCCACCCCAAAGCAGGATGAGCCTCCCAAAAGGCCCACATAGCCAAAAAAAACCCCACTGCAATCAAGCCCACTCTCCACTAGTCCCCTCCTGAAAAAAAGGGGGAGTTGGTCTCACCAGTAAAAAGACAGTTGCGCCGGACAAATAGAAATAACATCCCAGGAGGTGAGAGGAAAGAAAAATCTAAAATTCCACGTCCACCCGGCCGCCGTTCTCCCGTTGCCTTGTGGAGCCACAGTATATGTTGTCTTCTGTGACAGGGAGCTGATAAAATCCTCCGCTTTCTGAGGAGAGTCGAAACTTCTCTGCTCACCCTTGTGCCGTAGTTTAATTACCGCCGGATAAGTGAGGAAGGGCTGGAGACCAAGCGCTGTCATCTTCTTCAAAACCGGAATAAAGCCTTGTCTCCTGGCGGCTGTGGCTGGACTAAAGTCGGGAAGAAATAGTGGTGTGACATTGTCCAGCGTGCATTTCACCGGATAAGCCTGCCGAGCACCTTTCAGGATCTCCGATCTGTCATGCCATCTTAGTACACAGAAGATGAGAGTACGCAGCCGATTGGAGTTTTTCCTTCCATCATACACGCGATGTGCCGGTCAATCTCGATGTTACGGTCTTTCAAGGAAGGGATCCACTTGGAAATATTAACTCTGAGGAATCCAGAGCCCTCTGCCCCCTCTGGCAACCCCACCAGCCGTACGTTATTCCTCCTACTCCTATCCTCCATATCCGTCATCTTCTCGGTGAGTCACTCCAGCTGATTTCTTAAGTCCGTGACTGTCCTCCTATCCTCACGTGCAGCTGCTTGAACGGAATTGACCCGGTCACGTGTCTGCTTCGCCGCGGTAGCTATCGCCTCAAGCTCCGCTCTCAGCTCTTTAACAGAATTATTAGTCGCTTGTATGTCCACACGCAGTTCACGCAATGCTGGAATCAGCACAGAGTCCACCGCATCTCTTACTGCCAAAGCCACAACCGAATCCAAAGTGCTTTGCTGCTCTTTAAGTGCTAGCTTGATACCGTTAGCGATAGCATCGTCGAGATCCTCTCTGGAGATGGTGGAATCTTTGAACCTCTTCTTTATTGGCGATTGCCCAATCTCTCTTTTCCGATCGCCCTTGACTGTCGAAGCACTCATGATGGGTCCAATGCAGAGTGGTTCGAAATTTACTGACAGGATAATAAAATATTTGACAAAGTGTGCAGAGTGAAAGACTACGTGTGCATCGCCGTCGAAGGGTCACGTGATCTCCAGAGATTTATAAACCACATTGAGAGGCTTCAAATATGTATCAGAGGTATTTTGATAAACTATATCGGCATAATCAATAATAGGTAATATAACCTGAGAAATAATTATTTTTACTAACTTGACATGTAAAACAATTAATTGAATGATAAAGTAAGCACAAACAACCATATATTCTGTTAACAATATAATCAATATGAGGCTTGAAAGTAAGTTCAGGGTCAATCCAAAGACCAAGATATTTAAATGAATCAACAGCCTCAAGAGATAAACCATCATCAAAAGTAATATTCAAATCGAAAGAAAAAGAACGGCACCGACATGTGCCAAATAACATACAGCAAGATTTCTTCTTGTTCAACATAAGCATATTGTTATGAAACCATTTTTGAACCAGATTAAAATCAGATTGTAAAGAGTTCTGGATTTGCGACAGGTCAGAATTAGTGGTGTAAATAACTGTGTCATCAGCATAGAGATGTACAGAGCAGTTTAAACATATTTGAGATAAATAATTAATAAAAATAGTAAAAAGTAGTGGACCTAGAGTAGAACCTTGAGGAACACCTTTTCCAACAATTGAGTAATCAGACTGAATACCTTGGTATACAACATACTGATGCCTATTATGCAAGTAAGCATTAAACCAAAGAAGAGCATTCCTAGTTAAACCAATGGAAGACAATTTATCGAGAAGGTAATGATTGACCATATCAAAAGCCTTTGAATGATCGATGAAAATGGCACCTGTGACTTGGCCTTTATCAAAGGATGAGAACACATCATTTGTGAATTTTAAAAGGGCAGTAGTAGTAGAAAAGTTGGGTCTAAAACCCGATTGAAATGTTGAAAGAATATTTAGAGAATTAATATAAAGAGATAATTGATTAAAGATAAGTTTCTCAAAAATGTTGGTAATAGAGCAAATAATAGAATTAAGGTGATAGTTGTTCACATCAGATGAGTCTCCGCCTTTGAACAGAGGAATAACTCTTACACATTTCCATATAGAGGGAACAGAACAAGTTGACAAAGACAAATTAAATAAATCAGCAAGATGATACATTAATACATGAGCAGCAGATATAACAAATTTAGCTTCCAAGCCATCAGGACCAGGACTACAGGCATAATTTTCTTAAAGGAGAATGACCCAGTATGAGTAGTGGGGTTTAAAGAACAAGTAATACTATGGAAATCAAAACACTGAGAACCACAAATAGAGGACAAATGCTGATTGAAGTCTTGAGAAATAAGTGAGGGATCAGAAATAGAATCATTATTCAATTTAATATTTTTTTGATGAGCTTTTAATAGGTTTGTTAAAAAGTTTATTCAACTGATTCCAAAACTGTTTGGGATTATGAAAATCCTGAGAAAGGCGATCTTTAAAATAATCTAGTTTTTGCCTTGCACAGATTCCTCAAACATCTGTAGTTTTCACAATCAGAGGAGTCCCTAGATAACCGATATTTAGCCCAAGCTGTATCCCTTTGCTTGTAAAGTTTAATAAGATCAGAGCTAATCCAAGGTAAATGTCTGCCTTTGACTCTAACAGTTCTAATGGGAACATGTTTATTAATTACATTTGTAACTTCAGAATAAAAAAAACAACAAAAAAAAACAACTCCAAGCATCCTCTACAAAAGGAATTAACTGAAACCTATCCCAGTTTATATTAATTAAATCACGAATAAAGCTCTCAACATTCATATTTTTACACTGTCTCATACTTATATATTTAGGAGGAGAATTTGGAGTTTTAATTTTCCAGACACAATAAATAACCGAATGATCACTTAATCTGACATTACACCAGATTTGATTATCCTTTCAGGATTGGTAACAAGTATCCAATCCAACAAAGTTGAAGAACGATAATCGGCTCTGGTAGGCTCCTTAATTAACTGAGTAAGATTAACACTACCAAATCAATTTCTATCACTAACAGAGGAACGACCGAACCAATTACTATTAAAATCTCCCAAAATAATCATTTCATAATGTTTCTCAAAAGAACTGACAGTGGACAAAATACACATTGTAGAGTCAGATGGAGCAAAGGGTGGCCTATAGATGTTACCAATAATTATTTTTTTGTTAGCATGAAGAGTAACCATAATAAAAAGGCACTCAAAATTAATAGGCTCAATGTGAGGGATAATACATTCAGAAACAATACTTACAGAAACATATGTGGCCACCACACCACCTCTGGAAGCTCTATCGGATCTATACAAAACATAATCATCAATTTTAATTTCATCAGAGATTTTACTATGTAGCCATGTTTCTGAAATGGTAATAATGTTTGGTTTATACTGAAAAACCCAAACTCTAAGATCATCGATTTTTGAAACAATATACTTCTAATATTAAGCTTTAAAACCTTTAACTAATTCAATTATAACTAAAGAAACAATAAATCAGCCAATCAAGTAATAATTTAAGAGAAAGAAAAATAGAAAGAAGAACAAAAGGAACGGTAGGAGTGAAGGAAAAAGCAACAAGTTGACCAGACACAAGGATCACAAATACACAAACACACCACATAAACAAAACACACAGGCACACATACAAAAAACTAAAATAAAGGTAACATCTGCAAATTCAGATTCAGACTGCAGTATATTATAGAAAAGGAAAAGAAAATGGCCAGGTCATATAATACAATTAGGCTAAACAAAATACATGACTCTATAAACACACATCAAACAGAAATTTAACTCCACTGATCCCCGCTTCTCAGCAAAGAGGGAGAAAGACACTTACGAAGCAGACAGTAGTACAATACTCATGAAGAAGTAACAAAGTCACTAAAGAAAGCCTCTGCTTCCTTTGGGCAGCGGAATAATTGAGGCTCTCCATGCACCAACACCTTCAACGTGCAAGGATAAAGCAAAGAGTATTTAATGTCTGCGACACGGAGGATCTTTTTTACAGCATCAAACTCCCGACGCTTCTTGATCAAACCGGCACTAAAATCCAGATAAATATGCACTCGAGTACCTTTATAAAAAAGCTCATTTTTCTCCCTGGCCCGACGAAGAATGTTTACTTTGTCCTGGAGGTGTAGAAACCTGACCAAAATCGGTCTAGGCGCAGACCTGGAACCCGAAGTAGATGTAGGAGATCGATGAGCCATCTCTATAACCGGTGCGACGGAGAGTTGATCATCTTGTGATGAAAAAGTCACGCGGGTAGAAAAAATACTCCAATATTGAAAGCCAGCAATAGAGCACAATCTTAAATACTCAAAAGAAAAGTTAGATTAGCCAATGAGAATAATTATATAAGGCCCAATTTACAAAGCAGACGAATCCAGCAACAGGTGCTCACGCTAACGCGGCCATCTTGGAATGAGAACATGAGAAACCATTACAGTCCGAATAGAGCTCTTCTTCTTCTTCTTCTTCCTGAAATTTATTGGCGGTTGACAAACAACAAAATGGTGTATTTCCGCCATCAACTGGTATGGAGTGTGGATCAAAATGACTTACTACCTTCCCCCTTTTTCTTTTTTTTTTCTTTTTATATTCTCTCCCACAAATTTGTTATTTTAAGGTACTGAAAAATAAAACTATAGCATTCATTTCTAGAGTTATTTTGTAATATATCTCTCAGTTTAAATTTTGCCCACAAAATTCACACCTTGTTTACCCATTTTATTCCAAATAGAGCTATTGAGCACCATGCTGTAACAGAACTATTGGACAGTTATTACAAATTAAAAAACACATTAGTGAACAAAGATAACTCATGTTGTGTAATGCACTAATGAATGTTCTTTTCATGTGAGTGTTATTCTTTTCATTCATGTGAGTGTCATTCTTTTCATGTGAGTGTTATTCATTCTTTTCACTGTGAGTGTTATCGCCTTGTATAACTTTGTCGTTTTGGTTCCTTCAGGATGCAAACCAACAACATTGTCAGAATGAAGTTCAAGGAAATATATTTTCTTCAAAACCTTTTACATTTGAAATGTTTTTTGGAATGTGGTAAGAAATAAACTTTAACATTGTTAACATCATTAATCCTTTTTCCCTCTGATTTTTTAATAGTAATATAATAAGTGTATGATTGTGTCTTATGTTGAATAAAAATAACTCTCTTACTTCCTTTGGCATTGCTGGCCTTTGTCAGTTTGCCAATGGTTTGTCTTCCTTCAGTTGCCAAAAAAATCATCCTACAATGGATGTTAAAGTCTTTGATGAGTCAAAGAAAGAGGTTGCTGAGGAAGCATTTGACTACCTGCTGACATGACCAGACCTTGGTGTCCTAGAAATTTGCATCCCAGGCACAGTCTCAACGGTAAATTGTTTCACATGCTTATCAAGTTTTGTGTTTATTCTTAGCAATATTCACCAATTCACTGATTTGCATAGGCTAAAGTGTCTATTGGATTAATTCTCAATAGTTGTATAGCATGCTATCAAAGTAGTATGAACAGATAATCAGACCATTGATATGGTTTATATTAAAGATTCTTTAAGCTCAAGCACATTAGGAGATATTGAGGGCACATCAGAGTTTGATGACCCAGCAATGTTGATTAGAAGTCCTCCTGAAAAAATCAAGTTGAGGAACGTTGTCTTGCCCAAGTAAGAATCACGAGTCTTGCCTCTGAATTACATCTATATAACATGACTTAAATATTAAAGATATTTGGAGCTATATACACTTGTCAATTGCTAATTTCTCATCTCTGCTCAATATTACATCATTCCTCCCTCTAGATTTTTGAAGATATTCTAAAGAGCAGCCCTGGAGGTGAAAAGGTCATAAACAAATACGCATGCACTAAAAGTCTGTCAGATGACCTAAGACGTGACATGGTGAAAATCTTGGTAGCACATTTGAAAAATGAACATGGGTAGGTTGTTCATACAGTACTTTGTAAATTGATGTTATGGGTTGTAATTGGTTTATGTTTGTGTGTGTAGAACAAGCCCATCCCGAAGTTTAAAAGAAGAATGTGCAAAGGGAATCATCTCCCTTTTCCCATACTTGGTTGACCCCAGTAGCAAGTTTGGTTATGTAAGTAGCTATCGCCTCTCAATCTTTTTGATTTATTTTCAAACATTTCTACCCTGATCTTTTCGCAATGGCCTAGTACAGGAGTTGTTGATTTAGTTAGAAATTGTTTTCATTTGGGACTCTGAATAACAAAATCATGTTGTTGATAAAGTTCAACTGTATGACTTCATTTCAATACTTGTAGAGGTTTCAGCTCAATTCATCCACACATCTGTAGTCATCAAGACTTGGTCATGAATGTGCTGTTAATACTGAATCTGTGTGCAGCATAAACTAAAGTACTGGAGTGGTTAATGTATTTGTATTGGTAGATCTTCCAATGAAGTCAAGTTAAAATGAGCAGGAGGGTATGTTCAACTCCTAAACTAAAAACCTAAAAGCCTAAAAAAAATGTTGTTTATTTTGTTTTCCCTGTCTCCAGGTTGGGACAGCGACATGTCTTCCATTCTGGTGCTGGTTCACCTTTTGCCACCCTCAAGTCAATGCCACAAAAGACTGGGAAAGTTCTCAGCTAGACAAGCATGTGATCGTCTTGTGAAATTCATCAAGTTGAAGCTACTGATGAAGCAGATGGAATGACACTAGTTCATACTGTTGTATTAATGTGTGACATTGAACTTGCTTATTTCTCAGAAAGGTTCTTAAATGGTTTGTTCACCCAAAAATGAAAATTCTGTCATTAATTACTCACCCTCATTAATCATTAATTTCAAACCCATAAAACCTTAATTTTTCATCTTCCGAGCACAAATTAAGATATTTTTTGAAAAAATCTGAGAGCTCTCTGACCCTCCATAGACAGCAAGGGTCCTACCACGAGGCCCAGAAACAAAGTAAGGACGTTGTTAAAATAGTCCATGTGACAACAGTGTTTCAACCATAATTTTACGATGCTACGAGAATACTTTTTGTGCGCAAAGAAAACTAAAATAATGATTATTCAACAATTATTCTACACTGTAAAACATAATACACTACATCTACTCAATAAAATTGTGGCAACAGATTACAAGCAATATTATTAATTAAATTCAACTACTATTGAGAATTGAGGTAGAATTAAACAAATTAATTCCTTAAAAATTAGCCATTTAAATTAAGTAGATGCAAATAGCCCACACAAAATTATTAAGTAAAATATATATTGAAATATTGATTTCATTTAGTTCATAGAAGTTAATTGATTAAAGAAAATCTATTTCTGACAATTTTTGACAGCATCCTCATTTTACAGCATTTTTACACAAGTGCCTAAAACTTTCAACAGTACTGTAGCTTTACAGGTAGCTTTCTTGAAGCGTCTTGGAGACACAGTTCTTCTGGATTTAGTCTGTCTCAGTTTGTTCTGTTTCTTCATGTCATTCCAGACAGACTGATGATGATCAGATCTCAAATCTCTCACTGGATTATTACAATTAATGGCTAAAGGAATGTTTGGAAAAATAAACTGATATTTCCTATTGACACACTACAGCAAAAGATAGAAATAACTGACTTAAAACCATTTTTAGCTGCTTAAAATACTAGTGTTCTTTGTGCACAAAAAGTGTTTTCGTAGCTTCATAAAATTACAGTTGAACCACTGATGTCACATGGACTATTTTAACAATGTCCTTACTACATTTCTGGGCCTTGAACGTGGTAGTATCCTTGCTGTCTATGCAGGGTCAGACAGATCTTGGATTTCTTGAAAAATATCTTAATTTGTGTTCGGTAGATTAACGAAGGTCTTACGGGTTTGGAACGACATGAGGGTGAGTAATTAATGACAGAATTTTCATTTTTTGGGAGAACTATCCCTTTAATGATCACCTGTCCTCTAAACTGTTGTTCTTGTGCTATTATTTTATACTTAGCACATTTAGTAACAATCTGTTGGAAGTCTGTAAAACAGAAACTTTGGTGGAAGACAGACATCACTATCTTTATTCATGCTGTACTTTGACTTTAACTGTAAAATTACATTGGCACTAATGTGTTTTCATCCTTTCACAGACTGTTACCAGTATCCAAGGGCACTTGGATAGCATTGGAGAGTCTCCAGCTGTATCTACTTGTTGTTGGGCTGAAGAGAAGTAGGGTCCAGTCTTGTTTTATTGTAATTGTCCAACATGCTCTACCCTGTAGGGCCTCTAATTCACTGGCCTGTGTTGATGAGCTTTTCAAAGCTAAAATGTCTTAAGAACTTCATACTATCAGGAATTGACCATTGTGTATAGCTTTCTGCAAAACACTGCCTATGATATAGATGCTAAAACCATCAAGTGATCATGATCACAAGTGAAATAAATTTAATATTGTTTAAATAGGAGCGTGAAAAATAAAATTGTGAGACATGAGACATACAGTTTGTTGTTGACTTTATTTTCAGATTGAAAAGTAAGTTTTTTTATTTATATTTTAGGGATTTTTGAGGATAAAACATGAAGGGTGACATTTAGAAGATTAACTCTGAGAGTTAGAGTCTACTAACTATAGAGTTAGTTATTCTTTAAAGTTCACTCATAATTGATGATAAACAACTCTGGAGGGGAGGTAAATTGTGGTAGAGTAAATTTGACTTTCCTCTGAACAGAGTTAAAAAGTAGCAGATTCAATTTCTTTTACCTCTGAACTGAGTAAAGTAGTACAAGAGTTAATTTAAAAAAACACTAAATAGAGTCAAATATAACAGGAAAGAGTAAAATATTAACACTAAATTGAGCAAAATTAACTCGGGACAAACAACTCTATCAAAAGAGTAACTTTTACTCTTTTCAGAGAGGGACCAAATGTTATCTGGCATACAGTAAAATTTTCTTCAATTTGAGTAAATTTTACTCGGGCAAATATTCTGTGTATTTATAACTGCATTATCAATAGACAAAACCTCTTGTTACTAGCTCTAAAATTACATTTTGGAATTAGCATCCAAGGCTTGAGATGAAAAAGAAATGAGTCCTACATGCAAGAGTGTGTTAAGTACCAAAACCTAACAAGTGTTTTTGAATGTCTTGCTTTATGTCTTGAGGTGTGGTTACCGTAGTATGAATGGAATAATTGAGCCGTTGAATTATTCAAAAAAATATTTTTCTAATAATTCTTACTTCTGCGCTAAAAATTTTAAAGGACTGATAGCACAAATCTAAAGGACTGATTTTGAGCAAACTAAGCAAAGTTCCAAACCGACAACTTTCAAAACAATGTACTATTCTTTAATTACTGATGGAACAACACAGCCAAGCTAGATGTTTTTGAGGTACAGTACAGTACAAACTACATGACTGATGTCCTACTCTGTGTTTTTTGTTAGAGACACCCTTAACATTGGTGATAGGTGGGCTTATATTGGATAGCTGCTTGTCACTTTCATTCATTAATTTTCCTAAAAAAAAAACAACAACATCCTTTTAATCTCCAATAGCAGTGAAAGTTTTAGGGCTACAAGTCAAGCACCCCACACCCCTTTAAACGATTCTGCATTGTTATAACAATTTTTTTTTGTCAATACAAGAACCTCTCATTCTAACTGAACATTGTTTTTGTAATTGCACTTAAGGGAATATGATTTAAATCCCTTATATATAGAAAAGGTTTGGCTTTCTCTGACATAATCTTCTGTTGTTTCCTCTAAATAAATAAGGCAAGTTAACTGCACAGGTTTAAAAACAGTTAAACATTTCCCCCAGAAAATCCCCTGCAGTCTGATGTAAACAGGCATAGGAACACAGCTCCAGTTTCTGGACAGTGTTATGCATCAGGTTCAACCATTGTAGCAGAGGAGAAGTGAAAATAGACCATAGTTTTCAGAAGAACTTGTCATCAATACGGAAGTGAGGTCGTGTGACGTCATCAGGGTTGATGAACACAGAGATAGACTTCCCTGGATTCTCAGTCACTAACTGCTGTAGCTTCTTGGCCAGCCGGTCATCTGACTGCTGGTGATCAGCCGAGGAGGGATCCGCAAGCGGAGAGAGCAGTCCTGAGGAACTCCCACGACGCTGCATCTCCTGCGTCAGTCTGTTGGCTGCCTTGGCCTGCTCAATAATGGAGCGCAGGTGCTCGGCTGGATCCGAGCGTACTAGCGCTAGCTTACGAGCATGAAACATAGCAGTCTCATCACACAGGTGCTCCAACATGTTACACTGTGGGATGAAATAGTTAGGGCAGGTCTTGTTGACAAGGCAGTGCTGCAGGTCATCTATGAGACCTAGCAGGAAATGCGCAACATAGTCTTCCTGTGACAAATAGCTTGCAGGTAGTCGGTCACAGGCCCACAAGATAATGCTACGTAAGTAATAGGGACTGATAGATGTAGGTTGGGCTAGTAGCTTAATAACTATTGCCTTACACGCCTGGTAAGCTTGCATGAGGCCTGGTGAAATACACTTTTTCAACTGAACCTCGCTGCGGGCAAAAGAGAGACGCCACTCGTTCTTTCTGCAACCAGAGGCTGAGCAGGCAGGCAGCATATAGAAGCCGCTGATAACCTCCTCCTCTGTGAATTTTCCATCCCAGAAATGGTTCTCCATCAACCAGCTCTGAGCAATTGCTGGCCAGCCTTTAAAAGACACCACAGGAACAATGTCATAAAGCATGCGGTTACTGCCCACACCTAAAACTATAGTGAGCAGCTTGTTGTGACGCTCAACTCGCTCCTCCCTCGGGGTGCCCCTTTGTGGTTTGCGCTGTAACTCTGCCAGTACTAGTCCAACAGCTTCTTAGAACCAGTTGGCTACCAGTGTAGGTAAGAAGAAGTAGTTGGTGGTGCCATTCAGATGATCAGTAAGCGTGCAGCAGTCCCGCCAACGGTTAATGGTACCCTCGTCAAAAAGTCGCAAGCTGAGCCAAGAGTGACCAAGTGCTGAGTGGCGCATGTCCAGCGTGACAGGCTGGTTCCGGTCGTGCAATTTAAGTGCAGGAACCAACATGGTGAAGGCCATGTCATAGTTGGAGCCACGGTTATAGATGCCAAGCTCATTGAGATCCATGTCCACCACACCTTCTCGCACACCACCAGACAACAACAGGTACTCATTTGCGACAGGCAGTTTTTGGTCCAGCTTTTGCACCATGCCTAAAACAGAGACAAAACAGAGTCAAGTTAAGTCACCCTTATTTATATAGCGTTTTGTACTGTCACAACCCCTTGGACTCATGTTTTGTTGTCTGCCTGTGTTCCCTTCCTGTTTGCCCATATTTGGTTCGGTTCCTGTTCTCATTGGTTCATTGTCTTATTATTAGTTAATCACCTTCATTGTGTTCACCTGTCTACGCCTCGTTATCTACCCTATATTAGTTCCTATCTATCGAGTTCTAGTTTGTCGGTTATTGCGTGTGTGTGTGCGTGCGCGTGTGCGTGCGTGCGTGCGTGCGCGTGCGTGCGTGCGTGCGTGTGTGTGTGTCTACCCCTCCTTATCTACCCTATATTAGTTCCTATCTATCGAGTTCTAGTTTGTCGGTTATTGCTTATGTTACTGCGTGTGTGTGTGTGTGTGTGTGTGTGTGTGTGTGCGCGCGTGCGCGCGTGCGTGCCCCTCGTTATCTACCCTATATTAGTTCCTATCTATTGAGTTCTAGTTTGTCGGTTATTGCTTATGTTACTGTGTGTGTGTGTGTGTGTGTGTGTTTTCTTCGAATTAAATTAAATGGATTATACTCTTCATTGTCCTGTGACACTTGTGTGTGCACAGCACAGAAACCGTGACATATACAATACACATTATGTCAAAGCAGCTTAACAGTGTTAAACAGGAAAATAGTGGAAACAAAATTCTGCTGTAGAGCAGCTCTAAAAAGAGGACAATATAAACATGCAATTTTTCAGTTAAAGTCAGTTTATCATTGATTCAGTGACATCATAGTCCAGCTCAGTTTAGTTCTCTTCAAATAGTGTATGTGGAATAAAGTTGACAATATTGCCAAAAATTAAGTGCCCCCAACTAAGCAAATCAAAGCTGACAGTGGCAAGGAACCCTAAGTCCATCAGTGACAGAATGGAGAAAAACCAGGTCCAGTTGGGGGGCCAGTTCTCCTCTGGCCAGATGAACCAACATTATGTGGTTTAATTCCAAGCTTCAACAAAAGTCAGACTGTGCAAAGCACTTGTCTGGTGCACTGAAACAAAGATCCTTACAGCTGATAATTGTATAACATTTAAAATATTTATTTTCAATTAATTTTAATTTTGAACAATAATATGTATATATATATATATATATATATATATATATATATACTGTATATATATATATATATATATATATATATATATATATATATATATATATATATATTTATGTGTGTGTGTATATATACACTGACCAAAATTATAAACGCAACACTTTTGTTTTTGCCCCCATTTTTCAAGAGCTGAACTCAAAGATCTAAGACTTTTTCTATGTACACAAAAGGCCTATTTCTCTCAAATATTTTTCACAAATCTGTCTAAATCGGTGTTAGTGAGCACTTCTCCTTTGCCGAGATAATCCATCCACCTCACAGGTGTGGCATATCAAGATGCTGATTAGACAGCATTATTATTGCACAGGTGTGCCTTAGGCTGGCCACAATAAAAGGCCACTCTAAAATGTGCATCTTAGATCTTTGAGTTCAGCTCATGAAAAATGGGGGCAAAAACAAAGGTGTTGCGTTTATAATTTTGGTCAGTGTATATATACGTCATTTATGTGACGTATATATATATATATATATATATATGTGTGTGTGTGTGTGTGTGTGTGTGTACACACATATGAAATGCATTAACTAATGTTTTCTCTACTATAAATTATCAGTTTCCTTGTTGTTTGCATATATTGCACATTTTTCAAACTGAATAAATTTGCATTACGATTCTAATTGAATCATTCTAAATTTGCTAAAAGTCTAACCAAACATTATAAAATAATGCTGCCCCACCAAGTTTTTGAACCACTGTGCTACTGCACACTTCCTGTCACGTGACCAAAGGTCTTCCACTTAACTGCAGACAGCAGAGCACTCTCCTTTGGCGTCTATTTCCAGTGGATCAATAAGAGGACCTGAAAGTCAACACCAGCGCTTGAAAAAAGCGGCAGATCAATAACGGAGGAATGTGACGTTCTTTAGAGTTGTTTACATTCTATTGTGTGTCTGTACTGGCTTTTAGAGCATAGAGGGAGACATACAATCAGTTACTGAGTATAGATGCAGCAGGCAGTTTAATATTCTCATGCATGTGTAATTGTTCTTCAGCATCCAGGCCCACACTAAACTGAGATCTATCTGCCCCCTTTGAGGAATGGGATGCACTCAAACACAGTCATGGCCAAAAATATCGGCACCCTTGGTAAATATGATCAAAGAGGGCTGTGAAAATTAATCTGCATTGTTAATCCTTTTGACCTTTTATTTAAAAAAATCACAAAAATCTAACCTTTCATTGGATAATAAGAATTTAAAATGGGGGAAAATATCATTATGAAATAAATGTTTTTCTCTAATACACATTGGCCACAATTAACGGCACCCTTTTATTCAATACTTTTTGAAACCTCCATTTGCCAGCTTAACAGCTCTAAATGTTCTCCTATAATGCCTGATGAGGTTAGAGAACACCTGACAAGAGATCAGATACCATTCCTTCATCCAGAATCACTCCAGACCCTTTAGATTCCCAGCTCCATGTTGGTGCTTCTTCTCTTCAGTTCACCCCACTCATTTTCTATAGGGTTCAGGTCAGAGGGGAATGGCCATAGCAAAAGCTTGGTTTTGTGCTCAGTGACCCATTCTTGTGTTGTTTTTGAGGTTTGTGTTTGGATTATTGTACGGTTGGAACATCCAAACATTGCCCATTATAAGATTTCTAACAGAATCAGTCACTTATTGATTTTTTTAATAAACAAACAAGATGGCGCTGCTTTGCTCGGATGCCGTCCAGGTCGCTCCTCTAAGATTGTGCTTTTATTTACTTTTTTACTTACTTTTGCTTTCTCTTTTTACACACATAACGTCTGCTCTGATCACCTATGACAAAGGAACACTTTTGGATATTGGAAACCACTTCACTAACCTGGTTCACACTTTATCACCGAATCCATCGTGGCTTCTTGAGATTCTCTGAAACGCGGAGAACAATGGCCACAGGCGACGGAACAAGAAACACCGTGGTAACAGAGCTGGCATTTGTAACAAACAGACTGAGGAAAAGGGCTCACAGTCCTCCTTTACCGAGCATTCTGCTCGCTAATGTCCAATCCTTGGAGAATAAGATGGACGATCTTAGAGCCAGGATAAGTTTCCAACGGGACATAAGGGACTGTAACATAATCTGTTTGACTGAAACATGGCTCACGCCCTCGGTTACGGACACTGCTGTAACGCCGTCTGACAACTTTTGTTTTACGGATGGACAGAACAGCTGAGGCCGGTAAATCCAAAGGTGGAGGAGTGTGTTTCATGACTAACAAGAAATGGTGTGACCCCAGGAATATCTCCTCTCTGTCGCGCTCCTGCTCGCCTCATCTGGAACATCTATCCATTATTTGCCGCCCTTTCTATCTGCCCCGTGAGTTCTCCTCGGTCATCGTTACTGCTGCTTACATTCCACCACAGGCAGACACCGGCGTGGCTTTGTCTAAACTTCACGATGTGCTCAGCGGCTACATCAACAAGCATCCTGATGCTGCCTTTATCATCGCGGGGGACTTTAACAAAGCCAACCTCAGGCAGGTCATGCTGAACTTTCACCAACATGTATCTTGTCCAACTAGAGGACCGAATACACTGGATCATTGCGACTCTCAGTTTAAGAATGCCTACAAAGCCCGCTCACTACCGGCTTTTGGCAAATCGGACCATGCCACCATTTTCCTCACACCGGAATATAAACAAAGGCTCGCTCAAGAACCCCCGGTGAAGAGAGAATTGACGCGCTGGTCCTCCCACTCAGAAGCTATGCTACAGGCGGCTCTTGATGACGTTGACTGGGACATGTTCCGGGCGAGTTCATCTGACGTCAGCGAGTTCACGGATGTAGCAGTGAGCTTTGTAAATACACTAACCGAGCAAGCTACAGAAACGATTACTGTAAGGACCTTCCCAAATCAGAAACCGTGGGTGGACAGAACAATCCGTGATGCGGTTAACAAACGCACTGTCGCATACAATGAGGCTCTTTTGTCTGGGAATATGAGCGAGTATAAAGCATCGTGTTATGCTCTCCGACGAGCAGTAAGTGCCGCCAAACATCGATACAAGGAGAGAATTGAGTCTCATTTTCAGCTCAATGACTCTCGACGCATGTGGCAGGGACTAAGGACCATCTGTGCCTTTGGAAACAAATCCTCCGCGGGGGTGAGAGCAGATCCGTTGCTGGCCGACGAATTAAACACCTTCTACGGCTGCTTTGATTGCAATGGAGGCAGCGCGACTCTGCCGTTCAGCGCGTCAGGAAGCTGCAGGCAGAGAAGCGATAATCATGTGATCACCGTGACGGAGGACGAGGTTCGCAGGGCCCTAAAGAGAGTGAACGTAAGGAAAGCGGCCGGACCTGACAGGATTACTGGCCGCGTCCTGAGGTCCTGCGCTGATCATCTTGCTGGTTTGTTCACTTCTATCTTCAATGAGTCCATTGCTACCTCTGTAGTTCCCACCTCCTTTAAAAAAATCCATCATCATCCCTGTGCCTAAGAACAATAAACCCTCTTGCCTGAATGACTATCGTCCAGTGGCCCTCACATCAATAGTCATGAAGGTTTTTAAAAGAGACTTGTTAAGAGCCACATTAGCTCCTCCATCCCTGTTACTTTGGACCCTCTTCAGTTTGCCTATCGTCCGAACAGATCTACTGATGATGCCATCTCTCACATACTCCACTCCTCCCTCACACACATTTACAGCAGCAATGGGAACTATGCAAGGCTGCTATTCATAGACTATAGCTCAGCTTTCAACACCATAGTCCCCATCAAGCTGGCTTCTAAACTCACAGGCCTCGGCCTAAACTCTTCACTCTGCGACTGGATTCAAGATTTCCTCACCGGCAGACCTCAAGTGGTGAAGGTAGGCCAGTTCACCTCAAACTCCATCACCCTGAACGTAGGAGCCCCACAGGGTTGTGTCCTGAGTCCCCTGCTCTACTCTCTCTACACACATGACTGCGTGTCCTCTCACAGCTCCACATCTATTATCAAATTTGCTGATGATACTGTGGTTCTGGGCCTCATTTCCAACAATGATGAGACCGCTTACTTGGATGAGGTGGAGAAACTTACATCATTGTGCCAGGACAACTGTCTCTCTCTGAATGTGAGCAAAACTAAAGAGCTGATTGTGGACTTCAGAAAGAGATACCTGCTGCCCTACACTCCTCTTATGATCAGTGGGACCCCTGTGGAGAGAGTAAGCAGCTTCAAGTACCTTGGTGTAAACATCTCTGAGGACCTGACTTGGACTACACACAGTCAAACACAGGTTAAGAAAGCCAGGCAAAGACTGTACATCTGCGACAGCTGAGGAAATTCAGGGTCTCTCCAACAATCCTGAAAACTTTCTATTCAGGGACCATAGAAAGTGTATTGACTCAGTGCATCTCAGTGTGGTATGGAAACAGCTACAGTCAAGACTGCAAGGCCTTGCAGAGAGTTGTGCGGTTAGCTGAGCACATCTCAGGGTCTGCTCTCCCCTCTCTGCAGGACATCTACCTCAAACGTTGCAGAAGCAGAGCTGTCAAAATCACCAAGGACCATGGGCGGCGCTAGGGAAGGGCTAGCAGGTGCTCCAGCACCCCCAAGAAAAAACAAAGCACCCCCATAGCACCCCCATAAAAAATGAAATAAAATAAAAACATTTGACTCATTAAACACATGCATAAATACTGCAATGCAATAACGTGATTTGCAGTCGCACATAATGTCAGCATTTTATTTTAAAAATGGATCGGTTCCTTGTGCCAAGTAGGCCTGCCCCCGAATAAAGATTTTTCTAGTCAACTATTCGCACGTTTATATTAAATTGATAGTATAATAACCATTTAGGTTATTATTTATGCCTATTATTTAGGCATTTAGGCGTATTATTCCGCGCTCAAATGTACGCATAAAGGTCTCTGCACCAGTGATGGGAATAACGGCGTTATAAATAAACGGCGTTACTAACGGCGTTATTGTTTTCAGTAACAAGTAACTTAATCAAAATAATTACTGTTTCCCCCGTTACAACGTCGTTACCGTTACTGACAATAAAATGCGGCGTTACTATAATTTATTATAATATTATTATCATTTTATATTTCAGTTCATCTGAATGGATGCGCAGTGTAGCTGTATTTGACGTACCGTGTGAAGCACACGGCTCGCAGTAGCTTTGTCTCTCACACACACACACACGCGCGCGCGCGCAAAGAAAGATACAGAGCGAGAGAGTCTTTCATAACATGCAGAATTGATGCGCTACATGTAAACGATATTCTTTGTTGTATTTTCCTGTCAAAATAACGGAATTCCTTTGGAACTCTTCAGCTTTTAAGAACTGCCGGGATCTCCGCTAGTGGGCGGAGCTAATGCGCAAACGACAATCTCATTGGCCGGCACTCACCTATTATCATCCCTGTTTTGATTTCAACGAATCAATTCGAGCGAACCCATACAACGTGATTAATATTCATGAACCCAGCAGCTCCTTTATCCTTAGTGCGTTTTATATTGTTATTAGTGGTATAATTCGTAGTAGTTTTGTTATCTTATCAATTTTCCCCCTTTTTTTACAGAAACACTAAATGACAAACAATATCTTAAGCACCACCACCAGTCCTAAGTTCAGTCAACATGACAAATATGAATTCATACTTGGTTATTCTAATTACTAAAGTTCTATCATCATATAATGCTAAATTATCATAATATCATATTATAATGCTTGACTAACTGATGCTAAGTGTCAGTAGATAAATAGTGTTGATTAATGTACAATGTTTTATAATAATAATTTATTCTATTTAGTGTCCATTTCATTCATTTAACATATTTAATATTGGGGCATTCAAGTAATTTGACATTTGAATTTAAAAAAAAAAAAGTAATGCAATAGTTACTTTCCCTGGTAATTAGTTACTTTTATAATGATGTAACTCAGTTACTAACTCAGTTACTATTTGTGAGAAGTAACTAGTAACTATAACTAATTTAAAGTAACGTGCCCAACACTGCTCTGCACACAAAGCTTGCCGCAAATCACCGGCTAAAGTAATGATTATGAATCCATCGGGGAAAAAGAAGACATTTTAATTATTTATTAATAAACTAGTGCTTTCTCAGACTTACCATCTCCACAGTGGACGTGCCTTTAATAGAGAAATGCACCTATACGGACTACATAATCAGAGAATATTTTTTTTTTTTTTTATTGGTTTTCAAGCTTTCTGCAGATTTATTTCTTATGTCTGTGAGCTGGTTCATTGTTGTGACGCGCTTGATTCACGGAGACTTCATGAGACGACAGAAAGCACATCCAAAAAATGACAGGAGAATAAGCTCTTTCTGCAGGAAAAAATAAATAAATAAAAATAATTGCGTGCGCGCCCCCAGGTCATACACTAGGCTAAGCACGATAATACTCCAACATTCCTCATAAACATTTGAAATGCGCCTATACAGCGATTTTATTATTCATATAAAATAATAATAATAACAACACCAACCTGTTTTGGTCATATTTACTATTAATTGCCCAGCTCCCCCTGTCATTGATCTAGCACCCCCTCAGCACCTGCGTTCAACATTCTCTGGCGCCGCCCCTGCCAAGGACTCAAATCACCCCAGTAACTGTCTTTTCACTCTGCTGCCATCTGGTAAGTGCTTCCGCAGCCTGATGGCAAAAACTGAGAGACTTAGGAGGAGTTTCTTCCCCCAGGCCATCAGACTCCTTAACTCAAACTCAGCCTCTTAACATCATCATGTCTTACTTTATAACCACTAACATCAGTAAGATCTTATCAGTAAGATATTTATTATTCTCTACCTCATACTGACAGTGTAATTTGCACACAACACTTTCTGTGTCTTGGTATCTTATTATCTTATTTTTATATTTATTTTTTTGTTTTTGTTGCTACATGTCAACCATGTTCAACCTGTTTGCACATTCCTCTCTCGTACAGTCATGCTTATCTTAATATTTAATTCTACAGCATACTGTCATGCACATTCTTTTATACTTTATATTTTATATTTTGTTCTTTATATCTTATTTTTTATTCATTTTATTTTATGTATACTTCCCTTGTGTTGTATTCTACAATATTTGCACTGTCCATGGAGCGGACCTGACTCACATTTCACTGCTGGTTATACACTCTCTGTATAGTCGTGTATGTGACAAATAAAACTTGAAACTTGAAACTTTTATCTGTTGGTATTTGATAGAATCCATGATGCCATGTGTCTAAACAAGATGTCCAGGACCTCCAGTAGAAATATAGGCCCACAACATCAAAAATACAGCAGTATATTTCATTGTACACATGGGGTACTTTTTATCCCTGTGTTCACCAAACCCATCTTGAGTGTTTGCTGCTAAAAAGCTATTTTTTTTAGTTTCATCTGCCCATAGAAGCCAGTCCCATTTGAAGTTCCAGTCGTGTCTGATAACTGAATATGCTGGAGTTTGTTTTTGGATGAGCTAGGAGAATTTTTCTTGAAACCCTCCCAAACAACATGTTGTGATGTAGGTGCTGTTTGACTTTTTTTTTTTTAAGGTTTTCTGACCCCGAGACTCAACTATTTTCTGCAATTCTCCAGCTGTGGTCCTTGGAGAGTCTTTAGCCACCCAAACTCTCCTTCTCACCGTGCATTAGGACGATATAGACACACGTCCTCTTCCAGGCAGTTTCGTAACATTTTCTGTTGATTGAAAATTCGTAATTATTGCCCTGATGGTGGAAATGGGAATTTTCACTGCTCTAGCTCTTTTCTTAAAGCCACGTCACTAATTTGTGAAGCTCAATTATCTTTTGCTGCAAGTCAAGTCAAGTCACCTTTATTTATATAGCGCTTTTAACAATACAGATTGTGTCAAAGCACTTAACAGTATCAAGTTGGAGGATAGAGTGTCAGTAATGTATAATAATAAGATTAAACACTCAATTTTCAGTTAAGGGCATTTCATTATTGAATTCGGAGATGTCATTGTCTAGCTAAGTTTAGTTTAAATAGTATCTGTGAAATCAAATTTACGATAATCGCTAGAAATTAAGTGTCCCCAACTGATCAAGCCAGAGGCGACAGCGGCAAGGAACCAAAACTCCCTCTGAGACAGAATGGAGAAAAAAACCTCGGGAGAAACCAGGCTCAGTCGGGGGGCCAGTTCTCCTCTGGCCAGGATATTATTGTTTATTCATTGTTTACTTATTGTTTTAATTAAATTTTTAAATGTATAAATATATTATATTTCTATTTTTATATTGTTGCAATTTCTAACAATAATAGTATTATGTAGTTAGGTATTTTATTATTAAATTTTTAATTATTTGTTTTATTTTTAGTTTTATTGTATTTTAGTCGAGGTCTTCACTGGGGATATGTCTCTGGGGCTCATCGCTGACGATCAGGGCCGCAGACATCATCTCCCGGCGCCGATCCACCATCTGATCCGGACACGGACTGAGAAACAGAATAAGAAAGAAACAACTATTAGCGTAGATGCCAATCTTCTTACGATGTAACGAGTACATCGTGTGTTATGGGAAGTGTTCCCGGTTCCGGTTGATCTAATTAATGCAGCCTAACAATCCTTTAACGGATTTGAATAATAGAAGTGTAGTAGTGTGTTAGGTGTATGTCAGGTTAAAGAGATGGGTCTTTAATCTAGATTTAAACTGACAGAGTGTGTCTGCCTCCCGAACAGTGTTTGGTAGATTGTTCCAGAGTTTTGGTGCTAAAAAGGAAAACGATCTGCCGCCCGCAGTTGATTTTGATATTCTAGGTATTATCAAACGGCCAGAGTTTTGAGAACGCAGAGGCTGTGGAGGACTATAATGCGATAAGAGCTCACTCAAGTACTGAGGAGCTAAACCATTCAGGGCTTTATAAGTCATTAACAAGATTTTAAAATCTATACGATGTTTAATAGGGAGCCAGTGCAGTGTTGACAGAACCGGGCTAATGTGGTCATACTTCCTGGTTCTAGTAAGAACTCTAGCTGCTGCATTTTGGACTAACTGTAGTTTGTTTATTAAACGTGCAGAGCAACCACCCAGTAAAGCATTACAATAATCTAACCTTGAGGTCATAAACGCATGAATTAATATTTCTGCATTTGACGTTGAGAGCATAGGTCGCAGTTTGGATATGTTTTTGAGATGGAAGAACGCAGTTTTACAGATGCTAGAAACATGGCTTTCAAAAGAAAGATTGCTATCAAACAGCACACCTAGGTTCCTGACTGATGAAGAAGAAGAATTGACAGAGCAGCCGTCAAGTGTTAGATAGTGTTCCAAGTTATTACATGTTGGGTTTTTAGGTCCGATAATTAACACCTCTGTTTTTTCAGAATCTAGCAGTAGGAAATTACTCGTCATCCAGTTTTTTATATCGACTATGCATTCCGTTAGTTTCTCAATTTGGTGTGTTTCACCGGGCCGTGAAGAAATATAGAGCTGAGTATCATCAGCATAACAGTGAAAGCTAACACCATGTCTCCTGATAATATCTCCCAAGGGTAACATGTAAAGCGTGAAAAGTAACGGCCCTAGTACTGAGCCTTGAGGTACTCCATACTGCACTTGTGATCGATATGATACCTCGTCATTCACTGCTACGAACTGATGGCGGTCAGATAAGTACGATTTGAACCATGCTAAGGCACTTCCACTAATGCCAACAAAGTTTTCTAGTCTATTCAAAAGAATGTTGTGATCGATAGTGTCGAACGCAGCGCTAAGATCCAGTTGAACTAATAGAGAGATACAACCACGATCAGATGATAGAAGCAGATCATTAGTAACTGCTGCACATCAGAAATATATTCTTTTTCTCATTGTGATGGATGATTAAGGGAATGTGGGCTTTGTTTTCCCTCCTATTTATATTTCTGTGAAACAGGAAGCCATGGCTGGATAATTTCATGTGTATAATCACCCTGGAGTGCTCAAAATTGTGAATATGAATGGGAATATACTTCAGACATATTTTATTCATAAGAATTTCTAGGGGTGCCAATAATTGTGTCCAACGTGTATTTAAAACATTTATTTCATAATGATATTTCCCAGATTATTATCCAATGAAAGGTTAGATTTTTGTGAATTTTTTAAATAAAAGATCAAAAGGATTAACAATGCAGATTCATTTTCACAGCCGCCTTTGATCATATTTACTAAGGGTGCCGATATTTTTGGCCATGACTGTATAGCTCTTCCCTATGGAAGCAGATTGGTCTCAATAATAATTCACACAAAAGACACGATGCACACATACGTAACCAAATTCACATGCATGAAACCCAATTTACGTGCACGAAAAAAAAAAATACTCACAAAAACCAATTCACGTGCACAAAATAAGAATATATATTCACAAAATATGTTTCACAAATGCAAAACACAATTCACAGATGTACAATCGTGTACAAAAATTTTATCATGGACTGTGAATGTGTGAATCACCTTGGATTTGTGTGTGTATTTTTGAGACTTTACTGGCAGCGAACTCCTCCCATGCGGGACACTCATACTCTTTAGCCAATCAGATTTGAGCCTGTCAGTTGATCAATCATTACCCGCTGTGGGCGTGCCCACCTGGATGTTACGTCATGAGCGCGAGACCACAGTTTGAGTATACGATTCTTTTATACTGGCCAAAATGAAAAAGGAATTATGCTCATTGACCTGTTTTTTGTTCAGCAACGCTGGGTGGCCGATGTCCAGCCTAGATCCCACTTAGCGCTGACCGTGCCCTCATCATCAAATATATTATTATGAATTCTTTATATAATGATGAATAGACCTCACAAAAACAGTGTCTGAATAACGGTATGTTTGTACTTACCATTTGTGCAACAGGATGCATTGTTTAATTAATACACACTAATTGTTTTCCTTGCATTTTTCAGGATTTAAACACTTCGGCACAACATCTGGATGAGTTACAATCCTCTTCCTTCACAATAATCTTTATCTTTTATGTACTTTACCTTTATGTATACATTTCTTAATGTAATCAATATTCATTTACTTATTTTTTTATATTTTATTACTGTGATTAACTATTGTTAAAGTTTAATCTTATGTTGAGTTGTGATGTACAAATCTTTGAGATTACAATACACAAGATGATGTTGGGAAGCAGCAACTGTATTTGCTTGGTAACAGTTGTGGAATTTATGCTGGTCAGACAAAGACAGACTGATCATAAAAAGGAACGCAGCAAAGATTATTCAGTAAACTTTATTCAGTTATTTTATCACTTTATCTCATGCTTCCTGGGGCCCGTTTCAGAAAGGAGGTTAAGTGAAAAGTGAGTTTAAGTGAGTATGTTAACCCTGAAATGAGGGAAACTCTGGGTTTTCCATTTCAAAATGGGAGTTTTTTTAAACCCGGGAAAGCGGGTAAGTCAAGCCGATTTCAGAAAGAGAGGTAACTTATACTCAGAGTCGGTTACCGTGGTTACTTACTCTGTGAACCTAACCTGGTCGGCAGCAGGTTTTCTTTGGTAAACCCAGAGTTTCTTTCCGTCTCCTCCCCCTTTTTAAAGTGTAAGCGATGTTTTAATACCTCATTCATTCGTGCTGCAAAATTGCTTTTCTTACTGAGTATTTTTGTCTTATTTCAAGTACAAACGCTTAAAAATTCTTAAGTTAAGTTGCATTTTCTATAGATGAAAAATTATCTAGATATTTAGTCTTGTTAAAATATAAAATTGTTCTCCATAGGATAAGAAAAATAATCTTAATGCAAACGGAAATAAGAATAGGCTATTTTTAATTTCTTACCCCATTGCCAGATAATTTGCTAAATAAAATTAGTTAACTTAAATTAGTTTTTTTTCCCTTCATGGAAACAAGACTAAATACCTTATATTATTTATTTTATTATATATTTTTTTACACCGTATTCATGTGCATACAGTATTTATTTGAGCGGTACCATTTAAAATGGTAGTTTTCTTCAAAACATCGGAGATGCAGAGTACATTATAAATCCTGTATGCAGATTTTAAGGAAAGTGTGCATCGCTCTCACTCATTCTGAGATTTTTTTTTTCACAAATCTGTCAAAGAGGAGTATCACAGGACTGTAGGTTAGTGGTGTAGAAATCGGTTTACATGAGGCTAATCTGATAAATGACGTTCACTTGATAACATCTTTCTGTGACCTCTGGAAGTAAGCCAATAATCCGAATTTCCTTCAGGATCTCCACTGTGGTTGGATGCATTGATGACAACCATATACAAATCTACATCCCCTCCAGAAGTCTGAGATCTGCTAGTGAGCGACGCCTTGTGGTACTATCCAGCCTGGTCTCATGTTCATACGTAGGTATTAATACGTAACATTTACAAGCACAATACGTACATTTATGTACATATTTATTGATGCTAAAACGTACAATTTAGACGTATTTCAACGTTTAAAACGTACAAATCGATACGTATTTTTAGCTAAAAAACATAAAAATATTTACGTATCTTTTATATCATTAAGATATTCGTAGCAATGCATTTTTATCATTTTATCAATAAGCGATTTAGACTTTTAGACCCCTTAACCTACCCCCAAACCTAAACTTACCCATTTTATAGCGAATATAAAAGGATATAGAACGCAATTGACCGAAACATGCAGGAAAATAACACTTTTAGTAACAATAATAGCATTAAAAATGTTTTTATAGTCGCTAATCCCACTCCTACCTCTAAACCTAAACATAGCTATTTCTGTACAGTATAAGAAAAACATGACAGACAGATAAATGCAATTACAATCATTTATTTATTGCAAAAATTTCAAAAGCACTACCAAAAGTAATCCAAATGATGATGCGTTGCAGCCGCAGTCCTCTCTGGCGGAATACAGTGGGTTTGTGAGAGGTGCAGAGCAGAATTTATGTTATTAATCGCTGAAAATATTATCCAGATTATTTTCCTGATCCTCTCGCTCTCAGTGAACTCGTCTCCTGAAGGCGCGCGCATGCTTGCATCTTTCAAACACACACCTCACCAGAAACACGGCATGTCGCAATCTGTGACGAATGCAGGCGAGAGCCAATGAGCGTTCGATTATTCTGCCGTAAAACCTGTCGTTTGAAGCGGCAACATTTGAATTCGTAAGGAGCGCGTCAGTCAGCGCGGGCTTTACTGTTTACGGTCGCTGGACTTGCTGCTCGGGATGGAGATGAAGATCGCCGAATAAAGGCTTGGATTTGGGTCTGTTCCTCGCAGTCGTATGGATTCTGAAGATCTGGATTACAGCGCATAAATAAAATTGTTTCATTTCGTAATTATGTTGCGGTTTTGGTGTTTTATATAGTTCTATTGTCAGTCACAGCATGTCCGAGAAAACGCTTTTTGTGGCCCATGGCAAACAAAGTAAACATTACATGACAAATAAAGGTTAAACGATTGCAGAAATGTTATTTATTTTGAGGGTTTAAAGTGAAGTCTTGTTTAACATTATGTAGGCATATTCTTGGAATCGAGCTGGAAGAAATCACAGAACAGAACGAAATGTTATCATTTCATATTGAGTAAACAACTGAAAACAAGGTAAATGATATGACAACTAAAAACAACTAATAATAAAATTAATGCCGCAATTTCAATATTCATAAGGACTCATTTTTAGATGTCGTCAATACGTCAGTTTTCAACGTTTAAATGCAGAAAATACGTAAGTATTTATACGTTTAGATGCTGAAAATACGTCAGTATTGTACATTTTAGTACCTGTAAAAACGTAAGTAAATGTACGTTTTATAGAACCACATTTTACGTAAAATACATACGAATTATCATGAGATCACGTTGAGCTGAAAGGGAGGTATCAGGCTCTCGGAGGGGAGAGCAAGGAGCGAGGAGACTAGGAGACAGTTCATTCTTTCTTTATTGAAGATTCCAGGAGATAACACTGGGAGCGTGGGGTGAAGACAAACAATACCGGACATCAGACACAAGTATAATATTTCTGTAAAGGCTAGGGACAGAAAAATGGACATTTCCATAGAATGACCCCTATATTGTCAGGGTTCTGTTATGTGTGTCCATATTTGGTTTGTTTCCTGTCCTCGTTAAGTGTCATTATGATTTAATCCTTGTCCAGCCCTGTTTGTCTAATTATCTATGATTTACCTGTGTATTTATAGTCCTGTCTGTTCAGTTTGATTTGGTCTGGTCTACTCGTTACTTCCCCGGTGTATCCTGTCCCCAAGTCCTGCCTTGTCTTGCCTTGTCCTACCTTGATGTCTACATTAAAGTCTATAATTTGAGTTTACGTCCTCGTCTGCGTGTTTCTGTTTCTCCCTCGTGTGTGCACCGTGACAGAAGACCAGACCTAAACAGTAAGCGGCGCCCCTTCACCTCGTTTTGTTTTGTTCGTTTTTTGAAAAGTTTTTATTTGTTCCTGTTTGTCTGTCCCGTGGCAAGGAAGTCGCCACTCGTCCTCCCGCCTTAGCCCACTGCAGGACGGCGTGGGAGTTCGGCGGGATCGCCGCGAGTGCCGCGACTCCTCTGGCCGCGAGCCCTCATGCCCGCCGATCGCGGGAGATATCCGCCTCCGGCTGTGGCTATCCCAAGCCCGCCGGCTGGTTGCCTAGTTCCTGGGTTGCCGCTCCCCCAGGCGCGCCATTCGCGGGAGATCACGCCACCGGCCCGCCTCTGACTCAATGCCCGCCGGCCCGCCTCTGACTCAATGCCCGCCGGCCCACCTCTGACTCAATGCCCGCCGGATCGCCGCTGACTCAAGCCCGCCGGATCGCCGCTGACTCATGCCCACCGGATTGCCGCTGACTCAAGCCTACCGGATTGGCGCTGACTCATGCCCGCTGGCCGCCGCTATCCCTAGCCCCGTGGATAGAGTCCACACGTCACGGCCAGGAGTGCCGTGTGTCTGTCTTGTTATGCCCACAGGAACATTTTAAATCATCATGTCATGTCTTGTCCATGGAGACTCGTCTGGGGCAGGCGGCTCCTTGTTTAGTGGCCATGGAGGCCATTCTAGCCGCCTGCCCCCCTGTCGTAGATATGGAGGCTGTCGCTGAGGGACCCTGTGAGGGCCTCTGACTCCTGGTCATGCCTGGAGGAAGCCTCAGCCTCCAAGCCAGCCCAGGAGGGCTTCTGGTTCCTGTGGGCTGTCCTGTCCTGTCTGTCTGGCCCTGGAGGGCGTTCCTGTCTCGTTTTGTACTGTCTTGTCTGTTTAGCCCCGGAGGGCTCCTGATACCCCCTAACTTCCCCAGGGAAATTTTTTTTGGGGGTAAAAGGGTTCCGGTTGTAGGGGCCGGGCCGAGGGGACCGAGGCCACGGCCACAAGGACCACCTGCCATGGCCTCCTGAGCTCCCTGCACTGCCATGGCCTCCTGAGCCCCTAGCTACGCCATGGCCTCCTGAGCTCCCTGCACCGCCATGGCCTCCTGAGCTCCCAGTTCCGCCATGGCCTCCTTTGTCTGTCTGTTCTGCTCTGGAGGTCCCCGTCCTGTGTTCCTGTCCGTGTTTGTCCTGAGGGGCCTCCAGAGCGCCCACCCCCCCTCCCCGGTGGAACTGTTACGGCGTGGGACACGCCTTCCGGGAGTGGGGAAGTTATGTCAGGGTTCTGTTATGTGTGTCCATATTTGGTTTGTTTCCTGTCCTCGTTAAGTGTCATTATGATTTAATCCTTGTCCAGCCCTGTTTGTCTAATTATCTATGATTTACCTGTGTATTTATAGTCCTGTCTGTTCAGTTTGATTTGGTCTGGTCTACTCGTTACTTTCCCGGTGTATCCTGTCCCCAAGTCCTGCCTTGTCTTGCCTTGTCCTACCTTGATGTCTACATTAAAGACTATAATTTGAGTTTACGTCCTCGTCTGCGTGTTCCTGTTTCTCCCTCGTGTGTGCACCATGACATATACATGTTAGGCTATAAATATGTGGCTATGTTACAGCTCCACTTTGAAGCTCTTGTGTTTTTCTCCTTTTCCATCTCTCCAATCCTATTCTGCTCACAGGCAATGGTGTCAAAAGTATTCACATTCATTACTCAGGTAGAAGTATAGATACTAGGGTTTAAAAAGACTTCTGTAGAAGTTGAAGTATCAACTCAAGCTTTTTACTCAAGTAAAAGTGTAAAAGTACTGGTTTCAAAACTACTTAAAGTGTAAAAGTAATGTAAGGAAAAAAATGCCATTAAGGACAAAAGCTTATGCCGCGCCACAGGGGCCTATTGTGCACTACCCCACCTCCTCAAAAAACATTTTTCTAAAGGCCATAATGACTAATGTTATATTAAAATGTTAATGTTGAAAAAAATGGGATGCACTAGGCTACCTGTTTCAGCCGCATATATGCCCATTGAAAATGAACGCATTTTAGTAGAATGCAAATACATTAAAAAACGATGTACTACTGAGCATTAACGTGTTTCATGGAGTGGAAGATATGATGACTAGTTGCCTATAAGTATTGTAATGGTGCAAAAAGTCAAACTTCAGAGGCATGTCATCAATAACCTTTATTGGAATGTAAATGTACATCCAAGCTTAGCTGCAGGAATCTGTGAGAGCAAGATAAGAAAATTGGTGTACCCAGGGCAGGCTTAGTAACAATTACCCTTGTATGGTTGTCTATATACAATAAACATTAGTGCTGTCAAAATGAATGATTAATCCAAGTGATTAATCAAAAAATAAAAATAAAAAATAACTCATAATCCTGTTTGGGACATTTCACTCGAGTTCTCTTCTTGAGTCTCTGCCACGGACATCTTCGTACTTGGCTACATACGTCTGCTATGTCCAGTGTTGGGGGTAACAAGTTACAAAGTTAGTATAGCCTACTTATCACAACATTGTCAAAAGCGTTGTCAATCGCAAACGCTAATTTATTCAAACGTCTCTCTACCGAACTACCTACTGTAGCTTAATTTGCGGAGGATGAAGAGAAAGCACCCGTTTGATAAATGAGCCAGTAGTGGAGAAATAATAACTTTTAAGAAATAATCTTTTTTGAGTAACGACCCCAACACTGGCTATGTCCTTGCTGGAGTGTGACGTGATTTGTGTCATGTGTCGGAATGGTATATGTTTATACTTCTCATCCAACCACAATCAAATTCACTCTCTCCGGATGGCGCGATTTATCTGGATAGGTTTTTTTTTTTTTTTTGAACGATGACAAGCCGGAATGAAAACAAGCCGAAATGAAATAGGAGTAACGAGGCTATTTTTAAAATGTAAGGAGTAGAAAGTACATATAATTGCATGAAATTGAGTAGAAGTAAAAAGTCGGCTTAAAAATTACTCCAGTAAAGTATAGATACCCAAAATTTCTACTTAAGTAAGGTAACAAAGTATTTGTACTTCGTTACTTGACACCTCTGCTCACAGGTGATTGGAGATGAGTTTTGTTCCCACTTTTGTTGCAGTTTGCTGATTTTTGTAAAATAGCTTCTGTTTTTGCTTTTCAGATAAAAGAGTGGTTTCAGTTTAATATGTTGCAGGCTCATTTATTAGTTATAAATAATATTGATGATAATAAATCATTTTCTCCTAATTTGGAGGCCCTCTTCATAAACTGTAAACCGTTCTATTCGCCCCGAATGTTTTCCTCTTTCATTCTCGTGAATGTGTACGTGCCTCCGGACGCGTGCGTAAGCGCCGCGATGCAACAGCTGGCCAAACAAATATCTGAAATGGAGCAAAGGTACCTGGACTCTCTTTTAATCATTCTTGGAGATTTTAATAAGGCAAAACTCTCCCGCGAACTGCCAAAATACAGACAGCACGTTACATGTCCCACCAGAGACAGTAATATATTGGATCACTGTTACACAATAATTAAAGATGCATATCACTCTGTCCCACGGGCAGCTCTGGGGCTCTCCAATCACTGTTTGGTTCATCTCATACCAACCTACAGGCAAAAACTTAGATCTTCTAAGCCTGTATTAAGAACTGTTAAAAGATGGACTAATGAAGCAGAGCAAGATTTAAAAGTTTGTTTTGACCTCACTGATTGGAGTGTTTTTGAAGCTACTGCCACCAATCTGGACGAGCTCACAGAGACTGTAACTTCATATATCAGTTTCTGTGAGGATATATGCATCCCCACCAGGACATTCTTATCATTCAATAATGATAAACCGTGGTTTACTGGGAAACTCAAACAGCTTCGTCAGGCCAAAGAGGACACTTACAGAAGTGGGGATAAAATATTGTATAACCAGGCGAGGAACAGACTAACAAAGGAGATCAGAGTGGCTAAAAAGAACTACTCTGAGAAGTTGAAGAAAGAACTTTCAGCAAATGATCCGGCGTCAGTATGGACTGGTCTGAGGAACATTACCATGTACAAGACACCACCCCCACAGTCTGTAGAGAATCAACAACTGGCTGACGATCTCAATGTGTTTTACTGGCGATTTGAAAAGGCCAGATTGACACCCAGCACCCGCTCTGATCTGCACTTCACACATTCACCTACCCCCCCCCCCTGCAACCCCACTTCCCCCCCCCCCCCACCATTCTACCTGCGTTTAAAGTCTGTGTAGAGGATGTGAACCGGGTCTTCAGAAAACAGAAATCTAGGAAAGCTTCAGGACCAGACGGTATTTCACCTGCCTGTCTAAAAGTCTGTGCTAATCAACTGGCCCCCATCTTTACACAGATCTTTAACAGATCTCTGGAGCTGTGTGAAGTTCCCTGCTGCTTCAAACACTCCACCATCATTCCCGTCCCCAAAAAGCCCAAAATCACTGGACTTAATGACTACAGACCTGTCGCACTCACGTCTGTGGTCATGAAGTCACTTGAGAGACTGGTCCTGGCCTACCTGAAGGACATCACTAGACCCTTGCTGGATCCTCTTCAGTTTGCCTACAGAGCAAACAGGTCTGTGGATGACGCTGTCAATATGGGACTGCATTAAATCCTGCAACACCTCGACAAACCTGGGAATTACGCAAGAATCTTATTTGTGGACTTCAGCTCGGCCTTCAATACCATCATGCCTGACCTTCTCTCAGACAAACTGACACAGCTCTCTGTGCCCACCTCCATCTGTCAGTGGATCACCAGCTTCCTGACAGACAGGCAGCAGCTAGTGAGGCTTGGCAAACTCACATCCAGGACTCTCACCATCAGCACTGGCGCCCCTCAGGGTTGCGTTCTCTCCCCACTGCTCTTCTCCCTCTACACGAATGACTGCACTTCAAAGGACCCCTCTGTCAAGCTCCTGAAGTTTGCAGATGACACTACAGTCATCGGCCTCATCAAGGACGGTGACGAGTCTGCTTACAGACAGGAGGTTGAGCAGCTGGCTGTCTGGTGCAGTCTTAACAACCTGGAGCTAAACACTCTCAAAACTGTGGAGATAATAGTGGACTTCAGAAGGAACCCCCCTGCTCTCCCCCACTCACCATCATGAACAGCACTGTGACTGCAGTGGAGTCATTCAGGTTCCTGGGAACCACCATCTCTCAGGACCTGAAGTGGGACAATCACATTGACTCTATTGCGAAAAAGGCCCAGCAGAGGCTGTATTTCCTCCGCCAGCTAAGGAAGTTCAACCTGCCACAGGAGCTGCTGATACAGTTCTACTCTGCCATCATCGAGTCTGTCCTATGTTCTTCTGAAACTGTTTGGTTTGGTTCAGCTACCAAAACAGACATCAGAAGACTACAACGGACAGTCAGGACTGCTGAGAGGATTATCGGTGCCCCTCTGCCCAGCCTCCAAGAACTTTACACCTCCAGAGTGAGGAAAAGGGCTAAGAAAGTCACTCTGGACCCCTCACACCCAGCTCACTCTCTCTTTGCACTGTTGCCCTCTGGCCGGCACTACAGATCACTGAGCACAAAAACAGCCAGACACAAGAATATTTTTTTCCCCCAGGCCGTATCCCACCTGAACAACACATAACACACCCCGGTACTGTACATCTGTAAATAACTAATCAAACCTTCATCTGTACATAGGAAACATGCACATTCACAGTTCTGTCTATGGACATTTTTCTTTCTGTATATTTTATTTCATGAGTTCACACTTACATATAATTTGAAGGGGTAAAGTTTAATGCGTGTTTGGCGTGCTGTCCGGGGGGAGGGCTCCGAGCTCAGAGTTCGGCCCGAACCCAGAGTACTCCCCCCCTATGTAAGTGCTTAGGACTAGAAGCGTGGAGAAGGGGTGGTGGAGGGATGCTGCAAAACTGTCAATGGAATGAGGTGAGACTGCTGAGTGTATATATACCTCTTACCATTGATTGCTGAGTGCTCTCCACTTGTGTTAATTATCTGAACGTGCTCCTCCCGAACTTTGTTAATAAAACATAATTTCACGAGTTCACACTTACATATAATTTGAAGGGGTAAAGTTTAATGCGTGTTTGGCGTGCTGTCCGGGGGGAGGGCTCCGAGCTCAGAGTTCGGCCCGAACCCAGAGTACTCCCCCCAAAAGGCTAAAAGCAGAGGACAGCCGCCGAACTAAAGACCCCCCAAATGAGTGCCGAGTTTGGCGGGCTGGTATCTCGAGAAAGGGTCTGGATGTTTGGCCAGGGGGTCTGTGATGGCGGCTTACTGTGCCTGGACTGACGGGCCCTGCTGGCCTGCAACGGGGAGCAGTTGTAATTTGGAGCGACCGATCGGGAGAGTTTGCGCCTTCTTTCTCCGCTGTGAGACCAATGCTCGCTGGACAGAAGAGGAAACGGGAAAGAGGAAAATGAGAGCTTGACTGGGAGATTTTCTCGCACTGCGTCTGCTGTGAGACCAAATGCTCGCTGGACGAAAGAGAAAACGTAAGTGCTCTACCGGGAAAGTTCTCACTGCGTCCGCTGCGAGACCAAATGCTCGCTGGACAGAAAGAGGAAACAGGGAAGAGGAAAATGGGAGCTTGACCGGGAGATTTTCTCACACTGCGTCCGCTGTGAGACCAAATGCTCGCTGGACGAAAGAGAAAACGTAAGTGCTCTACCGGGAAAGTTCTCACTGCGTCCGCTGCGAGACCAAATGCTAGCTGGACAGAAAGAGGAAACAGGGAAGAGGAAAATGGGAGCTTGACCGGGAGATTTTCTCACACTGCGTCCGCTGTGAGACCAAATGCTCGCTGGACGAAAGAGAAAATGTAAGTGCTCTACCGGGAAAGTTCTCACTGCGTCCACTGCGAGACCAAATGCTCGCTGGACAGAAAGAGGAAACAGGGAAGAGGGGGTTTTAGTCAATAAGGGTTTGGTGAGCTTTTTGTTTTAATCCAGCTACGGTCCATTTCCCGATAGGTGGGATCGTCGGAACGGCCGAGCGGTAGGAGGAAGCCGGAGAAGAAGATGGAAGTCTTGCCGGGGGCGGTGAAGACTGGCCACGGCGTCTTGATGAGCGCAGGGCTGTTCGGGCCGGTGTGCAGCCGCGTGAAGAAGCCTGGGGCTCAGGTGCGACGTCCGGCGTAGGAGGTATGGTCGTGGGACCGGTGGAATGCGCAGGTGCATCCCTGGCAAAGTTTGCTTCTTCGTCGGAGGAAGAGCTTGGACGTTTAGACATGCTGCAAAACTGTCAATGGAATGAGGTGAGACTGCTGAGTGTATATATACCTCTTACCATTGATTGCTGAGTGCTCTCCACTTGTGTTAATTATCTGAACGTGCTCCTCCCGAACTTTGTTAATAAAACATAATTTCTTATTACTATTGTTATTCTTAATTATTGCCTATTCTCTACATTATTAGTGTTCTTTATTACCTTTATTACCTATTATTATATGTTGTCCCTGTTTACACTGTTGTCTGTTTGTACTTTCTGTACTGGAAGCTCCTACCACCAAGACAAATTCCTTGTGTGTGCAAACACACTTGGCAATAAAGCTCTTTCTGATTCTGATATGTAATCTGTATTAATCAAAACTGCTGAATTGCTGAAGCAGAAGAAAATTTGAATCTTGGAAGATCTGACACAGGAGGACAACCCAGCTAGCAGGGAACGTTCTCAGAACTTTGGCTAACATTCCGTACAGGTTTGGTTGAGAAATGAAAACATTTGAATGTAATGTTCAAAAAATGTTTTAAGAATGTTTCTCATTTCAAATAATGTTCCTATAATGTTAAGTGTAAACAAAGCTAGAACATTTTACCTGCAACATTTTAAGGATGTTTTGTGGATGTTGTTCAGGTAACAGATTATACAATGTTCTCAATAAAACATTGGCACAATGTTTCAAGATAACAAAGAAAGAACTTTCTCTCAGCCACATTAGGAGAATGTTATAAGAACATCATTGAGGCCTGAGATTGTGTAATGTTTTTATAAAACATTCTTGTAATGTGACATAATAACAAAGCTAGAACATTTTACCTGCAACATTTTAAGGATGTTTTGAGGATGTTCTTGAGGTAACAGATTATACAATGTTCTCAATAAAACACTGGCACAATGTTTCAAGATAACAAGTGAAGAACATTCTCTCAGCCACATCAGGAGAATGTTATAAAAACATCACTGAGGCCTGAGATTGTGTAATGTTTTTTATAAACTGTTCTTGAAATGTGACGTAATAACAAAGCTAGAACATTTGACCTGCAACATTTTGAGGATGTTTTGAGGATGATGTTGAGGTAACAGATAACATAATGTTGTCAAAAAAACATTGTTCCAATGTTTCAAGATAACAAGTGAAGAACATTCTCTCAGCCACATCAGGAGAACGTTATAAGAACATCACTGAGGCCTGAGATTGTGTAATGTTTTTATAAAACATTCTTGTAATGTGAAGTAATAACAAAGCTAGAACATTTTACCTGCAACATTTTGAGGAGGTTTTGAGGATGTTCTTGAAGTAACAGATTATATTGTGACGTAGTGAGACTAACTATACCCGGTAACTCAGTCACTTGTCACAGAAACAATACAAAATAAAACACTTACAATTTCAACTGTCTTTTAATTTGAATCAAAGAAAATAATAATGGGACTTGAACTTTTCAAGGCACTTGACTTGTTCAAAACATACCAACAGTCACAATTAAACACTAAATTTCAGTTATCTCAGGAATTACTTCAGCATATCATAAACAATACAAGGTATCAGTACGAACTTCGATCTCAACCTCAAAGTTAAAGCTTTGGACACGGTAAGTCAATGCATCAATTCATCAAAGCCAAACAGAACATTTTAACTCATTTCACATTAATTCATAACATCACATAGCATATAATTCTTTAGTCAGTTCAAATGACTCTTTTCAATGGTGATTCTTACATGTACGTTTCAAAGGAAATAAATTATGTTTGTTTGTTGTGTGGGTATGAGTTCAGTTCATGTACGAGAGCGCATATGAGAGTTCCCTATCTGTCGGTCACTACGAGTTATGTCGTGACGACATAGGGGATTTACTTGGAAGCCCCAATCATCTCTGACTAGAGAAAACGCCAATGAATATTGGCTAGTGGAATTTGCATACCTGAGCCACTCCCCGTGCACACGGGTATAAATAGGCGACAGGTGCATCCACTGATCAGATTTTTGCTTCGGAGCCAAGTGGATGAACGTGTTGATCTCCACAAAGCCATTCATCTGTCGGGAAGCTGTTCTGGTTGGCGTCACGGTGCGAACAGCGGTGTCCCTGTCTGCAGCGATTCCCCTGGGCACTTCAACTAAAAGAGCAGATTTCCTAAAAGAGCAAAAAGCACGGCCGATTCACGTCTTTTTAAAGACGCTGTTCCGGCCGTGTCCTCTTGGTTGCGGTCGTTTCCTATCCTCCGTCGACAGCCACGATCGTTGTCTTCAGTGTCTGGGCATCCAGCGCGCTGAAGCTGCGTTCGTGGATGGTTTATGCGTTCGTTCTGAGCGTGTAACCATGGCAGCGCTGCGATCGCGCCTCTCTCTCCTCTCGGGGATGGGAGAGGCTCCCTCTGTCACTACCCGCGCTGGCTTCTCTGCCACGAGCAGAGAACCATCGGCTAGTGCTCTGGGCGATCTGAGGGTACAGTGAGAGCTTTCCGCCGGGTCAGTCCCCACGGACCTTTCACTCCTCCCGCAGCAGCTGTTCTGTGCGGCTCCCCGGTGATTCTGCTGTGCCGTCTCACGGCGTACCCAGCGTTTCATTTGGCACGCTGATAGAGGATCAGATGTCGATCGCGGCATCGGTGGATGGGCAATCGTCCTCTGAGGATGAAGATTCGGCGAAGCTGCACCCCTCGGGTGTCGCGGCCGCCGCCGAATCAGACCCAGAGTTGACAGCCGTGCTTTCCCGGGCCGCCGCGAGATCGGGGCTGGAGGCGTGCACACCTCCTAGTCCCGAGCCCTCGCGGTGAGATGATTGGCTCCTCGGCACGGGCCGTGGCTCGCAACCACGCCCTGCCCCGGTTCCTTTCTTCCCGGAAGTGCACGAGGAGCTGATGAAGTGGTGGACGGCCCCTTTTTACGGCCAGAAGCGGCTCGTCTGCCTCCTCCATCCTCGCTACCCTCGATGGCAGGGCGGCTACGGGGTACGTCGACATTTCCCAGGTGGAGAGTGCGGTTGCAGTGCACTTGTGCCTGCAAAACGCTGCCACTTGGAGGAATTGTCCTCGTCTCCCGTCCAAAGCCTGTAAGCTACGGCCGCTCTCGCGGCCAAGGCTTACAGTGCTGCGGGCCAAGCCGCCTCTGCGCTGCATGCCAAGGCTATCCTGCATGCACACCAAGCCAAGGCATTAAATGCACAAGGGTAGTACCAACCCGAGGTTGAAGCAGGAACTGCGCTCAGCGACTGGCCTCGCCCTACGGGCGGGGAAAGTCGCAGCGCAGTCCCTCGGGAAGGCGATGTCCACAGGTGTGGTCCAAGAGCGCCATCTATGGCTCTGCCTGGCTGACAGGAGCGATGTCGACAAAGTGAGCTTTCTCGACGCTCTCGTCTCCCAGGCTTGACTGTTCGGCGACACTGTCGGGGACTGTGCCCAGCAGTCCTCGGCAGTACAGAAGCAGACCGAGGCAACACATCTTGCCCCGGCGTGATGCACCGCTCCGCCGCAGAGCAAGACCCAGTCTGCTTGTCGCCGTGGGCGCCCTCCTGTGCCCACCAGAGTTAGGGAACAGGTAAGTAACGGCTCCGCCCCGGGCTGAATCGTAAGCCGGCGCGTCGAGCCTCTCGCAGGAGCGCGGCGCCCCCTGTGTTCCAGCTGGCCCCTATGTCGTCCTCAGAGGCGATAAAGCGGCCCTGACACAGGCAATCCGGAGATGTGGGAGCCTGCTTGATCTCAGGAGATGGCGAGGACAGCGCCACTCCTTCCCCCGAAGGAGGGCAGGGGGAGAATCATTCATTCTGTTCCGCCGCTGGCTCAAGGGCCAGCGGTACCCACATTATCAAGTAAGAGCTATTCCCTTTCCTCCGAGTTTTTAGGTCCACGGGTCGACAGTGTGCGACGCGTTGCCTCCTCACTCTCACCCGCGACCCATTTTGCCAGCGGCCAAGAGAGTGCGGTTCGGGGACGCAGTGCTTCCCCACGCACCTCTAGCCAGTCCCTACAGGGACTCAGGGAGTTCTGCGAGGATGAGTCAGAACGCAGGGCCTTCTGTACCATCCAGCCTTACTCCCATTCGCTGCACCACTGCGGGTACGTCGATTGTGCCGTTGGAGCCACTTGCACGGCGTCTGGAGGCGTGGCTTGCGCTGCCCAGCCCGTCTCGTTGGCTCACGCGCACAATTCGACTCGGCTACGCGATTCAGTTCGCCAGGCGACCTCCCAAGTTCAGCGGCGTTCTCGAGACTGCGGTGGCAGCTCGGAATGCTCCTGTCTTGCGCGAGGAGATTGCTGTCCTCCTGGCAAGGATGCAATCGAGCCGGTCCCTCCAGCCGAGATGAGGCAGGGGGTTTACAGCCCTTATTTCATCGTACCCAAGAAAGACGGTGGCCTTCGACCAATCCTGGATTGCGACTCCTGAACCGGGCCCTGCACAGGCTCCCGTTTAAGATGTTGACGCACAGGCGCATGATCAAATGCATACAGCCCAGGGATTGGTTTGCAGCGATCGACCTGAAGGATGCTTACTTTCATGTTTCGATCCTTCCGCGACACAGACCGTTCCTGCGGTTTGCGTCCGGGGGTCGGGCATGGCAGTACAGGGTCCTCCCCTTCGGGCTCTCCCTGTCCGCCCGTGTCTTCACGAAGATCGCGGAGGGTGCCCTTGCCCCGATACGGGAAGTGGGCATCAGGATCCTCAACTGCCTCGAGCATGGCCCGCACACGAGAACAGTTGTGCGATCACAGGGACCTGGTGCTTCAGCACCTCAGCCAGTTGGGGCTTCGGGTCAACTAGGAAAAGAGCAAGCTCTCCACTGCGCAGAGAATCTCTTTTCTTGGTGTGGAGTAGACTCGGTGAGTATGAAGGCGCGCCTCACGGAAGAGCGCGCCCAATCAGTGCTGAACTGCCTGAGTTCCTTCAGAGGCAGGACTGTGGCTCCGCTGAAACTGTTTCAGAGGCTCCTGGGGCATATGGCATCCGTAGCTGCAGTCATGCCGCTCGGATTGCTTTATATGAGACCACTTCAGCACTAGTTACACTCCCGAGTCCCGAGGTGGGCATGGCGCCGCGGTGCACTTTGGGTGAACATCACACAGGAGTGTCGCCGCTCCTTCAGCCCCTGGACGGACCTTGCCTTTCTACGGGCCGGGGTGCCCTTAGAACAAGTGTCTCGGCATATTGTTGTCACAACAGATGCCTCCAGCACGGGCTGGGGCGCTACATGCAACGGGCAGGCAGCCTCGGGGCTGTGGACGGGCCTCGACTGCTTTGGCACATCAACTGCCTAGAGCTGCTGGCAGTGCATCTAGCCTTGCGGCAGTTTCGGCCACTGCTGTTAGGCAAGCATGTGTTGGTCCGTACTGACAACACTGCGGCTGTGTCGTATATCAACCGGATGGGGGGTATACGATCACGCCGCATGTCACAGCTCGCCCGCCATCTCCTCCTCTGGAGTCACACGCAGCTCAAATCGCTGAGCGCTGTCCACGTTCCGGGGGAGCTCAATCGTGCGGCCGACGCGCTCTCACGACAGCTCATTCCCCGGAGAATGGCGACTCCATCCCGAGACGATCCGGCTGATCTGGAGTCGATTCAGGGAAGCTCAGGTAGGCCTGTTTGCTTCCCACGAGTCCTCCCACTGCCAGCTGCATTTCTCCCTGACCGAGGGCACCCTCGGCACGGACGCACTGGCACACAGCTGGCCTCGGGTATGCATCAAGTATGCATTTCCCCCAGTGAGCCTGCTCGCACAGACACTGTGCAAGTCAGGGAGGACGAGGAGCAGGTCCTGCTGGTCGCGCCGTTCTGGCCCACCCGGACCTGGTTTCCCGAACTCATTCTCCTCGCGACAGCCCCTCCCTGGCGCATTCCTCTGAGGAAGGACCTCCTTTCTCAGGGGCTCGGCACCATTTGGCACCCGCGTCCAGACCTGTGGAACCTCCATGTGTGGCTCCTGGATGGGACGCGGCAGACTTGAGTGGTCTCCCACAGGCGGTGGTAGAGACCATCACTCAGGCTGGAGCTCCTTCTACAAGGCAAGCCTATGTACTGAAGTGGAGTCTGTTCGCGAACCGGTGTTCTTCTCGCCGAGAAGACCCCCGAGGATGCACGATTGGAGTAGTGCTTTCTTTCCTGCAAGAAAGGTTGGAGCGTAGGCTGTCACCCTCCACCTTGAAGTGTGGCTGCTATCGCGGCCCATCACGATGCAGTGGACGGCCGGTCCCTGGGAAAGCATGATCTCATCGTGAGGTTCCTGAGGGGTGCCAGGAGGTTGAATCCCCCTAGGCTACCCCTGAGGCCCTCCTGGGACCTCTCTATCGTCCTGGCTGGACTTCAGAGGGGTCCCTGTGAGCCGCTGGACTCAGTCGAGCTAAGGGAACAGGTAAGTAGCGAATACCTGTCGGCTAAGACAGCGCTCCTGACCGCGCTCACCTCCATCAAGAGGGTCAGGGACCTCCAAGCATTTTCGGTGAGCGAAGTGTGCCTTGTGTTTGGGCCGGACTACTCTCACGTTGTCCTGAGACCCCGGCCTGGATACGTGCCCAAGGTTCCCACCACGCCCTTCCGCGATCAGGTGGTGAACCTGCAAGCACTGCCTTCGGAGGAGGCAGACCCAGCCTTGGCGTTGCTGTGTCCCGTAAGAGCATTGCGCATATACGTGGACCGCACCCGGAGCTTCAGAAGCTCTGAGCAGCTCCTTGTCTGTTACGGTGGTCAGCAGAAAGGGAAGGCTGTCTCCAAGCAGAGGTTGGCCCACTGGATAGTGGATGCCATCGCCTTGGTGTACCAATCCCAAGGCGAGCCGTGCCCCATGGGGGTGAGGGCTCACTCCACACGGAGTGTTGCCTCCTCCTATGCGTTGGCGCACGGCGCCTCTCTGGTAGACATCTGTAGAGCTGCGGGCTGGGAGACAACGAACACCTTCGCGAGATTCTACAGTCTCTGCGTTGAGCCAGTTTCTTCCCGTGTGTTGGGTAACAGGTAAGTGGCGGGAAGAACTGGCTGGTGTCACGCTTGCTGCGCCATTCCCCCTCACCCGGGGATACGAGCGCCTGTTTTCTCCTCCAGTTCAGTTCCCCGGACGGCGAACCCTGGTGGAGTTCCTCCAGCACCCCCGGCAGTCAGACTGGGCGGAGCAGTCTGACGCCAGGCCCAGTACTTGTGCTAGCTCGCCCGGGTCTCCGGTCAGCCCCTGTACTCGGCTAGGTGTCCGTATGGCTTTGATTCCCCTCGGGTAATCCCATACGTGTATTCTTCCACGGTAAGGTTTCCCTCACGGTAAACCCGTGTCTTCCCTTTGACAGAGCTCTCTGTCAGGCCCTGCTGGCAGCCCTCCTCCCTACTCCTAGGTAGGATCTGCCCCAGGGTCCAGTCGTATGTAGTACTGCCCCAGGCCTGGGTCAGTCCATATCAGTGTCTCCACATGGTACCTCCCTTCGGGCAGGATGTGGCCTCCGTAGCGCCCTTCTCCGGAAGGCTCGCTTCCCCGTCGTTACTGCCAAGCTGTAACAACAAACAGGAAAGACGTGAAGCATCTTTCATTGAAGGTCGAAATCCCTTCCGACTCTGGGGTAAGGAACAGCGGCTTGGCTATCTCCAGCAGCGATGTACTCAGTGGTCCCTGTGGGCACCAAGGTTAGCGAATTTGCGCTGGGGCGACGGGAAGGTTGCGACCTTTGCATGGTATTTGTCTGTCACGCGCTCGTTTGTCAGCATCTGCATGCCACAAGGTCGTGACGGGGTTCAGGTTGTGGCGCTTTCCATAGGACCCCTATGTCGTCACGACATAACTCGTAGTGACCGACAGATAGGGAACGTCTCGGTTACGTACGTAACCCTCGTTCCCTGATGGAGGGAACGGAGACGTTATGTCCCCATGCCACAATCTTGAACCATCGCTGGGTGTCAGGGACACGTTCTTGGCTCCTCAGCGTAAAACCTGATCAGTGGATGCACCTGTCGCCTATTTATACCCGTGTGCACGGGGAGTGGCTCAGGTATGCAAATTCCACTAGCCAATATTCATTGGCGTTTTCTCTAGTCAGAGATGATTGGGGCTTCCAAGTAAATCCCCTATGTCGTCACGACATAACGTCTCCGTTCCCTCCATCAGGGAACGAGGGTTACGTACGTAACCGAGACGTTTGTATGCAAGTTTGTATGAGAGTTTGTATGAGAGGTCCGCTAAGCCCATCTTTTCTGAGAGTTACTGATGAGTAAGTATCTTCGTCGAGTTAGCTGAATGAATGGATCAAGGCCTACCTGAAGACCAAGCATAGTCAATGGAGTTGTTTCCAGCCAAGATACTCCAAACTCACTCAAAGTACCGCATTCCGATCCAGTGCAGTTTCACACAGCCGATTAACGAGTGGCGCAGCAACCTCCAAACTCGTCCTCTGTGCAGCCAGCGAACCTTGTGGAACACGGTAATTTTGAATCTGGTAGTTTCCTCGATTGCGGCTTTATTTCAGAAGATTCTGCTTTCACACGGCTCAGACACCCTGAATACAGGAGCAGCTTGCAGGAACATTGAATCCGGGAACTCCTCTTCAACGTAACAATGCAGCTTGTCTATCTCGGTAATCTTCAATCATTTTGTTTCATTTTACACTTTATTAACATCTACAAACTTCAAGAACTCCAACTTCTTACTCTTAATAACGAAAAACTCTCACTCTCGACGTAAAGATCAAAGCTTTCCTCTGTGCAGCAGACAAACTTTCCCACTCGGTGCAGCAGGCAAGGCTCACACTTCTCTCCCTTCTCACACACCTGTGTTCAATTTTATCTCCATTTCACTCGGCGTAAGTGCTTAACTGACTCCTCTCAAAATTAACACGTTGCATTTTGGGTATCGTAGTTCGTTACCATCACACTCCCCTACCATTGATCCGAGCATCTCATAGTTCCATATGAGATGTTTACACATCAAAATCCTAAGAATTCTTCATCATCTGAAGATTCCTGAAAAAGATCAATGAGCTTACGTTTCTCTTGTGCCTCTAGTTCAGAAGCAGTTGGAAAACAAGGTTTCAAGTTGCAAACATGTACAACACGAACATCTTCACCTGTAGATTCCAGTGCTATTTTGTAATTCACTGGTCCCATTTGGTGAATTACACGATAGGGTCCTTTCCATTTCGGTGCAAGTTTAGCGGTGAAGTGATCCTTTGCACTTGACTGTGGAAAGTTCCTCATCCAAATTCTCTCTCTCTCTTTGAATGACATGTCTCGTCGATTCTTGTTGTAATTGCGGAGTTGTCTTTGATGTGCTTTTTTACTATTTTCCTTTGCTCTCTTTTGCAGTTGTTTTAAATGATACACTGTGTCATAGTGGGATGCATCAGGTGACAGATCATGACTTTCACCTTTCAGAAGTTTGTCCATCGGCCCTTGCAGTTTTCTTCCTAAATGAAGTTCAGCAGGAGACATTCCGGTGGTTTCCTGTACTGCAGAGTTAATGGCAAATCTGATTTCTGGTAGGTATTGATCCCATTTTTTATGATTGTCATCCACAAACACAGCAATCATACTTTTAAGAGTTCTGTTGATCCTTTCGGTCATGTTTGTCTGCGGGTGGTAGGCTGTAGTTAGCTTTGGTGTCACATTCCAATTTTCACACACTTCTTTGAATATTGCCGATACAAATTGTGTACCTCGGTCAGAGATAAGAAAGTCTGGAACTCCCCATCTAGTTAGTATCTCTTTTCGAAATACATTGGCAACAGTCTGAGCAGTAGCTGAACGAATGGGAAACATTTCGACCCAACGGGTGAAATAATCAACAAATACTAAAAGATATTCGTTCTGGTTAGTACTACGAGGCAATGGTCCCATGATGTCTACACCAAGGAGCTGATTTGGTCGAGTACTGTTGATTTTCTGCATTTTTCCAGCAGGTTTTCGTTGGTCACTTTTTAAGGTCTGGCATTTTACACACCTCTTCACAAACTGTTTGATGTCCGACCACATCCCAGGCCAGAAAGCGACTTCTTGAATTCTTTTGTAAGTTTTAAAGATTCCTGCATGTCCACTCATGGGGTTACAGTGGTAATGTTCCAGTATAGATGGCACAAGATCTTTGGGAAGAAAAATCCGGTAACTGGTATGATTTTCAGTCAGGGTTTTTAGATATAGCTTGTCTTCGATTACTTCATATTTCCCTTGCTGACTCCCTTGGTTCTCAGCCAGAGTTTGAAGTATCCGCACAATTTCTTGATCACTGTGTTTTTTTTCCCAGATTAATTCATTTGTTATTGGAAAAATATTGACATCTTTTTGAGGCGAGTACAAATTACATCTTACATGAGGCGTAATCCGTGAAAGTGCATCAGGTGCTGCGTTCAATTTTCCTTTCCGATATTCGACAATGAAATTATATTTCTGCAATTGCAGTGCCCATCGAATGAGACGGCTAGTGGTTTTAGGAGAACTCATCACCCACTGTAAAGCAGAGTGATCTGTGACAACAGTGAACATTCTGTGTTCCAGATAATGCTGCCATTTCTCTAATGCCCATACTACGGCTAAGCATTCTTTTTCGGTTGCAGAATAATTTGATTCAGCGGGATTAAGAGTTCGGCTGGCATAGGCAATTACCTCTACTATACCTTGGCTTCTCCTTTGGGTTAACACTGCACCCAGTCCCGTCTCACTAGCGTCTGTATACACAAGGAAGGGATGCTCGAAATTGGGATGTCCGAGGATAGGTGGTGTCATCAGGCATGTCTTCAATTCTTCAAAGGCCTTTTGGCACTGTGGTGTCCATTGAAAAACTCTGCCCTTTTTCTTTAAAGAGTTAAGTGGTTCAGCAATTCGAGAGAAGTTTTCAACAAATCGATGGTACCATCCGGCTAAGCCAAGGAATCGTTGAACTTCCTTCAGATTTCTTGGAATGGGATAGTTTCGAATAGCTTCAACTTTAGTTGGGTCAGCGGTAATACCTTGGATATTTATTACATGACCGAGGAATGTCACTTCAGGCAAGCAGAACTTACTTTTCTGAAGATTGATGGTTAAACCAGCCTTATGTAGTTTATGGAAGACAGCTTGGAGGTCAAGGAAGTGCTGAGCAATAGATGGAGAATAGATGATAATATCGTCGATATACACAAAACACACACTTCCACGTAGCTCTCCCAAGACAGTCTCCATCAGACGTTGAAAAGTGGCTGGGGCATTTTTAAGTCCGAAGGGCATTACATTAAAGTGAAATAGCCCAGCAGGAGTGGTAAAGGCGGTCTTCGCTTTACTGGAAGTATCCATGGTAACTTGCCAGTACCCACTGTTAAGGTCTAGGGTAGAAAAGATTGCAGATCCTGAAAGTGATTCCAAGATTTCAGAAAGATTGGGTAATGGATATGCATCATTGTCTGTTATAGCATTTAACTTACGATAGTCGACGCAGAATCGAAGTTGTCCATTCTTTTTCGGCACTAGGACCACCGGGGAAGACCATCCTGATTGTGACGGTTCCACAATGCCGATGTCCAACATTTTTTGGAGCTGTTGATTCACAATGACTTGTTTGGAAGGTGACATTCGATAAGGCCGTTGCTTTATGGGTATTTGATGATGGGTATAGATTTGATGTTGGAGTACATCGGTTCGTCCCAAACGAAGAGTGCACACTTGACTTGTTTGTAGAAGATGATTTAACTTGGGTTTTTTATCAGGTGGTAAGTGAGCTGCATCCACTGCTCGGTGGATGAGAGTTGCATCATCTTTACAGTCACCATCTTTCAAGGCAAATGGTAATGTTACGGGTGGAAGAGAACTTAGTAGGGAAATACTTGGAATGGAACAGTGAGTGGTGTTTCCGTCTTGCAGAGGGACACTCAGAGGGGATGGCACACTGGCATAACCAGGCTGAAAGAAATAATCCACTTCTGGGTTAGAGATGAATGAATACTTCCCTTGAGACACTTTTATCTGTATTCCACTGAAGAAGATAAAGTCTAGACCCAGGATCATTGAATAAGCAAGTGATTTGATTCTCAACACAGCGACAGGTAAAGGCATACTTGGTCATGCAGTTTAAGTGAAACATTCAACCATCCAAGAGGCATTTCAGCTTTTCCATTTGCCAAATACAATGGTCCAAGTGTCCAAGGATAATATCAATATTAATATTAATAACTAAGCCAGAACATTTGACCTGCAACATTTTGAGGATGTGTTGAGGATATTGTTGAGGTAACAGATTATATAATGTGCTCAATAAAACATTTCCACAATGTTTTAAGATGACAAAGGAATAACATTATCTCAGCCACATTAGGAGAATGTTATAAAGATGTCATTGAGGCCGGAGGTGATGGAATATTTTTTATAAAATGTTCTTGTTATGTGATGTAATAACAAAGCTAGAACATTTGACTTGCAACATTTTAAGGATGTTTTGAGGATGTTGTTGAGATAACAGATTATATAATGTCAATAAAACATTGTTACAATGTTTCAAGATAACAAGTGAAGAACATTCTCTCTGCCACATCAGGAGAACGTTATACGAACATCACTGAGGCTTGAGATTGTGTAATGTTTTTATAAAACGTTCTTGTAATGTGAAGTAATAACAAAGCTAGAACATTTGACCTGCAACATTTTGAGGATGTTTTGAGGATGGTTTTTCGAGGTAACAGATTGTACAATGTTGTCAATAAAACATTGGTACAATGTTTCAAGATAACAAAGGAAGAACATTCTCTCAGTCACATCAGGAGAACGTTATAAGGATGTAATTGAGGCCTGAGATGGTGTTATGTTTTCTTTATAAAATGTTTGGGAATGTTCTTGTGTTTACAAAGCTACACTCTAAAAAATATGGTTCTTTAAATGTTCTTTACAGGTAGAAACAGCTCTTTTTAGAACCATATCATCCTGAAGAACCTATCAAATGCTGAGACGGTTCTTTGCTTTAGAGTTTAGGGTTCTTTTTCCCCGCCTTTTTGTTTTTCAAATCTGTAACTGTCAAAGCCACATAATTATTGGTTTTCTGGAACTCAAGACAGACTTTCAACACACTCTTAAGAGGTAAATGATTAATTTCTTAAAATTTCTATACATTTTACCTTTCAAGTTGTAACTAGTTTCATGCTAATCATGTCTTTTTCTCTTTTTAGTTTAACAGAAAATGTATGTGACCAGCTTTGTTCAGTTAAAGATACATACTTTCTCTTCACTATGTAAGTCGGCCTAAATATTGAAATAATGATCCATGATTCAATTTTTTTTTATTACTTTATGCATAAACACCCAGTCATAAATAACATTTAAGTTAGCCCTATATCAAATTTTCTTTTAATATTATAAAGGGCTCACATACTGTCCATTTTTTTCTAATTGTTTTACATAAATAACTGGACACATTATACCTCTAAACTCAGCTATGTATTTCAGAAGCTGTCACATCCTACCTACCATCATCATCAGTAAAGTGAAACATAAAGATGGACATAAAGACATTGTGAAGATATTTCACTTGAACTTGATCTTCATTAATTCCATATCATGTTCAGTGTCACTGATATTTATTGTTTTCAGCTAATAACAGTTGTTTGAGCACTGTCATTTTTCCTACACTTTTCCAATAAAAAAATAAATGTACATAATTGACATATGCTGTTTGTTTTTTGTTTGATATTATAAATTTATTTTATTTATTTATTATCAGTAAATATATTTAAATTATAAATATTTGTATTAACATTATAATGTTATAAAATCAGGTAGATAGAGGGGTTAAAATTAATATTAATAAATAATATATAAAATAATGTTAATACAAATATTTATAATTTAAATATGTTTACTGATAATAACTGAAAATAAATTGTAACACCAAGTCCTATAAACTTGTCAAAGCACAGTTCTTTATGGAACCTTATTAAAATAGGGTTCTATTTAGAACCAAAAAGGGTTCTGCTATTGTTAAAAGTCGAAGAACCCAATTTGGTGCCGTTTAGAACATTTTACTGGCAACAATTTGAGGATGTTGTTGATAAAACAGATGTTCGCAATAAAATATTGGCACAATGTTCCATAATAACATAATAATTCTCTCAGCCACATTAAGAAAATGTTATGAGGATATCACTGAGGCCTGAGATGACAAAATATTCTTGAAAAAAAACTTTCTTGTAAAGTGACGTGTTATCAAATCTAGAACATTACACATGCAACATTTTGAGCATGTTTTGAGGATGTTGTTGAGATAAAAGGTTGTACAGTGATCATTTATAAAACATTGGCACAATGTTCCATAATAACAAAGTAGGAACATTATCAAAACAACATATGTAAAATGTTTTGAGGACATTATGAGGACTAAGATGACAAGATGCTTTTAATAAAACATTCCTGTTAAGTGATGTTTTAACAAAAGTAGAACATTTTGCCTGAAACATTTTGAGGATGTTTTAGGGATGTTGAACAGAATTATCTTTTATAAATCATTGGCACAAAAACAAAGGAGTCTAAACAACATTCATAAAATGTTTTGAGGATATTATTGCCTGAGATGACAAAATCGCATGATATGATGTGCTAACAAAAGCTCACAATATTTTGAGGATATTTGGGGAATGTTGAAAAAACCAATAGAAACCATCATAGAATTTGTAATGGTTTTACTGGTTATAATGAAAACTGTAATGGTAATAGGTCTCTACTGGTAATAGGTCTCCTTCTATTGGTGGCTTGTTAAAACCAATAAATCCTAATGGAATGTGTCCCAAAACACACTACAGAAAACCATTTTTGTGATCAAATTCATCAAAGATGAAAGTCATTATTTTGGCTAAAATGGCTTCTGCCTTGAGTGGTCAGCAGAAGTCAGCTGAATTCCAGGGTCTCAGTTACAAAAGGAAGAAAAAGTCTGGCATTTGGCTGCAGTTCTGAACTGTTGCAAATGTGTTTAGGAGACCGGGGAGTGATGTCATCAATATCATACACTCCATTCGCATTTTTTAATGTTACAGGAGAAGTGGCATGTGAATGTGAGCAACATTGTAGATTTTATGACAGAAAAATTTGATTTTCAGGAAAGAAATATTTTTTTTTCATTAAGATTATTTTTTTGCCTAGCAATCATTGTGTTGTAGATACAATTATTTAACTTACAAAACCTAAAGTAGCTGTTTAGTTTAATTTGATACTTTGCATTCATGCTAACTTAAAACCCACATGATAAAACAGTTAGCTATGTTATGGCTGTTTGGGGTGGGGATAGTTGTAACAGTTCATTAAAAATATTACAACCAACTCCTTATGATTCCAATGAGTCCAGTTATCCAATCACATCCTCTACTGAGGCAATATCATGTGAGGTTTTTGTTGCACATCAAGGGATTTATGTAAAACGTGTTTCATCATAGTTTATGTGCATATCTTCTTATTGGATAAAAACACTATCCGCCTCAAATGAGCATATACGTTTTTGTTTGTTTGTTTTTTGTTTTTTTGTGCACTTAGAATTTATGCGCATCTTGACATTTCCATCCAGCATTTTTTTTAATGTGATATTCCAAAATTCACATAAAAGTTGGTAGATGGCAACACAGCTAGTGACTACAGTACACACACACACACACACACACACACAGTTTGTTTTTGTGCTAAATTTAAAGTCCTAAATACAGTATAATTTTTTTGTCACTTTACATGATTCACTTTATTCAGAACAGATTATTCTTTGTTCTTCAATCAAGTTTTTGCATAAATTGGAAGTGTGGGTCTTATTTCAGCAAATTACTTCACACTGTTACATCTTTCCCCAGCCTGTGTTACAACTCACCCCAGGTAGGTTGCAACAACGGAACTCTTTGTATTTGACATTAACTCACACAATCTGTGATTATGCAGTACACATCCAAGTGAGTTTTATTTGTAGTAGACAAATGTGGCTACCGTATATCAAAGTTTGAGAGATCTAGCACAAACAACCACTGAGTTACTGATGCTCAAACAAAAAGTGTTACTTTCATCCCCCATCTCCCCTACAGGAGACGAGAAGCGCTGATTGGGCCACGGTAAATTGCCGTTTAAAACCACCAATCACTGCGTACTTTTCTCGTGACGTAAGAACATTTGAAATCGACGGACCGCGCGAACGGTTGTTGAAGAAATTGTTGTAAAATGTTCGTGGTCGGGATCGTCTGTTCTGACGGAACTAGTGAGCACGGACTCGGAGTCTTTCACATTCAAACGCGGCGGAATCAGACACAGAGGTGCTGGAGGATGTTTTACTCGCTGGTAAGTTACAGTGCGTGGCCCAAACAACAAACCTGTACCTTTTTCAGTTTACGTATTTCTTTTTTATCCTTTACGTATTTACATACACAAAAATCAGTTTCAATCGAGGATGATACAATTCTTTTTTATCTTTATACCTTTAGCGTTTCACATGCACATTTGATATAGACTAGACATCTTTCAGTATTGGGGCTGGATCTTACTTTTATTAGAATTATATGCATTGCATTTGCATTGATTTTGGGTGTAATGCTGCTTTTGAATAACAACAAGATTTGTTTTTCATCCAGAACCCAAACTGCCTGCTTGAAGATGAACACTGATGACGCAATAAAATGTCTCCTTTTACAACAAAGGTACTGTAATCCGTTTCAATGTTCTTGGTAACTATTGGTAACACTTTATTTTAGAGTTCAACTCTCACTTTTAACTAGTTGCTTATTAGCTTGCATATTACTAGTAATTGCGTATTACTGGATCGGCGCCGGGAGATGATGTCTGCGGCCCTGATCGTCAGCGATGAGCCCAGAGAAGGCCTCGACTAAAATACAATAAAACAAAAAAATAAAACAAATAATAAAATACCTAACTACATAATACTATTATTGTTAGAAATTGCAACAATATAAAAATAGAAATATAATACATTTATACATTTAAAAATGTAATTAAAACAATAAGTAAACAATGAATAAACAATAATATCCTGGCCAGAGGAGAACTGGCCCCCCGACTGAGCCTGGTTTCTCCCAAGGTTTTTTTCTCCATTCTGTCTCAGATGGAGTTTTGGTTCCTTGCCGCTGTCGCCTCTGGCTTGCTCAGTTGGGGACACTTAATTTCTAGCGATTATAGTAAATTTGATTTCACAGTTACTATTTAAACTAAACTTAGCTAGACAATGACATCTCCGAATTCAATAATGAAACGCCCTTAACTGAAAATTGAGTGTTTAATCTTATTATTATACATTACTGACACTCTATCCTCCAACTTGATACTGTTAAGTGCTTTGACACAATCTGTATTGTTAAAAGCGCTATATAAATAAAGGTGACTTGACTTGACTTGACTTGACTAGTATATTATAAGCACATATTTATGCCTTATTCTGCATGACCTTATTCTACATACCTAAATCCTACCCAATACCTAAATTTAAATGCTACAAAAACTAACTTACCAACTATTAATAAGCAGTAAATTAGGAGTTAATTAAGGCAAAAGTTGTAGTTAATAGAGAATATGTTCCCTAAACTGTAGTGCAGTGGTTTTCAAACCTGTCCTGGAGGACCTCCTCCAGCCCTGCATATTTTGTATGTCTCCCTTATCAGACACACCTAATTTAGTTCTTGCAGTCTCTACTAACAAGAAGATGAGTCGAATCAGGTGTGTTTGATGATGGAGACATACAAAATGTGCAGGGCTGGAGGTCGTCCAGGCAGGGTTCCCACGCTTCTTGAAAGTACTTGAATTTCAGACGTATGGATTCAAGGCCTGGAAAGTACTTGAAAACAAACATAGGTCCTTGAAAGTGCTTGAATTAAATTTTGTTTATGGCGCTATTTCAAAAATTGTCCATATGCGCTGTCAAAGACAGAAGGAAATAGCATTAATGATTGAAGGTGGAGATGGTGTAGCGCGAAAAAAAAAACTTAGCGTGTGTGTTGATGCGCAGCCTAGAGCCCTGCGCGGGACAGTTTTCTTAAGCACACTCCCGCGGAGTTTCTGACCATTATTGCCCACTCCCGCAACGCGTGTGTCCCGCTCCTGCAAACATTCTAATATTGTATATAATTTTCGCGCTATCAGTATGTGGGGTATTGAAATAACATTTGAATGAGCGCTCACAGTTCACTTTCGATTTCGCAATCACACGCATTCTGTGTAAAGTGAGCACATCTAACAGTGCGTGCATAATTATTAGGCACATTTATATTCTGATCATACTTTTTTTTTTTTCTAGCACATTTTACCAATTCCAAACCACATCAATCTTAATGACTACAATTAATTTTGTATTTAAACATTTATAAGTGAGATATAATTGTCCATGAAGCAGTGGCGGATCTAGGATTTTTTAAAGGCAGGGGCCACAGTGGGGCCACAATTTACAGAGGGGGGCCGAGTATAATGCAATTTTTTTCATTATTCAATTGCTGCTGGCACTAGCAGATTTCTGTAACAACACGCTGGAGATGGAGTTAGAGAATGATGCAGGTTTATTGATGATAAACAGAAATGAGTACAGGCCAGTAAGCAGACAACACAAAAGTTAAGGAATACAGGTAACTATCCTCAGACACAGGAGTATGGCTAGAGTAACAGGTAAGTCTTTATAATACACAGGAGAAGAAAACCTCACTGGAGTAACAGGTAAGTCTTTATAATACACAGGAGAAGAAAACCTCACTCGAGTAACAGGTAAGTCTTTATAATACACAGGAGAAGAAAACCCCACTGGAGTAACAGGTAAGTCTTTATAATACACAGGAGAGGAAACCCCACTGGAGTAACAGGTAAGTCTTTATAATACACAGGAGAAGAAAACCCCACTAGAGTAACAGGTAAGTCTTTATAATACACAGGAGAGGAAACCTCACTGGAGTAACAGGTAAGTCTTTATAATACACAGGAGAAGAAAACCCCACTGGAGTAACAGGTAAGTCTTTATAATACACAGGAGAGGAAACCTCACTGGAGTAACAGGTAAGTCTTTATAATACACAGGAGAAGAAAACCCCACTGGAGTAACAGGTAAGTCTTTATAATACACAGGAGAGGAAACCCCACTGGAGTAACAGGTAAGTCTTTATAATACACAGGAGAAGAAAACCCCACTGGAGTAACAGGTAAGTCTTTATAATACACAGGAGAAGAAAACCCCACTGGAGTAACAGGTAAGTCTTTATAATACACAGGAGAAGAAACCCCCACTGGAGTAACAGGTAAGTCTTTATAATACACAGGAGAAGAAACCCCCACTGGAGTAACAGGTAAGTCTTTATAATGCACAGGAGAAGAAAACAATAGCTGAAGTAACAGTTAAGTCTGTCATATCTTAAAAAAGAACAATTCTCCGGTTTTTGTGACTGACGCCGAAACGTTTGAGAAATTAATTTATATCTAGTGTCTTTGCCCTCCTCGATTCAATACTCAATACTCCAAGGTGATTCAAGCGGTCATCCCCCATTGTTGTTCTCAGGTGGTTTTTAATTAAGCTAAGAGCTGAAAAGCTTCGTTCACATGAGGCACTGCTGACTGGTATTACAATAGCAATCTTGCCAAGCATAAAAAGCTCATGGAATACCTCCTTGAATGGTTCTACAAATTTGACAAACTCAAGGAGGGTCGTCAGCCTTTTCATTCCACTATTTTCTTTCCTCTCCAACACTCTCTTGATTTGATGTAACTCATGTGCTAAATCATCAACATTTGAATAAAAAATCTCAGCAAAAGCAAAAAGATCTTCTTCACGTAAAAAGATGCTGCTTTGTGGATGAAGGGCTTGGATTCCTTTCATTATTTTACAATTTAGTTTAGAGAAACGTCTTTGGAGTTCACCCATCATGGAGTCGAGTATTGGATAGAACACATGTTTCTGAAAGCTTTCCTTATCATCATGATCTATTCTACGCTCACCAGTTGGTGTCGTGACTAAGTATCCACCTAGCCTCCTATTCCTCACTGACTGCCTTTTCTCAGCCTTTTCCATAGTGACATCACAATTCTCAGCAATTATCTCAACCTCTGACCATAAAACCTCAAAAAAAGCATCAGTCCTATAATGCTGCAAAGTGTCAAGTAATGCATCGACAAGACTCACAGCTGCTGCTAGGTCCAATGAGGGGGACTGCAGTATATCAGACAAGAACTTGGACTGGCCCAGTACTTTACTAAAAGTAACTAGAAGCCCAATGAAATTTAAGTCAATTTGGCCAAGTAAACCACGAGCATCAACTGCCCGATCCCCATTACTCTCAAGTCCAATCTCCTGAAGGACACGGAGTACTGCTGGGAGTCTGTCTAACAGGTTGTGACATGCTGCATACCTACAAGCCCACCTAGTATCACTTAATCTTGGAATTTCACGAGACTGGCCACCATACATTTCTCTCTGAATTTCAAGCCATTTGGTGTGTACGTATTCCAGACATGAAGCAGTGAAGTTTTTGCAGGAGAGAAAAAAAACAATCTGCCTCAGACACTGACTTGACACTATCCACAATAACAAGGTTTAGACTGTGTGCATTACAATGCACATAAAATGCATACTTTGCCACATCTTGGATTCTTGTACACACACCTGAGTGCTTGCCACTCATAACAGCAGCACCATCATAGCCCTGACCAACCAGGTTGGTACGATATTCTAGTCCATGTCTTTCAAGGCAATTTATTATCAAGCTGGTTAGGCCTGCAGCATCTAAGCTGTCAGCCCTTCTAAAGTCAAGAAAGCTTTCATGTATTATCCCATTGTAGTAATACCTGATAACCAACGATACTTGCTCCTTCTTTTGAAGGTCTTTTGTTTCATCAGCAATTATGCTGAAAACCTCACTTTCTCTAACTTCTTTTATTATGTCAGCTTGAACCATTTCTGCCAGGCATTCGAGTATTTCATTTTGTATACCTTTGCTTGTGTACTTGGCATTGCCATAAGCATTCATGCGCTTCTCTATTAGGTGATCATGTTTAGCAATCTGCTCTAAAATGGCTAAAAAGTTGCCCTTGTTATTTGAGTCATTAGACTCTCTGTGACCTCTTTGGGCAATATTCTGGGTGGCAGTCAACAGGAGTACCTCTGCAATTGTTTTGATGTATTCCTGATTCTCTTTAATTTTCTTTTCTCTCTCCTTATTTATTGAATTCACAATGCATGTATTTGTTTGCATAACCATTTGATGCTGCTTCCATGCAAACATTGCACTTCTGTGATGGTCTGATTTAGAATGACCTTTAAAGCCACCTTCCTTGCACAAGGCTTTTTTCTAGTTAGAAAAGCCTGTTTCTGATGTGAATATGGATGATGGAGCACTTGGAAGGGAGTAATGCCTGCAGGCATAGCAAAAAACAGAGTCTTTACTAATAGAGTATTCTATCCATGAGTTGTCCATATACCATGAAGCATTGAATGCTCTCTTTCTATTCCCATGCTGTGTCTTGGGGAAGACCTTGAGTTGAGGCTGCACAGGACCCTCTGCTCTGGACCGGGAAATGTCTGGAGAGAAGCAAATAAAATAAGACTCATGACTCCTACTTAAGGGTGAATGCCCTTCAATTACATAATATAACCAATAATCACAACTAGATATGCCAGTATTCAGAAATGTATATTGTTTATAACAGTATATTGTGGTACTAAACATTCACAGTATTGTTATTGTGGGCACTTGAAATACCATGGATAATTCTACAACACTGGGTGTTTGCTGTGTAAAGGCTGAACAAAAATGCAGATAATCTCTGACACTGTTAGCAACCGTACACAAACTTTCTGTTTCTAACACCCAATTGTCACTGTCAGGGATGCATAGACTCACAGAGCAAAGCAAGCAGCCAAGAAGTTCACAGCAAAGGCAGAGCAATGACTGACCAAGATTGAGTTGGAGAGACAAGGGAGCCTGGTGGAGCCAGAAGAACAATGGCCCATGATGGAAATGAAGGAGTGAGGAGGCTGGACGGGACCAGCAGAGACTAAGGAGGTTGGAGGCCAGGCGGGACCGGACCGGCTGAGATGAGTCAACTTGGAAGCTGGACAGGATTCATAGATGGATGAATGTGCATGAGAACAACTAATGTAAGTATATTTCACCAGGTTGCTAAGAGTCTGGTGATGAATGATGACGACAGGGATACAAGATGAAGAACAACGCAGGTCAATAATGGGAGGTAAGGAGACAACACTGGAAACAATGGAAGATCACTGGAGTATCTTTGGAAGACATTAGAATATAATTGGAGATCACAAGGAACAGGTAAGTAAGTCTGTTTCTTCCCATTCGTAGGCCAGACACTGAGTGAATGGTGAAGGTGGCTTCTGTAGAGGTGCTGATTGTGGTGATGATGAGGGACAGGTGCTGGTCATTAGTGCACTGAGGATTGAGCAGACTGGAGTGGGGGATCATGGGAAGTGTACTCTATAGCAGAGAGTGAATGGGGTGAATGTGATAATCTCAGAGATTAAAGGAATTTATATGGGATTTGCATGTTTTCAAACAGCCATTCAGTTTTTTACACTTGTAAATGCTATGGTGTTTATCAAACAACACCAAATAAAGGCTAAAACATGCCAGCCAAGAAAAGATTTCTAGATACTGGTTGAAAATATTCAGACTCCTTATTATTGTTCTTTATTGTTCATTATTGTTGTTTTCACTTTAATCTATTTTGAGTTTTATATTTGAAAAAAAAAGTTATTAAACTTGCTATTTATAGGACAACACTTAAGTTTGTATATCCATTCAACATGTTTTTGTAATGCAATTTCATATGACAATACAGATAATACAGTATATTGTAATAAAAGCTTCAGCAATTATCAATTAACACGATATGAAAATTTGATGCCATTACATGCTTAATCATGGAATGAAACAAAGGCATACCATCAGGTCCTAGGGGAGCAGAATGATTCTTTGGTTGGACAGAATCCTCTGCTCTGCACTTGAAAATGTCTGGAAAGAAACAGATAAAAAAAAAAAAAAATACGTTTGTGATGGCCACCTAATACACTTTCATAAACCCACTGTCATCAAGACATGCAAACAGTAACTTTCTAATCATTAATCCAAATGTCTATGATTTGGATTATATTCAATACAACTGCAGTATGAAAACAGCAGCATACCATCAGGTCCTACTGGGAGGGAAGAGCTGTTTGGGGACTCTGGTTCTGGTGATGGTGGATCATGATCCCCATCACTGACACTCTGGCTGTCTTCATCTGAACCTTCGCCATCCAAGTTTGCAGCTGAAACACAACACATACATTATATACATATACACACACATACACACACACACACACACACACACATATATATATATATACAGTACTGTGCAAAAGCCTTAGGCTGATGATACACGGGGCAACTTTGCTTAAAAAAAAGTTGCCCGGCAAAATTGCTCAATGTTGCTTGGACACTTTCCTATTGAGAATGGGTAACATTTCTATCTGGATAATTTAGATCCGTTGTGGGCCCTGTGTCTCACCTGGTTGCCTGTTGACAGCAATATTACCCAAAGTTTTATCAGTATCATCAGCCTTAAGGCCACTAGTATTTTCACCAACAAAAAAATAGTTTTAAGTCAGTTATTTCTTTCTTTTACTGTAGTGTGTCAGTAGGACATATCAGTTTATGTTTCCAAACATTCTTTTTTTCCACTAATTGTAATAATCCAGTGACATTTTTGTGCTCCACACAGAGATGTGATCTGATCATCATCCAGTCTGTCTGGAATGACATGAAGAAACAGAACAAACTGAGACAGACTAAATCCAGAAGAACTCTGGCAACTTCTCCAAGATGCTTCAAGAAACCTTCCTGCAGAGCTACAGTACTGTAAAAAGTTTTAGGCACTTGTGTAAAAATGCTGTAAAGTGAGGTTGCTGTCAAAAATAATGCCATAGATAGATTTTCTTTATCAATTAACTTCTATTAAATCAAATCAACATTTGGTGTGACCACCCTTTGCATTTAAAACAGCTTTTGTCCTTGGTACACTCGTGCATAGTTTTTCAGGTAGCTTTGCAGTTAGCTTTCTTGTTCTCCACAGTTCTTCTGGATTTAGTCTTTCTCAGTTTGTTTCTTCATGTCATTCAAAGTCAGACTGGATGATGATCAGATCAGATCTTTGTGTGGAGCACAAAAATCTCACTGGATTATTACAATTAATGGACAAAATAATGTTTGGAAATATATATATTAATTATTATAATTAGCGCAAAGTTGTTAAATTACAAGAATAAAGTAGCAAATAAGACGTTTATTTTTTGAATAAAGTTAATCATTTAGAGGAAAAGAAAATAATGTATTACATGAAACAATGTGTGTGCCAAATCAGTCTAATTTATTTTTGACTTTTTACTCGCAATATTTTGATTTTATTCTTGTAATTGCTATAGCTTTATTCTCGTGGGGGTTTTTAGATTATTTTGTTACGTGGCACTGAAATGCTGTCATACTTTTTTATTTCTCACCCATCATTGTTTTAATGAAAATAAATGCTTTTCTGATGTGATTTGAAATTATGGAAAGGAAGAAAATACTTCGCCAAAAGGCAGATTCGAACACGGGTCGATCGCGTCACTTTTACCATCTGCGCCATTAGAGCTGATGATTACTCTCTATCTTTTGTAGTGTTGACTATCACAATAAGAGATATATAAGGTGCCATTAAAGTATAATATTACAATATACACGGTGAAGTAAAGTGCAACAGAATGCTAATAAATTGTAAATAAAATACTACACAGATATTACAGAATAAACTCTGTAATTCCGTATAATTTTACCTCAGATGAAACATGGTTAAAATCATGGCTATGTGCTGTGTTACATTTTACTGTTTTTTTTCCCTTCTTATTTTCCACATTAGCTTTCATACTTTTACATTTTATTAGAGTATTCTGTTGTTAAGTATGCGCATGCGTTTTAATGACGTGTTACGTCACGCACGACGCGAAAACCCCCTAACGTCATCACGCAATGCAAATTACACATGCATGCGCTGTCACCACGTTAATTCGCATGCGTGTTATAGACATACCATACGTCACTTTGCGCATGCGCGGTAAGCACATACGTGACGTAGATACGTGATGTCAGCGCGCTACAGTCTGCAGCGAGGGGTGTCTCCTAAATTTTGCTAACCTGGTGGAAACGGTTGGGAGCTGCATTGCTCCTCGCTGACTGCTACTTGATTCTCCTTCTCTATCCCTCTCTCACTCCTGTCACTCTCAGCGGCAGGCATAGGCTTCTTTTTATTCAGAAACCATAAAATGTCCCTCGCATCATCCTTCCTCTTCATGATTTCTACCTCTGCCAAACATTGTGGTTAACAAAAATCGCTGATTTTAAACACTTCAGTATTAAACTTCAGAATAACTTAAGTAATACAATGTTTCCTGTACACTTTGCATTACATTTATTTACAACAATTAATGTCTGGCTGTTTGGTATGACCGACTAGGGATGTAAGTGTCAGACACCATTATCCGTATTACTTCCCTGACCCTGAACTGTGCAACTGTGTTAACTAATATGTGAATCCTATATTAAATCTAACTTAGCTGCAAACAAATCAAAAGCTTAGGTAAAAATCCGTCGACTGTCCCGAGTGGCTTTCACGCTGGCTATCGGGCACTCGTCAAGTCCTGAGCTGATTAGCTTTCTAACATTAGAGAAAGAGAACTTAAATGACATCAACCATAATATGCTTTTTTACTTTAAAGTTTTGAATAGGTACTTACCGTAAAGGGGACGAAGACCGTGACTGAAAACACAGCACTAGCAGTTGTAGACAGAAACCGTTGAGCAGGTTGATTTTCAAACGACGAACCGACGCAGCCAATAGAGAGCTTGATGTAAATCAGCGATGACTGACAGGACAGGGGCACTTCAGGGGCCAATCAGATTTCAACTGGGGCCGGTGCCCCTCTGGCCCCACCCCTAGATCCGCCCCTGCCATGAAGGCTGGAAGTGAAAAACTCCATATATTCAGGTGTGCAGAATTATTAGGCAGGTTTTCTTTTACAGATGAAATGAGCCAAAAAAGAGATTTTGAAAACTGAAAAGTCAAAAATTATTAAATCCACATGAGAAATATTCAAAACTAATGCAATACAGAAATTGCAAAGTTAAGGTATGACCATTGGTCTGCAAAATTCTCATTGGGTCATTGGGGTCTGACAGAAACAGGTGGAGAAGAAAAGACCCACCTTAACTGCAAAATAATTAAGAATTAATGTGAAGAATTAGGTGTAAAACCAGCGGGAACTATTTAGTCTCCAGCAACACCATTTTCCAGAGCTGCAACCTACCTGGAGTCTCCAGAATTATAAGGTGTCAGGTTCTCAGAGACTTTGCTTGGGTGAAAAATCCTAAAGAATGACCCTCACTTAATAAGAATAACATGCTGAAGCGTTGTGAAATACATGAAGACTAATTTTTTTATAGGCTTTATAGACAAATAAGTTGAGAGTGACTCATCAAGGACCAGCACCACATCCTCTTGCACCACTGTTTGAAGAATTTATCTTCCAGAATGTGGCAGTAAGTTTTAGGAGCTCATTTTTAGTCAATCTCTGCAAGACAGACTTTTCAGGATAGGAGATGGACTAAAAATGAACTCCCAAAACTTACTGCGACTTGGAGCTAAGGAGAAAATGTAGAACTTGAAAAATAAGAAAAACAGCTTAGTGAAAATTGTTTACAGTTTAAAAGCAAATAGAAAGTCCTATTTTTTTATTTATTTTCTTTATATATATATATATATATATATATATATATATATATATTATGTATGGTTTGTTAGGATCAGACAATATTTGGCCGAGATACAACTAATGGACAATCTGGAATCTGAGGATGCAAAAAAATCTACATACTGAAAAAAATCGCCTTTAAAGTTGTCCAAATGAAGTTATTAGCAATGCATATAATCAAAAATGAAGTTTTGATATATTTACAGTAATACATTTACAAAATATCTTCATGGAAGATGATATTTACTAAATATCCTAATGATGTTTGGCATAAAAGAAAAATGGATAATTTTGACTCATACAATGTATTGTTGGCTATTGCTACAAATATACCCGTGCTACTTAAAGGGATAGTTCACCCAAAAATGAAAATTCTGTCATCATTTACTCACCCTCAAGTAGTTCCAACCCTGTATGAATGTCTTTGTTCTGCTGAACACAAAGAAAGATATTCTAAAGAATGTGGGAAACAGAGCAGTTCTGGGGCACCATTGACTTCCATAGTAATTTATTTTTCCTACTATGGAAGTCAATGGTGCCCCAAACAGCCTGGTTACATACTTTCTTCAACATATCTTCCTTTGTGTTCGGCAGAACAAATCATTTCATACAGGTTTAGAACTACTTGAGGGTGAGTAAATGATGACGGAATTTTCATTTTTGGGTGAACTATCCCTTTAAGACTGGTTTTGTGCTCCAGGGTCACATACTGTATATGAATAATACAGTGGTAATTGACAGCATAAATTACAGTACAGAAGCTATAAAATATATTTTCTGCCTTTTTTTGTGATAAAAATGAAAAATGTGTTTGTAGTATATATATACTGATTGTACAATCATAACCATAAAATTGACATTAGTAAAATATTTATCAAAAATATTATATTAGACAAATTATTGGTTATTGTCCAGCAGTGTATTTTATTTCTTAGCCAATTAAACGTAAGAGATTTTTTTTTTTTTTGTCAATTATACATAGATAAATAAATATTATTATTATTATTATTATTATTACTACTACATTTGACATTTCTGTCCCTCTCACTTCTGAAATGATTACTACTTCCCTGCATGCTCTGTAACATAACTGAATATAAAACTTTAACTATATGTCGTGTTATCTTTATTTGGGCATCAAATATTTTGTGGCTCCACATTCATTTTATTCGGTGGAAAAGGGGCCAAAATGGCTCTTTGGACGTTGAAGGTTGCAGACCCCTGCTCTAGGTCAAAGATGAAAAAATGGGATTTACAATAATACGCGATTTACAAAATAATTTTGACTTGTTTATTTATTAATGAGTAACGTCTCTATTGAGAGAGTGTGCACATTTTTAATGTTAACAGGTTTTACCGTGTTATTACAACATTTAACCACTTTTTATTAATTTAAAAATTGTGCAATTCTTTCAAATTTAAATATTGTACAAGAACTACAGCTAAAACCAGTTTGATGCATATTTAATCTATATTTTAAAAATTGTATTTGAATATTACCAGTATTGATTTAAATGGATTTCATTCAATTCCTTTGAACACGACTGCTCAAAACGGTCTAAATTTATGAAACTTACACATTCAAAACATTACTCTGAAAGTTTTAATGTAAATGATAAGTGTAAGTGAAATGTTTAATACTGTAAGGTCTTTCATGACACTACATATACCGGGGTGTGAATTTGATAGGTGCTTGATATAAAATAAATGGTGCTTAAAAAAGTCCTTGAAAGTCCTTGAATCTGGTGTTCATGAAAGAGTGGGAACCCTGTCCAGGACAGGTTTGAAAACTGTTCATCTGATTATGTCTTTTGAACTTAAAAGTTAATAATTGTTTAGTAATTCATAATGGGGTAATGGGAAATAAGCATTAATTCTAAGACTAGGGTAAACATACCTATTAAGCTCACCAAAATCTACATTGAGACATTTTTAGTGCACAAGATATTGGTTTCAGTACAAAAAGTTATGTTAAAATAAAATGCTAATCTCTCACACAAAAATATTGAATTTTATTTTAAATGACAAAAGCATTTCAATTAAAGCTGTCGCGATTCGTCTATTTTAGTCGACTAGTCGATTTTGAAAAATCATCGACTTCATTTTTGCTGGACTAACCAGCAAAATACCGGAAGTGCCGCATTTCACAGAGAGAATCCATAAAACTCATTATTAGACTATTTCCAAGGCTGCATGACATTAAACCCATTTAAAAATCATAATTAAGCATAATTGTGAATTCACAAACGCTATGATTTAATTAAATAATTATATGCGATGCAGTTCTAACAGAGTATATGCCCTTTAATTATTTACATGCGTGTAGGTTAAGCACGTGCGTCTCACAGCTGCTCCGTTCACAGTAGTTCCACAGAAACTTATCATTTACATGTGTGGAGCATCTCAAACTCCATCTCTGCATGTTGTTGTGAGTTTGGGTTTATTATAACATTAATCTGGGAACGCAACGTGCGCCATTTCATCAGATTTGTAAGGTAAATCATTTATAAACCTATGCAAACACAGGAGAATACATCGCGATTTCAAAATAAAAGCTCAAACCCTCACTCTGAGTTTACACGTTTTGATGACCACATATTCATTTAATTACGGTGGCTATAGCATTTCTGTCCTAAGGAAATGACCAAATATTAAAGATTAAGGGGACATTTGAATTAAATGGTGCTTGGTCAATATTAAACAAGGATTAGATCTCGTTTAAAAATAATCATCAGGTTGTCGGCGCCCCCTGCAGGCCTTTGTTGTTATGCGTAATCTACATTAGTTCTATTGTTTATAATACATTATGTATTTTAACAGTTTTGTTCAATAAAACCATATGATTTCTTGCTTTTGATACTTTATTTGAACTAATTATTATTGCATCGTTGCTATTATATATGTATTTTAAGTCATTTTAAAAGCTATTGTTCACTTACATCTATTTTTATTACCACAAAGATATATATTATAATTATAGGGCCCTATGAAATCCGTTTTATTTCCAAAATCATTTTTTTCCATTTTCATTTTTCTATACTCTGTTTTAATGGTTAAATTAAATTAAAAAGCCTGTATAATTAATTGAGTTTTACAGTTTTATCTTTACCAAATTCTGTTTTCCATTATTTTCTGGATTCCATTTTAATGGTTCCATTAAATTTTAATAATCAAAAGCATCTCCAATTAATTTTTTTTTTTTTCAGAAATACTGCACATTTGCATTTTTCTCCTAAATAAATTCAAAATACTGGGTTGTTTCAACCCAACTTTGGGTCAAATATGGACCCAAGCCAGCTGTTGAGTTAAATGTTTACATTCAATTTTTAACCCAAAAGTTGGGTTAGTCCATATTTGACCCAAAGTTGGGTTGAAACAACCCAGTATTTTTTTAGAGTGTGGTAAATAACATTTCTGGTAAATACTCCTTTATTTAAAATACTGATTATAATTGTATTATTAGACTAGAACACGTGGATATGTTGTCTTTCTTACACTATAATACTGAACTTTGATTTCAGTGATTTGGACTATAGTAAATCACTAAGTATATAAATGAGATGGACACTTGCTTCTTGCACTCTGTTGCACTTTACTTTTGCTTTAAAAAAGGATTTCATAGAAATTTGGATTTAATTTGGTTTAATAAAATATTCTTAAGTAAAATTGTTGATTTTTTTGCGGGAAATTAATCATTTAGATTAATCGATTAATCGATAAATTAGTCGATAGATTAATCGAAATAAAAATAGTCGTTGGTGGCAGCCCTAATTTCAATTAAGATATACATCATTAAATGAAAAAAGTCTGGCTGTGCTTAATGGGTAAATTGTTTTACCCTTTAAGCACACCCCTGTTCCCATTAAGCTCACATCATGTTTTATTAAAAATTATTGCTTATTTTAAGGAAAAACATTTTTAAAGAATAATTGTAAAAATATATTTTTTGAAGGTACAAAGTCAATCACAAAAAAAAAAAACAATACTAAATTCAAGCAACAAGGCATTCAATTTGATATATCATATCAATATATCAACATATCAACATCTAGACTAGTCCACGTTCAGCTAAGTAACACATTCAAAAATCAAATAAACCAAACCAATAAAACATTTCATTCATGGGGATGAACACAGAAAATAGCCTCATTATGAAGCCTCTTTTTAAATGGATATCAACTTATCTATAGTCTCTTATGGCTGGAATACACTACATGATTTCTGCACCGATTTTCTACAGATTTACAGTCTGGAGAAGTTGATGCTAGTTGCCAAAGATCAGAGCCAGTCTGCAGATTTGAGTTGACAGAATCCACAGAAAATCGATTAACTTAACTTAAAGTGACAACCATCAGTTAATATGTGAAGTCTGTTTATTAAGTATTTGCATAGAGTTCAATGTGGAAGAGCACACTGAGCTTAATTGGAGCAGCAACAATTTTTAATAAATTTCATGTAATATTTATTAAAATGATAGGATTTTTTTCTAAATAAATAGTGTAGGTCATGTATTAAGTTTATACATATTTTATATTTTATATTTTAACTATTATTAACAATATCTATGAAATTATACATTTTCTTATTGATGTCACACTGAAACGGTATGATTTTCATAGTTGTGTACCCTTTAAGCTCACCTTAAAATAATATGAAATCTTTCAAAATTACAGAACTGCAAAACCACAGAACACCAATAAACTGTCAATTTATAATATTATGGATGCAAAAGTACAAGCCAGTAATGCCTGTGAAGTAGGGGTGTGCGATATTGAAAAAAAATCAACATCTCGATATTGTTTTGGATTTTTTTCGATAACAATAATTACACAACATTTTACAGAGTGTGTTATTGTGCTGATATCTGACTACCATGGACAGCTGCAGTTTTTGATATTCTTCATATTCTGTGTGGTCAGTTCACATCAGTGATTCATTCATCTTTTCATTTAAGTTTAAATTGATTTTTACCTTTAATAAAGCAATTCTTTTCTAAAAGTGTACATCTTTTGAGTCAAATTGTTACATTTAATCAGTCAATTAAGATAATACACATTTAGGCTGTTACCAAACAAATGAAACCAGTATCATCAAAATTAATCTTTGCAGAAGTTGCATCTGAAGTGGCATTTAGATGTATTTGGTTACATGGAGTGCTTTAACCAGTTACAAATGCATATTTTTTTGACATTTTAAACATAAAACATTGTATACTGATATTTAAAATTATTTTAAAAATGAAAATAGACTTTAAATGTGAAATTAAACCGCCAGTAGGTGGCAGAAAGTCGCTGGTAATAAGTGAGTCATTGCGACTGAACCGAGTCATTTAACGGTTGATTCAATCAGGAATTTTTGCGCACAAAAAAATAGCTTCGTAAAATTATGATTGAATCATGGACCATTTTAATGACGTCCTTACTATGTTTCTGTGCCTTGACTGTGGTGGTAGTACCGTTGCTGTCTATGGAGGGTCAGAGAGCTCTCGGATTTCATTGGTGGCTGTGGGTTAAAATGATTCTTTTGATTTTATTACATTCAGCGCAAACAGCTGTTGTTGAGGCTTGAAATGTGTAACAGCACTCATAAAGAAATTCATAGAAACATAGAAACATACTGAGGTAAAAATTTAACATGTTTAATATATTTCTAACATGATATATTTAAGTAACATATCATGACAAGGGAGCTATTTTGCTGAATATTTTCATGAGTGCAAATATAAGCTTGATTTTAGTTCAACAAACAAATAAATTTTAGACACAATGTTGTTCTGTTTTACCAATGAAAATAGTTCCAAAGAAAGATGACAGAAGTATTTCACATTCTCCAAGAAACACTCCGCATTGTTTTAGTACAGCGTTTTGAACCGACCAATCGGTTAAATGAATAAGCTAATTAACATCATCTACTGGTGGTTTAGTGTATTTAAAAGTATGCTTTTTCCTCAGCATATCTTTTTTGTATAGGCCTATTCAAAATGTTATTGCAGTTGTAATTTTGCACTGTACATTTTATTTGATTGGCAACAGCCCTATAGTGCATTTTGATTTTTTTTCATTTTTTTGTTTTGTTAACTAATTATTAGACATTAAAGATGATGCATACATTTATTAATGTTAAAAAATATTGGCCTTTATTAAGGTAAATAACATCCTGGGGTAAATATAAAAAATAAGAAGATCTTCCTCATAACCAGGGGAAAAAAGTTTTGTGAAATTAGGTTTTTATTGTCATTACATTAGACTGTAGGGGACATTTTATTTTTTTGTTCAAAAGACATGTATTGGCAAAAACAATTGTTTTTTTTTTTGTTTTTTGTTTTTTTCACCAATCAATTTTTAGGTTTCAGGATTTTCGTTAACCAAACTTTGTATAAAGATTATTCTCAACTGTTATGAAAGATAAAACATAATGATTTAATATACTATTTTTTTTATGCATTATGTGTGTAAAATAGCAATAAATAAATGAAAAAAAGAAGTGAGATAGTAGTAATAATGGGAGTAGTAATTGGCAACATTTTCATTAGAATATCTAATATTTCATGGGAATATTGATATTTAATTTCTTTCCCTGTTCATTGGTTGTGTTTGCCTGATTTACATGTAGGGATGTAACGGTATGAACATTTCTTATCACGATTATAGTTGACCAAAATTATCACGGTTATCAGTATTATCACGGTATTGTTAAAATGATGTTCAAAAAGTAACAAATAAATCACTTTACCAAGTTTTATATTTAAAAATCAACAAACAAAAATAAAATGACTTTTTGTTTGCATAATCACTAAAACAATAACATGACCAATGATGTTCGGATTTTAGATGACAACTTGACTGACAACAGTTTAATAGCATGTTCAAATATCTAATGTAAATGTTCAAATAAAGCTTTGAAAAAGTTTAATAAAAATGTAAACCTCACATTCCATCCTTTAAATAAAGAAAAGAATTAAGTCAAAATGATAATTGATTAATAAAGTATATGTATTTTATCTGCTCCATAAATAATTCTAGATAACTTATCTGAATTGTTTAAATGTGTAGAATCCACATAAGCTTATTTTTCATCAACCGGTCAAACTTTACAGTAGGGCATGCAAATTCGATCTGTTTTTGACTAGACAGAATCTGCACACAAGCAAAATGTAAATATAAGTCTCTGTAAATCCACTCTCTGACACTAGGTGGCACTTATAGAAAAGCTGAATACAGCTGTTTCCCGTAACCTCCATGAAACAAAGCAGTATTGCGATTTAAGAACACTTCCTTTAGGTATTATATGAAGCGAACATGAAAACAAAATGCCATCGAATCATTTCTGAAGACATTCAGAACCTTCAGAGGTACATTCATATAATTAATTAATTAATATATTCATTTGCATAATTCCCTCAGCAGTCTTTTAATACCTCCCAGATTTCCTCATGTGTGCAAACATACCTGGCAATAAAGCTCATTCTGATTCTGATTTTCCGCCCTATTTTTTACTCAAAACGAAACTACTCTGCTGCTGTGAGCATGTGAGACTGTTACTTAAAACTGCGCTTTATGCTGGACAGTATTTATTTATCGTGAGTTGTTCAAATCGCGGTAATCAAATACGGTTTTAATGATAATTAAAATATGAAACGGTAATACTAACCGTGGGGAATTTTATCATGATTTATCGTCAAACCGGTAATCGTTACGTCCCTATTTACATGCTGTCTTGATGTCCACCACAGTGAACAAAATGCTATGCTTGGGTTTCAGGAGGATATTTTGTTTTCTTTTAACATTAAATGCATTAAATATCACACATGCATGTAATATAATGTGTATTTCCATCACAGGTTTAGTCTTAAATTTCACGAAATTTGGTATTAAAAAGGTCTGTAGACACCCTGATATAATTCTCAATTCCCCCCCCCCCCTTTCCTCATAATTGTAATGTATAAACACATAGTTGCAAGAAAATGTCAGAATTGTGAGCTGATATTTTTCCTGTCAGAATTTGACAATTGCAACTTTTTATCTCACAATTCTGAGAAAAGTTTGATTGCAACATATAATCATTGCTGTTAATAGTGTTCGTCGTCTGTTTGATTACGTCTTTAATTGAATTTTACGGTACATCTCTGCCATATGTACATCAGCTTGACCTAGTCACCACTGATAAGCTACTACTAAATATAATGAAACTTAATTTTCTACAAAGCTGCTTTGCAACGATTTTTTATCATGAAAAGCGCTATACAAACAAACTTGATTTGAATTGAAAAATTCACACTCATGCATTCAAATACAGTGCCACTTTATATCTGAATTCTGTAAGAAATGTAATGATCCATAGACAATATAAATGATGAAAATTAGCTGTTATGTCAGAGCAATAGCCTTGTGACCCACGTTCTGACATATGCTACAGCTGTGCACAAGGTGACCCGAGTTCAAGTTTCGACTAAAGGTTCAGGGTTTTCAAGCCAATGTCGAAGTTTGTTCACAAATTTAGCCTCTAGTTGAGTTATTAATGTATAATGGATTATGTAGCTGTGTTTTAAATTATAGAAACAATATAAATACTCATAAGGTGTCATATCTATACTTTCAATAAATTAGTCTTTACATAGTTTCTTAATACTAATTAGGCTGGCTAATTTAGAAAGTTTTCAATGTCAGTATTGTTTGTGATCTTAAGATGTAATGTGTATTTGTAGTCTTTCTGTTTACACTGTTGTATGCTCCTCTGTTATAGGTCATGATGAAGAACTCTATCATGCACACAGAGAATAGAGCTCAGTGCTGCTAACTGGGAGAGCAGCTGGAAAACTGGAGGAGAAGAACAGTTGAACACCTATTAATACAGACGACTGTATTATTTTTCTGCAAGAACCACAACAAGCAAAGACAATAATGAGCACTTTGAGTAAACAACAGTCAGACACTTGATTATGCACTGCACTTTACTGAGTTCTTCAACATGTGATGCTGAGCAGTTACTGTATGTAAAACTACTACAACCCCAAATCAGAAAAAGTTGGGACAGTATGAAAAACGCAAATAAAAAAAAGAAAGTAGTGATTTCTAAATTTACTTTGACTTGTATTTCATTGCAGACAATATGAACACAAAATATTTCATGTTTTGTCTGGTCAACTTCATGTCATTTGTAAATATACATCCTTTCCTGTCATTCAGACCTGCAACACATTCCAAAAAAAGTTGGGACAGGAGCAATTTAGGGCTACTAATGAGGTAAATTGGTTAAATAATGATGTGATTTGAAACAGTTGATGTCAACAGGTGATTGTAATTATGATTTGGTACAAAAGCAGCATCCAAGAAAGGTCTAGTCCTTTAGGAGCAAAGATGGGCAGAGGATCGCCAGTTTGCCAACAAATACGTGAGAAAATTATTGAAATGTTTAAAAACAATGTTCCTCAAAGAAAGATAGGAAGAGATTTGGATATTTCACCTTCAACAGTGCATAACATAATTAAAAGATTCAAGGAATCTGGAGGAATTTCAGTACGTAAAGGACAAGGGCGCAAGCCTAAGCTGAACAACCGTGATCTCCGATCCCTCAGGCGGCACTGCATCAAGAATCGTCATTCATCTATAAGCGATATCACCACATGGGCTCAGGACTACTTTGGCAAACCTTTGTCAAGTACCACAATATGTAGTTACATCCACAAATACCAGTTAAAACTACTGTGCCAAAAGGAAGCCCTATGTTTTTTTCTGTCCAGAAGCACCGTCGACTTCTCTGGGCTCGGAGGCATCTGGGATGGACCATCACACAGTGGAAACGTGTACTGTGGTCAGATGAATCAGTATTTCAGGTATTTTTTGGGAGGAATGGACGCCGTGTGCTCCAGACCAAAGAAGAAAAGGATCATCCAGACTGTTACCAGCAACAAGTCCAAAAGCCAGGGTCTGTCATGGTATGGGGTTGTGTCAGTGCCCTTGGCAAAGGTAACTTGCACTTCTGTGATGGCACCATTAATGCTGAAAAGTACATAGAGATTTTGGAGCACAATATGCTGCCTTCAAGAAGACATCTTTTCCAGGGACGTCCATGCATATTTCAACAAGACAATGCAAAACCACATTCTGCACACATTACAAAGTCCTGGCTGTGGAGGAAGAGGGTACGGGTACTTGACTGGCCTGCCTGCAGTCCCGACCTGTCTCCAATAGAGAATGTGTGGTGCATTTTGAAGCGCAAAATGCGACAATGAAGACCCCGTACTGTTGCCCACCTTAAGACTTGTTTGCAGGAAGAATGGGACAAAATTACACCTGAAACACTTCATCACTTGGTGTCTTCAGTCCCTAAACGTCTTTTAAGTGTTGTGAAAAGGAATGGCAACATTACAAAGTGGTAAATGCTTTACTGTCCCAACTTTTTTTGGAATGTGTTGCAGGTCTGAATGACAGGAAAGGATGTATATTTACAAATGACATGAAGTTGACCAGACAAAACATGAAATATTTTGTGTTCATATTGTTTGCAATGAAATACAAGTCAAAGTAAATTTAGAAATCACTACTTTCTTTTTTTATTTGCGTTTTCCATACTGTCCCAACTTTTTTCTGATTTGGGGTTGTAATCATTTATGTGGATGCCATTTATAAACCTGCTAGATTTTGATGTTTTATTTTTGAGATCAATAAAATTGTATGTTTTAACAATGTAATGGCTAAGCATTTCTTTTTGTGTGTGTGTTTAGGATTCTGGGAACAAAAATAAAACTACCTGTTAAAAACTTTATAAGAATGTTAGGGGATAATGTTCTAATAATGTTATGACTAAACATTTACAGAAGGTCATCACATAACTTTTTTAGAGTGTTTTTAGAGAATGTCATCCTACCTTTTAGAAGAATGTTCTAAGAACAAAAATAAAACTACCCACTAAAAACTTTATAAAAATGTTAGGGAATACTGTTTTAACAATGTTGTCACTAAACAATTTTAGACTGTTTTTAGACAATGTTATCCTATCATTTGAGAGAACGTTCTGGGAACAAAAATAAAACTACCCGCTAAAAACATTGTAAGAATGTTAGAAAAGTATGTGCTAACAATGTTATCAATAAACATTTTTAGAATGTTTTTTGGAGAACGTTATACTATCATTTGAGAGAACGTTCTAGGAACAAAAATAAAACTACCCACTAAAAACATTGTAAGAATGTTAGGGAATGATGTTCTAACAATATCAAAACAATTGTAGAATGTTTTTAGAGAATGTTATCCTATCTTTTGAGAGAACGTTCTAGGAACAAAAATAAAACTACCCACTAAAAACATTGTAAGAATGTTGGGAATAATGTTCTAACAATGTTATCAATAAACATTTATAGAATGTTTTTAGAGAATGTTATCCTATCTTTTGAGAGGACATTCTGGGAACCAAAATAAAACTACCCGCTGAAAACATTGCTAGAACAATTCATGGTAATGTTCTTAGAACAAAAAAATTCTAGCTGGGAAGGAGGCGAGAAACAAACTCTGGCCACTCATTGAAAAGGCAAGAAGGGATGGAAAGAAAGCTGGGTTTAATTGGCCCGTTGCGTTCATAAATGGGAAGAGAATTTCGGTTTATGATATTTAGTATGCCTTCTATGTCCTGATTATACCAAATGGGAATTTATTTATTTTTTTGGGTCCATGACAGGGTATGTTGTCCTTCCTAAAATGTGTTTAGGGAATTCGAACCTTAAGCTCTGCATATCTTCTAAGAAGCATTTAATTTACTTTACTTGTTCTGACTGTTGTAATTATTTAGTGTTCTGATCCTATGTTTAGTTCACATTTTTCATGTTTCTCTTTAAATGTTCGGGGGCTACGTGACTTAAACAAACGAAAAGCTGTTTTTTTGTTTTGTAAATCTAAGAAAAGGGACATTTATTTTTTGCAGGAAACACACTCTTGTGTAAATGAAAATTCTGGCATACCCAGTGGGGGAGCTCGATTTCTTTCTGTCATAACTCCAGCTCGACAGGTGGGGTTGCTATATTACATAATAGTGGATTTAAAGGAAAAATTGTAGAAACGCTTTCTTCAGGGATGGGAAGGTGGATTATCTCAGTTGTTCATTTTGAAAACAGTTTTTTTTATAATGGTTAACATATATGGGTTCAACAGTTCTGCAAACAATATAACTCTGCTTGATGTTATAACTCTTTGTATAAATAATTTAAAACTTAAATATCCTTCTGCATTTATTTTAATTGGTGGCGATTTCAATGAAGCACCAGATTTAGTTACCGATAGATTTCCGCCTAGAAACGTGTCTAATAGCGTTAACCCCCTAATAGGAAAACTCTGTCAATCTCTGAACCTGATCGATGCACATAGATATTTAAACCCTGACACCCAAATGTATACCTGGTTTAAATCAGATTTTTCTCAAAAATCACGTATTGACCTGTGGCTGATTTCAGACTCTTTAATTTCATTCTTGGTATCAGCGGAAATTTCTCCCTCACCTCTTAACAGATCATGCAGTAATTGAAATAAATTTGTCTGATGCTAAATCCAAGCAGAGAAGAAAAGTAAACCCTGGTTACTGGAAATTGAATTGTTCCTATTTATTATCAGATTCATACTGTCAAGAAATTAAGAAAATTGCAGAGAATGTTAAATCTCAGACTAATATCTCAGCCATTTCTAAATGGGAGCTGTTTAAATATGAATGTAGGAAATTCTCTGTTGAATTTGGGATAAAAAGAATGTCTTCTAAAAATAAGGACATTTCAGATTTAATAAATAAAATAAGTGAAATTTTACAGAATCCTATGGGAGAGGGTGACAAGGAAATTCTTCATACTTTACAAGGCAGTTTGGATGAACTCTTTCTAGAAAAAGCAAAGGGTGCTTTTATTAGGTCGCGAGCAAAATGGCTTGAGTTTGAAACTTACTTTTTCAACCTAGAGAAGATACGCGGTAGTAATAAGAATATATCCTCTTTATTTATTAATAATACATTATCTAATGACCCCTCTGTGATTTCTTCCCATGTCTTTACATTTTATAAGAATCTATATACTTCTTCGTTTGATCCCAATGCGTCATCTTTGATTTTTCATAAAATTCAATCTGTGATTCCTAAAGTTAATGATCGTAACAGAGATCTTTGTGAGGAACTCTTTAATATGGATGATCTTTATAATATAGTAAAAAGAATGCCAAATAATAAATCCCCGGGGCCGGACGGGTTACCCTTTGAATTTTTTTAAGCTTTTTGGGAATCTATTAAGTATCTTCTTTATGATGCCCTTATTGAGTGTGCTATGAAGGGTGAATTGGCGGAATCAATGAAACAAGGCATCATTTGTCTTATACCTAAGCCTAATAAGGATTCAAAATTTTTAGATAATTGGCGCCCGATCACCCTATTAAACTCTGATTATAAATTATTGGCTTGTATTTATTCTGAAAAGCTAAAGCCTTGTTTAGCAGATATAATTTCTAACACTCAATCTGGGTTTCTAAAAGGTAGACATGTTTCTAACAATATTAGATTAATTATAAATATTCTAGATTACTCTGAAATTATAAATAATGAAGCATTAATTTTGTTTATCGACTTCTATAAAGCATTCGATACAGTTGAGCATTCATTTATTTTTGAAGCCCTTTCTAGGTTTGATTTTGGCAGATCTTTTATTAACATAATTCGTACTTTATATAATGGTATTAACATCAGTGTTTCCTTAGCTTCCGGCACTTCTCCTCGTTTTCCTGTAGGTCGTGGTATTCGCCAGGGATGCCCCATATCTCCCTTTCTTTTTTTATTGGCTGCTGAGCTACTAAGTTTGCATATAAAGCACTCAAATTTGGAAGGTATAAATATTGGAGAAAATACATTAATAATTAGCCAGTTAGCTGACGATACTTGTCTATTTCTTAAAGATGATTCACAAGTCTCTGTTGCCCTAAGTCATTTTAATATTTTCTCCAAAGCTTCCGGTTTAGTTGTAAATTCCAAGAAATGTGACATTTTGTATGTGAATGATTCAGATAAAACTTCTATTGAGGGTATTAAAGTTAAACAGTGTGTAAAATATCTGGGGGTTGATATTTGCAGATCAGGTTCAGACCGTATTTTTCATAATTTTCAGCCAAGATTAGATCAAATAAAAAAAAATATTATGTTGCTGGCTCTAAAAAATACTGGGTTGTTTCAACTCAACTTTGGGTCAAATATGGACTAACCCAACTTTTGGGTTAAAAATTGAATGTAAAAATTTAACCCAACAGCTGGGTTAGTCCATATTTGGGTTGAAACAACCCAGTATTTTTTAGAGTGTGCAGAGAGATTTGACAATTTATGGGAGAGTCCTACTGACTAAGGCTGAGGGCATATCACACCTTGTTTATCCTGCTCTCTCCCTTTATGTGGATAAAAAAATCTATTAAATCCATTGACTCCCTGTTATTCTGCTTTATTTGGAAAAACAAGACAGAATGCATTCAAAGGAATTCTTTGTAAGACGCTACAAGGAAGAGATTTTAAGATTTTTTAGATTTTAAAACCATCAATCAGACTTTCAAAATTAACTGGATTATAAAGGCAGTGGATAATGATTTACCCTGGTTTTGGATCCCTAACTTAATTTTTAAACAATGTGGAGACCTTAAATTCTTATTATCTTGTAATTTTAAGTGCAGTAAACTACCTATCAAACTCTCAAACTTTCACGAACAGGCTCTGGACTTCTGGAAGATTGCTTTCAAACATAATTTTCCCCCACACACATGTATTATTTGGAATAATGAAAATGTACTTTCTGGTAACAAATCTTTTTTTTTTTCAAGGAGTGAGTGACTCAAAATATTTTTTTTTGTTTCTGATCTGTTCAGTGCTCAGGGGGTCCTTCTTTCATTTTCTGAATTTACAGCTTTGAAAGGTGCTACAGTTTCAATAAGAGATTTTAATAAAGTGATCAAGAGCATACCTGTTAGCTTCAAAATTCTGATAAATGCACTTTTAAAACATGGCCATTTAAATAATTATATTCCTACACTTGCAATCAATGGTGTTCAGGTATTAGATAAAAAATGCAATAACGTCTTTATTAGAAATGCGCTTTCTTCTACTCCAAGGAACCTCCCTAAAGCTAGATCTAAATGGAATAGTTATTATCCGAACGCTGATCTGGATAACCTATGGACTTCTCCTTACAAATTTTGTATTCCAAGTAAAATTAAAGAACTCCATTTCAAGATTGTTCATAGATACAGTGGTGTAAAAAAGTGTTGGCCCCCTTCCTGATTTTTTATTTCTTTGCATGTTTGCCACACTTTAATGTTTCAGATCATCAAACAAATTTAAATATTAATCAAAGATAACACAAGTAAGCACAACATGCAGTTTTTGAATGAAGTTTTTTATTATGAAGGGAAAACAAAATCCAAACCCACATGGCCCTGTGTGAAAAAGTGCTTGCCCCCTAAACCTAATAACTGGTTGGGCCACCCTTAGCAGCAACAACTGCAATCAAGCGTTTGCGATAACTTGCAATGAGTCTGTTACAGCGCTGTAGAGGAATTTTGGCCCACTCATCTTGGCAGAATTGTTGTAATTCAGCCACATTGGAGGGTTTTCGAGCATGAACCGCCTTTTTAAGGTCATGCCACAGCATCTCAATAGGATTCAGGTCAGGACTTTGACTAGGCTGAAAAAGGCTATAAATAAACTTGCCTTGCCTTGCCTTGCCTTGCCTAGGCCACTCCAAAGTCTTCATTTTGTTTTTCTTCAGCCATTCACAGGTGGATTTGCTGGTGTGTTTTGGATCATTGTCCTGCTGCAGAACCCAAGTTCGCTTCAGCTTGAGGTCACGAACAGATGGCCGGACATTGTCCTTCAGGATTTTTTGGTAGACAGCAGAATTCATGGTTCCATTTATCACAGCAAGTCTTCCAGGTCCTGGAGCAGCAAAACAGCCCCAGACCATCACACTACCACCACCACCATATTTTACTGTTGGTATGATGTTCTTTTTCTGAAATGCTGTGTTACTTTTATGCCAGATGTAATGGGACACACACCTTCCAAAAAGTTCAACTTTTGTCTCGTCAGTCCATAGAGTATTTTCCCAAAAGTATTGGGGATCATCAAGATGTTTTCTGGCAAAACTGAGATGAGCTTTTATGTTATTTTTGCTCAGCAGCGGTTTTGGTCTTGGAACTCTGCCATGCAGGCCATTTTTGCCCAGTCTCTTTCTTATGGTGGAGTCATGAACACTGACCTTAACTGAGGCAAGTGAGGCCTGCAGTTCTTTAGATGTTGTTGTGGGGTCTTTTGTGACCTCTTGGATGAGTCGTCGCTGCGCTCTTGGGGTAATTTTGGTCGGCCGGCCACTCCTGGGAAGGTTCACCGCTGTTCCAAGTTTTCGCCATTTGTGGATAATGGCTCTCACTGTGGTTTGCTGGAGTCCCAAAGCTTTAGAAATGGCTTTATAACCTTTTCCAGACTGATAGATCTCAATTACTTTCTTTCTCATTTGTTCCTGAATTTCTTTGGATCTCAACATGATGTGTAGCTTTTGAGGATCTTTTGGTCTACTTCACTTTGTCAGGCAGGTCCTATTTAAGTGATTTCTTGATTGCGAACAGGTGTGGCAATAATCAGGCCTGGGTGTGGCTAGAGAAACTGAACTCAGGGGTGATAAACCACAGTTATGTTTTAACAGGGGGTGGGGGGCAAGCACTTTTTCACACAGGGCCATGTGGGTTTGGATTTTGTTTTCCCTTCATAAAAAAACCCTTCATTTAAAAACTGCATGTTGTGTTTACTTGTGTTATCTTTGATTAATATTTAAATTTGTTTGATGATCTGAAACATTAAAGTGTGGCAAACATGCAAAAAAATAAAAAATCAGGACAAAGCCAACACTTTTTCACACCACTGTATTACCCTTGTAACTTATTATTGAGCAGGTTTTCTCAGAATGTATCATCATTATGTTCCTTTTGTAATGTTGAAGAAGAATCGATTCTGCATCTGTTTTATCATTGCCCATTCACTAAGTCTTTTTGGTCAGATGTTACCATGTTGGTATTCCTTTGTTGTAATTTTTTTTTACAATTTACAGAAACTATTATTTTTTTGTCAGATTTTCATTCTGCGAATGTCAATCTTGATTATACTGTTTTATTACTCTGTCTTCTGGGTAAATTCCATCTTCACAAAGCCAGAACTATTCGTTGTAATCCCAATTTTAGAATGTTTTCTCTTGATATAAAGTCCCTTTTTACTTCCTTTAAGAACATGTCAAAACCTTTGAACTCTAAGCCTCGTTCAGACTGTCAGCCCAAATCCGATTTTTGTGCAAATCCGATTGAAATCCGATCATATTTAGATAGTCTGAACGGCAACGAACTACATGAAATCCGATTTGTGCAAATCCGTTTTGAGCTACATTCGTATGTGGTTTGGAATCCTATTCAAAAGCCTCGTTCAGACTGTCAGCCCAAATCCGATTTTTGTGCAAATCCGATTGAAATCCGATCATATTTAAATAGTCTGAACGGCAACGAACTACATGAAATCCGATTTGTGCAAATCGAGCTACATTTGTTGGAATCCTATTCAAATCGCATTTCTGGAAATCCGTTTCAGTCTGGACGGTCAGATCGGATTTAGCGTTGCTTTTTCCTGTTCTCACGCCACGTAAAACGTAAATACGTCAGACGTTTTTGCAGAAAACGTGCTGAACATCTTTGCAGAAACAAGCTTGTGTCGTTGCGAAGTGCAAGTCAAGCGGGAAAAAACAATATACCGCTAGTACACGCACCTCTTTGTGTTTTGAAAGTAGTGGAGACAAAAAAAAAAAAAAAAGGAAAATAGCGGAGACGGCAGCACGGAATAAAGCCGCATATTCAAGCTTCCTGCATGTCTGCCGCTGCCTCACAAGACGAAATATAACACTTCAGCGCAACCGCGACGGTAAGACATCTGTATTGCAAACTGTATTGCTGTTACTGTTGCTTTTAGCGTAGGCATAACAATGCAACGGCATTACCATAGAAACCAATGCACATTCAGTAAAAACTAAAAAGCGCTCATGGACACACAAATCGGATATGAACAGTTGCGATATGCTGTGTGGACAGTCAGTTATTCAAATCCGATTCCATCCAGATATGCACAAAATCGGATTTGGGCTGACAGTCTGAACGAAGCTAATCTCGCATTTCTGGAAATCCGTTTCAGTCTGGACGGTCAGATCGGATTTAGCGTTGCTTTTTCACGCCCTCACGCCACGTAAAACGTAAACACGTCAGACGTTTTTGCAGAAAACGTGCTGAACATCTTTGCAGAAACAAGCTTGTGTCGTTGCGAAGTGCAAGTCAAGCGGGAAAAAACAATATACCGCTAGTACACGCACCTCTTTGTGTTTTGAAAGTAGTGGAGACAAAAAAAAAAAAAAAAGGAAAATAGCGGAGACGGCAGAACGGAATAAAGCCGCATATTCAAGCTTCCTGCATGTCTGCCGCTGCCTCACAAGACGAAATATAACACTTCAGCGCAACCGCGATGGTAAGACATCTGTATTGCAAACTGTATTGCTGTTACTGTTGTTTTTAGCGTAGGCATAACAACGCAACGGCATTACCATAGAAACCAATGCACATTCAGTAAAAACGAAAAAGCATTTATGGACACACAAATCGGATATGGACAGTTGCGATATGCTGTGTGGACAGTCAGTTATTCAAATTAGATTCCATCCGGATATGCACAAAATCGGATTTGGGCTGACAGTCTGAACGAAGCTTAAGGCTTCGAGAACATATAATATTCTTGAGTCTGTTGTAAAGAACCTTTAATTTTTTTTATGGCTATGACAAAGTCTTGTATTTTGTTATCTTTTGTAATGCTCTTATATGCTTTTGTAATGTCTGTATGTCCCCCTTTTTCTTTTGTCAATTGTTGATTTCATTTGCATTGAAAAAAAACAAAACAAAACAAAAAAACCAAGGTAGTCTAAAAAAAAACAAAAAAAAAATGTTCCATCGACGTAAATAATAACGTCGCTACGACGAATATGGGAATCACAAAGTTACGTCGCTGGAACGTTATTTGGTATGTCGTTGCGACGAATATTCGGCTGTTTCTCAATATGCGTTCTTCAGCGAACTTGCTTCCTTGTGTTCTCGTTCTACGTCATCATTAACCGTCGAAGTACAGAGGACGCATGAAAGTGCCCGGATGTGTTCTTGATATCGAGGATGCATCGAGTGCAGACTTGAGAGAATCGAGCCGTTAGAAACATAGACATATAAATACCTAGACGCCTCATTGGCCGCTTTGAGCTGTTGCTGCGATACGTCAACGCGTCCGCCATGTTTGTGAGGGCAAGACTGCCTTAAAAACAAATGGAGATAAACGGGGGAGCTGCGGTTTTTTCGGGATAAAAACACGATAACGTTTACATTTATCAACCGATTTCAGTGGTTTGTGATCTACATGGAGTTAAAAATAACTCTGCCTCCAGTTATTTAGTTAGGCTTGGAAAATTATTAATTTTCTTAAGAAATTGTGAAAGCTCACACTCACACTCGTGTTGATTTGGTTGATTTTTTCAGCTAACAATTCTAATATTAATGTAGTATAACGAAGTGATGGTGCCTGCTGCAGTTTCTCCAAAGGTGGCAGCTAATGCTGCAGAACCTCCTGAAGCGGCGGTACTCTCTTCAGTTCCTTGCATGGTGGTGGCGCCCAGTAATGCACTCTCAGCCTGTCATGTCACAGTCGAAGGAACCGTTGCTGAAATCTCCTTGTATCCTGATAGTACTACTGCAGAACCTCCAACGGTGGCGGCATCTGCTGCAGAACCTTCAGAGGTGTCAGTGGTACTCAATTATGAGCTCTCGCCCTGTCCCATCACGGCTAAGGAGGCCGTCTATGAACTCTCGCCCTGTCCTGCCCCGGCCATGGAGGCCATCTATGAACTCTCGCCCTGTCCTGCCCCGGCCATGGAGGCCGTCTATGAATCCTTGTCCTGCCCTGTCACGGCTATGGAGGTCGTCTATGAATCCTTGTCCTGCCCTGTCCCGACTATAGAGGCCATCTGTGAACTCTTGCCTTGCTTTGAACTGGCCACGGAAGCCAATAATGAACCTCCCTTAGCTCATGTCATGGCCAGTTATGTACTATTGTCCTGCCCTGAGTCAGCCAAGGAGGCTAGTTGTGAATTAACCGTCCCGTCATTCACGACTGAGAGGGTTATGGGTGAACGTCTTGACTGTTGCGTTGCACCTCATGTCTGTCCCGCTAGCCCTATCACTGCCATGGAATCTTTTTATGAACCTTCAGTATACCCTGTCATTGCCAAGGAATCCATTAGTGAACAGTCTGTCAGTCCCACCACTCTCAAGAAGGCCAATACTAAGTTTATTGCCTTGTCTGTCACAACCCAAAGACCCACCTGTGAATGTCACGGTTCACGGATCTGTGTGTTCATTCTGTGTGTCTGCATGTTGTCACCTGTCTGATTGCTTGTCAGCGTTGCTCCGGAAACCTCGGTGCTGATGAGCTAATCAGCACGGTCGCACCTGTTGTGCGTTATCCACTGCCTTTATCTGGTTCGCGTTTGCTGTGCATGTTGTCAGATCGTTGTTTGCTCATGCCAGTTTGTCTCTCCAGTTCTCTGTCTCCTGTTTGTTTCCTGCCTCGGACTCCTGCTGTTTTGGATCGGGTCAGTGCTTCGCAGTCTCCATGCCTTGGAGATCTGCTCGTCTGCTTGAGACCTTCTAGCTACTCACCGTGCTTCATTTTTCACTGTTTGTCAAATAAACGTCACTCCACTTGCAACTGGATTCTGAGTTCTCATTCCCTGACAGAACGATCCGACCAAGGATGGATCCAGCAAGTGCCTCAGAACTGAGAGACATTCTTACCAGCAGCAATATTCGTATGGAACAGCAAGAGGAACAGATCATGGCTACCGGTCGTGCCGTTCAGGCACTGGTAACACAGGTCTCGGAGTTAACCACTCAGTTCCGACAGTTTAAAATAGAATCTACTCAACAGCCCACTGCGCTCAATCCCCCGACTGTTCCATCTGTGGATTATACCAGCCGACGCGCCGAGCCCCGTCTACCGCCTCCAGCGGTCTACTCCGGTGAGCCCCTGTTATGTCGTTCATTTCTGGCTACATGTTCTCTTCACATCGCTCTCCAGCCTTCGTCTTTTCCCACAGAAGAGTCCAAAGTGGCTTTTGTGATCACTCTGTTAACTGGACGAGCAGCTCTCTGGGGAACGACGGTGTGGGAACAGAAGCACCATTGTTGTTCTTCATTCCAGTCCTTCTCGGAGGAACTCAAGAAGGTGTTCGATCGGGCTGCATCTGGCAGGGAGGCGGCACGGGAATTGGCTGAGTTACGTCAAGGAAATCGATCGGTGACGGATTACTCCATCGAATTTCGCACTTTGGCGGCGGAATGTAAGTGGAACTATGAAGCTCAGTGGGACATGTTTAGGCATGGGTTGGCCGACCGTATTATAAATGAAATCTATACTCAAGAATTACCTACCTCTCTTGACGGGTTGATTGATCTGGCGATCCGAGTGGACGCTAGATTGCAACGCCGTGGTCAACGAGCTCTACAGATGCCGGTTGTTAATACTGAAGACCAATTCTCCGGTATGGCTACGGGTACGGTCGGTCATGTTTTCGATTCTGAACCCATGCAGGTGGGCAGAGCTCATCTTTCACGGGAGGAGAAGGAGAGACGCAGAAACCAGGGACTATGTTTATACTGCGGTGCTGCGGGTCACATTGCGGCGCAGTGCCCGGTAAAAGCCAAAGCCCGCCAGTAGATAGGAGGTTACTGACGGGTGGAGTCGCCTTCGAGAAATCCTCTTCTGCTGCTACTCTTCTCCCTGTTCAATTACTGGTGGATCGTGCTGCATTCACGTGTAAAGCCTTAATTGATTCTGGAGCGGAGGGCAATTTTTTGGATCACAAGACTGCGCTTCAATTTGGAGTTCCTGTGGTTCCGCTCAACCCGCCCATTTTTGTCAGTGCTCTCTGCGGTCAGTCTCTCCCACCCGTCACCCATGTCACTGAGTCGGTGAGTCTCATCACTTCTGGCAACCACACTGAGACCATTTCCTTCCTCTTGACTGACTCCCCTTTAGCTCCTGTGGTCTTGGGGCACCCCTGGCTCTCACGCCACAATCCCAACATAAACTGGCGCCAGAACACTGTTTCTTCCTGGAGTGAATTTTGTCATGCTTCGTGTTTGTTGTCTGCATGTTCTTCTGTGTCTTTTTCTGTGTTACAGGATGAACATATGGATCTGTCTAACGTGCCCGCTGAGTATCTTGACCTGAAGGGAGTGTTCAGTAAGTCTCGGGCTGCTTCTCTTCCTCCGCATCGTCCTTATGACTGTGCGATAGAGTTATTGTCAGGTATGTCTCCGCCTAAGGGCAGGTTATACTCGCTTTCCACTCCTGAAAGGGAGGCCATGGAGAAATATATTTCTGATTCTCTGGCAGCCAAGATCATCCGTCCTTCCTCTTCTCCTGCAGGTGCGGGGTTCTTCTTTGTGGAAAAGAAGGATGGTTCCCTTCGTCCTTGTATTGACTATCGAGGGTTGAACAGCATCACGGTAAAGAATACGTATCCTTTGCCGTTGATGTCTTCAGCCTTTGAGAGTCTTCAGGGTGCTTCCTTTTTCACAAAGTTGGATCTTCATAATGCCTATTATTTGGTTCGCATAAGGGAGGGGGATGAATGGAAGACCGCTTTTAATACCCCCAGGGGGCACTTTGAGTATCTGGTTATGCCGTTTGGGTTATCCAACGCTCCCCCGGTCTTCCAGGCACTGGTCAATGATGTGCTGAGAGACATGGTCGATCAATTCATATGTCTACCTGGATGACATATTGATTTTTTCTCGATCTCTCCAGGAACATGTTCAGCACGTCAGGGTAGTGCTTCAGAGGCTGCTAGAGAATGGGCTTTTTGTCAAGGCGGAGAAATGCGTTTTTCACGCACAGTCGGTTCCTTTTTTAGGTTACATTGTGTCGTCCGAGGGAATGCGCATGGACCCCGACAAAGTTCAGGCTGTGGTAGATTGGCCAACCCCAGATTCCCGCAAGGCCCTGCAGAGGTTCCTGGGCTTTGCCAATTTTTACCGGCGTTTTATTCGCAATTACAGCCAGCTAGCCGCCCCTTTGACTGCCTTGACCTCCACCAAAACGACGTTCAAGTGGTCCAGCTCAGCTGAAGCTGCGTTTTCCAAACTAAAGAGTTGCTTTGTTTCAGCTCCAATCCTTGTTGCCCCTGATTCCTCTCGTCAGTTTGTGGTGGAGGTCGACGCGTCAGAGGTGGGGGTTGGCGCGGTTCTTTCCCAGCGCTCTTCCTCGGACAGAAAGATGCATCCTTGCGCGTATTTTTCTCACCGCTTATCACCTGCCGAACGCAATTACGACATTGGTAATAGAGAGTTGCTGGCAGTCAAGCTCGCCTTGGAAGAATGGCGTCATTGGTTGGAAGGTTCGGGGGAACCTTTTATAGTCTGGACAGACCATAAGAACCTTGAATACATCAGGTCTGCTAAAAGGTTAAACTCTAGGCAGGCTCGGCGGGCTTTATTTTTCGGTCGCTTTCATTTTTCCATTTCTTACCGTCCAGGTTCTAAAAACATTAAACCTGATGCGTTGTCCCGCATTTTTGACCAATCTGAGCGCCCGTTGTCTCCCGAGCTCATCTTGCCCAAGAAAATTGTGGTTTTTGCGGTGACTTGGGAGATCGAATCGAAGGTCCGTACGGCCTTACTAGGGGTAACACCTCCGCCTGGATGCCCACCAAGTCGTTTGTTTGTGCCAGAGAATTTACGGTCCGATGTCATCCGTTGGGGTCATTGTTCCAAGGTAGCTTGTCATCCAGGGGTTAGTCGTACTATTTTTCTTGTTAAACAATGGTTCTGGTGGCAATCTATGGCCCGTGACATTCGACTTTTTGTTTTGGCCTGTTCAGTCTGTGCTATTTCTAAGACTTCCAATCGGCCCCCTGCTGGACTCCTTCAACCGCTGTCAGTTCCTTCGAGACCCTGGTCCCATATTTCGCTAGATTTTGTTACGGGACTCCCGCCCTCCCAGGGTAACACGGTAGTTTTGACCGTGGTGGACCGGTTCTCGAAGGCAACTCATTTTATCCCTCTGCCCAAAATACCCTCAGCCAGAGAAACAGCGGTTGCTGTCATTGACCACGTTTTTCGTATTCATGGCCTCCCGATGGACGTGGTTTCTGACAGGGGGCCTCAGTTTATCTCCAAATTTTGGAAGGAATTTTGTCGCTTGATAGGGGCGACTGTTAGTCTTTCTTCTGGTTATCATCCCCAGAGTAATGGTCAGACAGAGAGGGCCAACCAAGATTTAGAACGTGTGATGCGGTGTTTGGTGTCTCAGAACCCTTCCTCTTGGAGTCAGCAACTTTCATGGGTGGAGTACGCACACAATTCTTTACCAGTGTCGTCTACGGGCCTGTCTCCATTTGAGTGTAGCTTAGGTTACCAGCCACCTATTTTTCAGAGTATGGAATCCGAAGTCGCGGTCCCCTCTGCCCACGCCTTTGTCCAGAGGTGCCGCCGCACCTGGAGGAGGGCTAGAGAGTCTATCCTCCAGGTGGGGTCACGCACCAAGGCCCAGGCCGATCGCCACCGGTCAAAGCCTCCCGTCTACGTCGTTGGTCAAAAAGTGTGGCTTTCATCTAAGAACATTCCTCTCCGTACCGTCTGTAATAAGCTTGCTCCTAAATTCATTGGCCCTTTTACTGTCACCAAGATTATTAGTCCGGTGGCAGTTCGCCTTAAACTTCCTCCAGCGTACAGGAGAATTCATTCCGTCTTCCATATTTCCAAATTAAAGCCAGTTTTTCATTCTACCATTAATCCGCCGGCCCCAGTTCCCCCACCGCCGCGACTCGTAGATGGGGAACTTGCTTATTCGGTAAAACGTATTCTGGACTCAAGGCGGAGGGGACGCGGATTTCAGTACCTGGTGGACTGGGAGGGTTACGGTCCGGAGGAGAGGAGTTGGGTTCCTTCTAGAGACATATTGGATCATTCACTTATTGATGATTACAATCGCCAGGTAAGTTCCCCTGGAAGCGCCAGGAGGCGCTCCTAGGGGGAGGGGTACTGTCACGGTTCACGGATCTGTGTGTTCATTCTGTGTGTCTGCATGTTGTCACCTGTCTGATTGCTTGTCAGCGTTGCTCCGGCAACCTCGGTGCTGATGAGCTAATCAGCACGGTCGCACCTGTTGTGCGTTATCCACTGCCTTTATCTGGTTCGCGTTTGCTGTGCATGTTGTCAGATCGTTGTTTGCTCATGCCAGTTTGTCTCTCCAGTTCTCTGTCTCCTGTTTGTTTCCTGCCTCGGACTCCTGCTGTTTTGGATCGGGTCAGTGCTTCGCAGTCTCCATGCCTTGGAGATCTGCTCGTCTGCTTGAGACCTTCTAGCTACTCACCGTGCTTCATTTTTCACTGTTTGTCAAATAAACGTCACTCCACTTGCAACTGGATTCTGAGTTCTCATTCCCTGACAGTGAACCCTTAAACTTGCCTGTCATGAGCCCCGAAAATATCAATGCATCCCATGTCTGTCATGTTTATTCTGTCACTACCATAGAGACTACTTATGAACTATCATCACGTCCGGTTTCAGCCCATGAACCTGATTATGAACTATCATTCTGTCCAATGTCAGCCAGTGAACCTTTTGATAACTTTTTAGTGTTTTCTGCCATGGATGCTCTGTCTCTTTCATATGTCTCAGTGTTTCCTAGGTCCCAGTCCCTGCCATGGTCTTCAGGCCTGTCTGCTCTGGTCTGGTGGTCTTCTGCTCTGCCGGGGTGGCCTTCTGCTCAGGTCTGGTGGTCTTCAACTCCGCCGTGGAGGTCTTCTGCTCTGTCTCCTCTGCACTGGTGGACTCCTGTTCCGTCTGCTCCGCCGGGGAGGCCTTCTGCTCCGCCCTGGTGGGCTCCAGTTCTGTCCGCTCCGCCCTGGTGGGTTCCAGTTCCGTCCGCTCCGCCCTGGTGGGTTCCAGTTCCGTCCGCTCCGCCCTGGTGGGCTCCAGTTCCATCATCTCTGCCCTGGCTTCCCGCTCTGCCTCAATCCCCAGCCTCTCCATTTCTACATGGACCTGGCCCTCCGTCCCTCCCCCTGTTCCGCCTCCGCTCCACCGCTCTCCTGGATTGTATTGGAGCGTCTGGAAGCCGCTCCTTGTGGGGGGGCTCTGTCACGAATCCAGTCTGTGGCCTTCTGCCCGATAGCCACCAGAGGTCGCCTCTCCATCATATTGACTCTCTCACCACACAGCACATTGGACTGCATTTCCCATCATCCACTGCACTGACGACACACACACAGCTGATTACACTAATCACGCTCACACCTGAGAACTATCACACAATCACTATCACCCAATCACACACTCTTTATAAGCCTTGGACTTTCTCTCTGTGAGCGCCGAGTATTGTATTGCGTTTATCTCTCTCATAGCGATAGCTACTCTACAGAGCCCAAGTCATAGTCATAGTCTTGCTTTACCTTGTTTGTTCTCTTGTGTTTTGACTCCTGCCCATGTTCTCTGGATTTACCCTTTTGCCTTGCCCTTCGGACTCTGTTTGAACCTCGCTAGGATTATTGCTCTCGTACCTGGATTACCCCTTCTGTCAAGCCCCTTGGATATTGTACGCCGATCGTCGACCACGCCTGTTTACTTGAGTACTCTTCTGTTTTGCCCTCTATATACCTGTTTGCTGTTTGTTCGATCCTGCCTGTTATTGACCACGCCTAGAAATAAAAGCTTGCAAATGGATCCACTTGCCTCACGTCTTGTTCGCCCCGTTACAGTGACGTGTTTTGATGGACGCACGCTGAGTCTCATTCAAACGCTGCAGCAAGGGAGCAGTGTTGCCAGATTGGGCGAGATGGGTCTGGCTGCAGACCATGGGCAAGTGGAGCTCCACTCTCGAACAGGAAGTACGTCACCTCCACTTAGTGTTGCCAAGTCCGCGGTTTTCCCTCGGAATTGAGGTACTTTAAAATCAGTTGCTGCGGGTTATTTTTCATGTTGAAGCGAACCCAATAAGGTGATATTTAGCCCCTGCAATGCGAATTTTACCAGGGAAACCTCTCCAAAAAACGTGCATTTTACGCACCAGGAGCGGGATTTTACTGGAGGACCCCCCTCGAAACGCGATTGGGCTGTTTTGGGCTTTTTTTTTTCTTTTTCTTTTTTCAAAGAACAATAACATACAATATTTTATAAAGAAATAACATCAAAAAAGATGTTACAACATAAAAATAAATTACAACAAATAGGAGTTGCCAGGGGGATGTAAGTATAAAAGTTCAAAGACACAAGATACATATACATACAAGTATACATATCAAAATCAAATAAATAAAGTTCACAAGCTTTCAAAGTTCTTACAGCTTTCTTATTCAAAGAGTCTCAGATACTGTCAATATATATGTATATGTATATATAGTTCAGCCAACAAATCCATAAATTGGGTTTCTTATTAGATGTAGATTAGATTCTTATAGATTAAATTTGGTTCACAGTAGGCCTATATGTAAATAAATTAAGTAAAAAATACTGCTCCTCTTGGAAAGAAGTAAAAGAGTAAATTTTCCCATAGGAGTGAAACTGAATATTTTCATTTATAAAATTATGAACTTTACACCACAGTGTAACTGAATATGTACAGTGCCAAAATAAGTGCAGTTTCCTCATATTCATTGCAGAAAATACAATTTACATTAAAAAATTTGTAAATAATGATTTGCTAAAACCTGTGAATGAGCTTAAGAACCTCTTTTAATCTTATTTCTACAATGATATTTCTGTGGTAACAACCACACTTTTCTCCAGCAAATCAATTTTCCATTTAATAAAGAGTTCCAATGAGACAAAACATAAGGTACAGTAACAATTTCTCTTTGAAAAGTAGTACGAATAGCTTTATTATTACTTCATGAAAAACACATTTAACCAACGTAAAAAAACATTAGTCACATCAAGAGACGCTAAATTGGGAGAATGGTCTTTATCAATACCAAACATGTGAATACCTGAAGGGATTGAACCAATAACAATTGAAAACTCTCTTTGAGGAATTGGTATTTTAAAAAGAGAAAGGAATTCATAAGAGTGTTCCTTTGTTTTATAACTGACTAAACAATTTAATATTGTTGTCAAACCAGTTCTTAAAAAAGAGAGATTTGTGTTTGTATAGAATGTTTCTATTATTTCATATGAAATAGCGATGCAGAGAAAAATTATGCTTAAATAGGCTATTAATGACCAAGATAGGAGCATTTGTTTATTTTTGTTAACTGCTTGAAAATTTGCATTTTCAGCATGGGTGTGTGTAATTTGCATTTTAGAGTAAAAAGTATTGTCAAGTTATGTTTATCCCAGACCTTATTTTTTAAAAAAAATTTTTTTGTAAAAACCCATTATAATTTCATGTTAATATTTCATGTTTATTGTTGAACACTTAAAAATAAACATGAAACACACAACACTTTCATACATTTATTTAACACACATACTTATTACATTTCAAATTTGCACCTAACATACCTGTACATACTAAATTGTCTATTTTGTATACTGTGTTTGTGCTATTTTGTACATTGTCTATTTTGTCTATTATTATTTGTATTATCTGTGTCTTGTCTTGTCACATTCATTCTGTTGCACTGTGGAGCTTCTACCACCAAAACAAATTCCTCGTATGTGTAAACATACCTGGCAATAAAGCTAATTCTGATTCTGATTATAAAAACCTATTGGAAAACCTTGAGGGAACCAGCAGAGAACTAGTCTTTACAGTATTAGTCAGGTTTTAACATCACAACTAAAAACCTGTCCTAAACCTATTATAAATGTATTATTATGTTATTGTACTGTTGTACTCACTATTTTATTATCACTCTAGTACAATTTGTACTACATATACTAACATCACATATCACTTTTACTATATTTTTACTCTATTACACTGCACTGTGTCAGTGCATAATGTTTTACCACACTGTATCCATGAAGGATTATCAGTTACATTTCTTATTGTTTGGTGTGGAGTTTATATCTGTCTCCTGCTATGAAAATATTGAAAACAGAATACCAGTGTGTCAATTTTTGATTTGTATTTACTGATTTTATTCCATTTTATCAGTGACGGTCGATTATAAGTACTTAAAGATGTATTATTTTGATTTGTTTCCAGTATTTCAATGGGAATGAGCTGTGTTCTGACCTGGCACAAATATAGCTAAAATGTTGGGGTTGAAGACAGAGAAAGCAATTTCCACAAAGAAAAAACTTAATTTCATTTAATGTACATTAGATTATATTACATGTACATATCACAGTTATACTAAATTAATATTAGAATTGTTACCAGAAAAAAAAAAATAGCCAAATCACCAAATCAACAAGTGTGACAAGTGTAAGCTTTCACAATTTCTAACGAAAATGAATTACTTTCCAAGCCTAACTAAATAACTGGAGACAGAGTTATTTTTAATTCCATGTAGATCACAAACCACTGAAATCGGCTGATAAATGTAAACGTTATCGTGTTTTTATCCAGAAAAAAACGCAGCTCCTCCATTTGCCTTTAAGGCAGTCTTACCCGGACCAACAAAGCGGACGCGTCGCGAGTGGAGGTGACGTATTGTCTTGCCCTGACCAACATGGCGGACGCGTCGCGAGTGGAGGTGACGTATTTCCGCTCTTGAGTGGAGCTCCACTCGCCCAGTATGGCTGCAGCCAGACCCTATTGGATTGGGCGGGTAATTGGGCGGTTTTGAATTTGATTCGACACCAAGCTGCGGCAGACGGAGACACTGAAGAGGGACTTCAGGAGCCTGATCGAGATGGTACGCAGCACTTCGCCCGCGACGACGATCATCGTTTCAGGACCGCTTCCCACGTACCGACGAGGACACGAAAGGTTCAGTAGACTGTTTGCTTTAAACGAATGGTTATTGTCATGGTGTAAAGAACAGAAACTGCTCTTTGTTAATAATTGGAATCTTTTCTGGGAGCGTCCTAGGCTTTTCCGTGCTGATGGCCTGCACCCCAGCAGAGTCGGAGCGGAACTCCTGTCGGACAACATCTCCAAGACGCTACGCTCCATCTGACTAGTAAGCCAATTCTCAAATAACTGCTATGATGACTTTTGTTCTACCCACTTAAATGATAGAAGTAATTGCGTTGTTCAATCTATACATACTGTGTCTGTTCCCCGAATAGTGAGGTCAAAATATAAATTTAACACAGGATCTAGAAAAAATCTGATTGTGATTAAACCAGAAAAATGCAAAATAAATGAACAAAAACTATTTTTAAAGCTTGGGCTCCTAAACATTAGATCACTCACACCTAAAGCAGTAATTGTAAATGAAATGATCACAGATAATAGTTTTGATGTACTCTGTTTGACTGAAACCTGGCTTAAACCAAATGATTATATTGGTCTAAATGAGTCTACTCCACCAAGCTACTGTTATAAGCATGAGCCCCGTCAGACTGGTCGTGGCGGCGGTGTCGCAACAATATATAGTGATATTCTCAATGTTACTCAGAAAACAGGATACAGGTTTAACTCATTCGAAATACTTATGCTTAATGTTACACTGTCAGATATGCAAAAGAAATCTGTCTTATCTCTTGCTCTGGCTACTGTGTATAGACCGCCAGGGCCATATACAGATTTCCTAAAAGAATTTGCAGATTTCCTCTCAGACCTATTGGTTAATGCTGATAAAGCGCTAATTGTCGGAGATTTTAACATTCATGTTGATAATCCAAATGATGCATTAGGACTTGCGTTTACCGACCTAATAAACTCTTTTGGAGTCAAGCAAAACGTCACCGGGCCCACTCATCGTTATAATCACACGCTAGATTTAATTATATCGCATGGAATTGATCTTACTGATATAGATATCGTACCTCAAAGTGATGATGTTACTGACCATTTCCTTGTATCGTGCATGCTGCGTATTACTGATATTAACTATATGGCTCCGCGTTATCGTCCAGGCAGAACTATTGTTCCAGCCACTAAAGACAGATTCACAAATAACCTGCCTGATTTATCTCAGCTGCTCTGTGTACCCATAAATACAAATGAACTTGACAAAATGACTAGCAACATGGGCACTATCCTCTCTAATACGTTAGAAACTGTTGCTCCCATCAAATTAAAAAAGGTTAGAGGAAAACGTGCTGCGCCATGGTACAACAGTTATACCCATTCTCTCAAGAAAGAAACTCGTAATCTTGAGCGCAAATGGAGAAAAACTAACTTGGAAGTTTTTAGAATTGCGTGGAAAAACAGTATGTCCAGCTATAGACATGCTCTAAAAGCTGCCAGGACCGAGCATATCCGCAAACTCATAGATAATAACCAAAATAATCCAAGGTTTTTATTTAGCACAGTGGCTAGACTAACAAATAACCATACGTCACCCGATCTAAATATTCCCTCACAGTTTAATAGTAATGACTTTATGAATTTCTTCACTGATAAAATAGATAACATCAGAAATACAATAACTAATGTAGATTCTACGGCGTCTAGTACTTCAGCCTCATTCACCGCACCCAAAGAAAAACTGCAGTGCTTTTCAACTATAGGACAGGAAGAGCTAAATAAACTTATCAACACATCTAAACCAACAACATGTCTATTAGATCCTGTACCTACTAAATTACTGAAAGAGTTACCTGTAGCAGAAGAACCGCTTCTCAATATTATTAACTCATCGTTATCTTTAGGTCACGTCCCTAAACCATTCAAGCTGGCAGTTATTAAGCCTCTTATTAAGAAGCCACAACTAGATCCTAGTGATCTGGCAAATTACAGACCCATCTCAAATCTTCCGTTTATGTCTAAAATTTTAGAAAAAGTTGTGTCTGCTCAATTGTGCTCATTCTTGCAAAAAAATGATCTCTGTGAAGAATTTCAGTCAGGTTTCAGGCCCCGCCATAGCACAGAAACTGCACTTGTTAAAATTACAAATGACTTGCTTCTTGCGTCAGACCAAGGCTGCATCTCATTGCTAGTTTTACTTGATCTTAGTGCTGCGTTCGACACTATAGATCATGAAATACTCGTAGATCGATTACAAAACTATACAGGTATTCAAGGGCAGGCTTTAAGATGGTTTAGATCCTACCTGTCCGATCGCTATCACTTTGTTTATTTAAACGGGGAGTCATCTCAATTATCACCAGTAAAGTATGGAGTACCACAAGGATCTGTCCTAGGTCCTCTGCTGTTTTCAATATACATGCTGCCCCTTGGTAATATTATTAGAAAATACGGGATTAGTTTCCATTGTTATGCTGATGATACTCAACTATATATCTCAACAAGACCAGACGAAACTTCTAAATTATCTAAGTTAACTGAGTGTGTTAAAAATGTAAAAGATTGGATGACCAATAATTTTCTCCTATTAAATTCAGATAAGACAGAGATATTACTTATTGGACCAAATAACAGTACACAGAATCTCTTGGATTACAATTTGCAACTAGACGGATGTCCTGTTACTTCCTCTACAGTCAAAAATCTGGGTGTTATATTAGACAGCAACTTGTCTTTTGAAAAACATATTTCCAATGTTACAAAAACAGCATTCTTCCATCTTAGAAACATTGCCAAGCTAAGGAACATGTTACCTGTTTCTGATGCAGAAAAGCTAGTTCATGCATTCATGACCTCTAGACTGGACTATTGTAATGCACTGCTAGGTGGTTGTCCTGCATCTTCAATAAACAAGCTACAAGTAGTCCAAAATGCAGCGGCTAGAGTCCTTACCAGGTCAAGAAAATATGATCATATTACCCCAATTTTACAGTCTCTGCACTGGCTACCTATTAAGTACCGTATCAGTTACAAAATATTATTACTTACCTATAAGGCCCTAAATGGTTTAGCTCCTGCGTACCTAACTAGTCTTCTATCTCGCTACAATCCATCACGCTCCCTAAGGTCGCAAAACTCTGGACTCTTGGTAGTACCTAGAATAGCAAAGTCCACTAAAGGAGGTAGAGCTTTTTCATATTTGGCTCCCAAACTCTGGAATAGCCTTCCTGATAACGTTCGGGGTTCAGACACACTCTCTCTGTTTAAATCTAGATTAAAGACACATCTCTTTAGCCAAGCATTCACATAATGCATTCATATAATGCATCTCATAAATCGTGTACTACAGTTATATCTGATCAAAACGCACATTATTATTCTTTAGCTTGGGTTGAACAAATAATTTTTGCTTGAATGGAACAACAGCTACGCTAATTATGTCTCTTTGTTTCTCTGTTTCTGGGATTAACATCCCGTGGTAACTAGGAGTTACACAAGCTTCAGTCTGGATCCAGCCCTTAAATGATCTGAGATGACCAAACACCTGAGAAGAGATGATGCCGACCCCTCGGAGGACCTCTGATGGAGGCCAACCTCTGATCCACCAACAACATGCAGAATTAACAAATTTTGCCATAAGTTAATATATTAAGTTTCTACAATGTATAAATACATTGTAGAAACTTAATTTCCTGTAAAGCGCTTTGCAACGATTGTATCGTAAAAAGCGCTATACAAATAAACGTGAATTGAATTGAATTGAATTGTGCGGGTAAATATTGGCTTGGGCGGGTGGACAAAATTTGGCCTGGTTTTTGGTCCGTTTGGCGGTTTTCAAAACATATAAATTGTATAGGCTAATTGGTTAACAAACAAGCCAAAGTGTGCATATATAGCCTACTGCATGCATCCAATCAGTCATCACAATGTTACTAAACACACACGCACACTGCAAAGAGACTGGTGCTGATGTTGACGTCGCAGCAGCACTTTTAGCCAATCACTAGGGATCAGCAGACACGTGATGATTCATGAGCGACGGGTTTTTAGCGCGATAACAGATCTGATTTTGAATGTATAACTGTAAGTGACCATAATGCCTAAATATAAGTTCGATGGTAAAGAGTGGAAACCTGTTGAGGGAGATGGTACGAAGGCTATATCACTGCAACTCCGAAATCAGAGCACTGTTAAATTATTTAATCAAAATCTATTTATATCTATATGATCCTGTCTTTTATCTTTTAAATGGTCCAGATTAACTTAATTTAGATCCTTTAAAGCTGATGCACTTGTTAGTTTTGACTGTGCAAAGTTGTTATGCACATTAGAACTTCACGAAAGATTTAGTTCTGTGTGAAATTATAGAGCAACACGAAGGTAACTTAAGAGCAGGGGCGGACTGGCCATCGGGAGAACCGGGAGAATTCCCGGTGGCCTGGCAGCCAATTTGGCCCACTGCTCTGCATTTATTTATTTTTTTGTATAATTTATTATTATTATTTTATATTATTGTTGTTGTTGTTTTTGTTGCCTACCGAATGTACTAAAGTGATTATTTCCGAATTCGCCATTCAATAATAAAACTCTAATAAATCATGCCTTGACTGGCAACGTGATTCGCCTCGCGCGCGCTCCGCGCATCCGCGCGTCCGCCAAAAGGACGCAAGACTCTAGAATGGAGTGGAAGCGCCCAGGTGGAGCAGAGAGGCAAAACTGTCCTGTTCAGGGCTTCAAGTGCAGGTCAGTTACATCTGTAAATAGACTATTGTAGTTTTATCTTTGTTTACTTAGTTAAACATTAAACTGCTAGCAAATGTTAGCAGTAGCTGTCAATTACTGCAAACTTAACAAAAGGACATAATAACTATTGTAAAGAGACGGAATTTAGCAGATAAATATTCACATAGTTTTATAACGGGTTTAGGAGGAGTTATGGCAGACAACAACACAACCCTTAGGAAAATGAACCATGGTTTTACTAAAAATAAAATTTACCAAAAACCATGGTAACCACAAATTAATAATGGTTTTGCTACACGATATAGTTTCACCATTGTATTTGTAGTAAAACTCTGGTTATACAAATAGTAATCAATCCACCAAAAACATGGTTACTTTTACCATAGGTCTAATAATACCATGGTTAATTTTCCTTAGGACCAAACATGACCCATGATAATGCAAAAACATATTAAATTTTAAGATTTTTCTATAAAGATATATTCAAGATGTAGCTATTATTGTGCTAATTTTGACAAGATAAAACAATGTAATACTTATTTTTTTTCTAAAATAAATGTATACTATGTGCAAACAAATTACAATGAGGTGGCTGTTTTGCAACAAGGTGCTGGAAAAGTGACAGGTGCAAGAATATTAGTGAAAAAAGTAAACATACACATGAGAGACATAGAGATGTCAGGGAAAATGAAGAGACTAAAAAGGAAAATGGAAGTTCAAAAGATAACCTTTAATTATTTTGCATGGCCCCAGCCTAGGGATTTAAACTTTTTTATGCAATGATGATGATGGCCATACAAAAAAATATTGTTGTCCGGTTTCAAAATTTGTTGTGGGTGTATGGGATGGCCTGGATGAGAGTGAGATTTCCCGGCCTGAAATTTTGTTCCTGTCCGCCCCTGCTTAAGAGCATTATTGTTGTTGTTATTTTTTTATTGTCGGATAATCATACAGAATGACACAGTTTTGACCGTATATCTATGGTTTTGACTGTCATGGTGTGTGCATGAACGAGTGTGAAATAGCCTATCTATAATTACGTTGCTTATTCCGATCACTTAATATTGGGCACTTGTTTGCACTTAAATTCTAACTGTTGACATTGAAAATGATGCATGATATCGGTTATCGGTTAATTTCTTGATTGCCGTTTTGACAGTGTCTACTTGCATATTTATTTGGTAACTTAGTTCCCTATCAGTCGGTCACTCCGAGTCACGTCGGGTGACCGACGAATTGGGATCTCGCTTAGAGAGACCAATCCACTTCGAGTGTAACTAAACGAGCCAATGCACATTGGCATGCGATTATTGCATCCAGCTGCTGCTGATCACAGCGTGAGTATAAGTAGGCAGCAGGTGCAGCGCATATTCAGCTTTTCGCTTCGGAGCCGAGCGGTTACATCGTTCTGCTCCTGACTTCTGCTGACGAGTGAATTCAACGAGTTGAGCACGCTCTTCAGAAGACTCTTGTGCTGGCGGTACAGCGCCTCAGCGGCGGTGGTTCTTCCCGTGTCGAGTGGATTGCACACATCAGGTTGCACTACCCCCTGTTTGTGTTGCAGGCGACCATCTCCCCTGTGCGCTTCAGCACATTAAATAGCTTTTTCCCTAAAAGAGCATTCACGGGTGCGTCTTTTTAAAGACGACGTTGCATCTGGCAAACTTGACGTTACGTCTTTGTAAAGACGAGTTGGGTTTTGCTACAGACAACGTGTCACCCGTGCGTTTCTGGATGCGGTCGTTACCTGGTGCCGGGTGATGGTCACGATCGCTGCCTCACGTGCCTGGGCAGTAAGCATGCTGAGGTGGCGTTCGTGGATGAGGCATCTTCTCATGGTGGGAAGATGATCATCTTGGAGTTGCGGCCAGGCTCTGTTACCTCGACAAAGGGGTGGAGCTCTGTTGCCTCTGCCTCGATCTGGTTCTCGTTCTGGCTGCAGACAGACGAGGACTACTTCAGGTGGTGGCACGGATGGTCTGAGGATTACAGTGGTGGCAAACCCTCCAGGGAACCAACCCTCGAGGGACCATCGCTCCTCTTGCACTCCAAAACCAGTTGAGCTGCCAGTGGAACGTGCTGGACCCTCTACAAGGGGCGTACCAGCAGTATCCCTGGTGCTCCTCCCGATGACCGGATGTCGATCGCTGCATCGGAGGGTGAGCTGGAGCTTTCTGGGGAAGAAGATTCGGCTGCGCTGCTGCTACGGCAGTAGCAATGCCTGAGTCGGATCCAGAATCACGGCTATGCTTTCCCGGGTCGCTGAGAGGGTAGGGCTCGAGTGGAGACCTCCACCGTGTCCCAAGCCCTCAAGGTTGGACGACTGGTTTCTCGGGGTAGTTTGTGCTGGTTCTCAGCACCCTGCCCCGGTGCCTCTCTTCCCGGAGGTGCATGGGGAGCTTACAGGTTGTGGATGGCACATTTTACTGCCAGAAACTGACCTGCTAGCTCCTCCTCCCTCACCACCAGCTAGGGAGTATACAGGGCCCCCCCGGTGGAGCGGTCGGTTGCGATGCAGTTGTGTCCTAATACCGCCTCCACCCGGCAGGGTAAACCGTGCTTCCTCTTCCGGGCCTGTAGGTACTCGTCTGGTCTGTCCGGCGATGCTTATGTGACCCGTGGAGAAGCTGCCAACCGCTTACGCTACGACGTTACTGCAGGTTCTTCAGGCTAAAAGCACTGGGGGACATGCACGAGGGTGGTCACGATCCAGAAGTTCTGAAAGAGCTTTGTACCACTTCTGGCCTCGCGCTACGAGCGACTTTGGGTCGTGCGATGTCCACACTTGTGGTCCAGGAGCGTCACCTGGCTGTGTCTGGTCGACATGGGGATGCCGACAAAGTTCGGTTCCTCAAGGGCCCTGTGTCCCAGACTGGCCTATTCGGCGACGCAGTCGAGAGCATGGCCCAGCAGTTCTGGGCTGCTTAGGAGCAGACTGAGGCGATCCAACACGTCCTGCCCAGCGGGCAGCTGCTGCCTCCACCCGTCCGCTGGCTGCAGCGCCCCAGCCTGCTCGTCGCCGAGGGCGGCCCCTGTGTCCGTCCCTGCTCCCGCACCTCATCCGCAGCAGCCTCCAGAAGCGGTGCCGTTGAGCTGGGCGTAGGCAGGCAGGCCGCCCCGCCCGTCCTGGCCCCCGTCAAACCTGGCGGTGAGCGGAAGAGCAAGAGGCCTCAGGACGGGTGACCCAGAGGGAAAGAGGACTGCTTCGGGAGATGGTGGATGCACCTCTCCCTCCCCTGGAGGAGGGCCGGGCGGAGAATCTTTGGTTTAAAAAAAATATATAAAAAATCTCGACAAGAAGCGGTTCTCTCTGCCTCTGGGTCCCAAGAGGGCATGGAGAGTCATGGACGGACCAACACCGGACCACACTCTTCTCCCTCTCTCGCCAGCAGGCAGCAGTGGGCGGTTCGAGAGTGTCATCAAAGGCCCTACTCACGCACCCTCTGCCAAACTGTGGAACCAGGTAAGTGTTGCACCGCACAATTAGACCCCTCTTTGGTCCGACACGGGCCGGGTCCCTGCGTTTCACCTCGCTGCCCCACCGCGGGTACCTGGAAAAAACACTACCCAGCTCGTCTCGCTGGCTCCTGTGGACCATCTGACTCGGCTACGCGATTCAGTTCGCCCGGCGTTCTCCCAGGTTCCACCTCACAGCAGTAAAGGCTTGTGTGGGGAGATCACTGTCCTATTGGCGAGGGACGTGATGGAGCCGGTCCCTCCAGCCGATATGAAGACAGGGTTTTACAGCCCTTACTTCATTGTGCCCAAGAAAGGCGGTGGGTGGAGACCAATCTTGGATCTGCGCATCCTGAACTGGGCAAGCTTCCGTTCAAGAGACTCACGCAGAAGTGCATCTTCGGGTGCATCCGTCCCCGAGATTGGCTTGCAGCGATTGACCTGAAGGACGCGTACTTCCTTGTCTCAATCCTTCCGCACCACAGGCCATTCCTGCGGTTTGCGTTTGAAGGACGGGCATATTAGTACAAGGTCCTGCCCTTCGGGCTGTCCCTGTCACCCCGTGTCTTCACGAAAGTTGTGGAGGCAGCCCTGGTTCCCCTGAGAGAACAGGGCATTCGCATTCTCAACTACCTCGACGACTGGCTCATACTGCCTCAGTCTCAGGACCAGTTGTGCGAACACAGGGACTTGGTGCTCTCGCACCTCAGCCAGTTGGGCCTTCAGGTCAACTGGGAAAAGAGCAAACTCTCCCCGATGCAGAGGATCTCTTTTCTCGGTATAGAATTGGATTTGGTCAATCAGACAGCACGCCTCACGCAGGAACGTGCTCAGTCGGTGTTGAACTGCTTGAATGCGTTCAAGAGCAGGTCCGCGGTCCCACTGAAACAATTTCAGAGGCTCCTGGGGCATATGGCAGCTGCGGCAGCAGTGACGCCGCTGGGGCTGCTTCATATGAGACCGCTTCAACACTGGCTCCATGGCCGAGTCCCGAGATGGGCGTGGTAACACGGCACTCACCGGGTCCAAGTCACACCGGCCTGCCGCCAAACCCTCACCCCGTGGTCAGACCTTTCGTTTCTCTGGGCAGGAGTGCCCCTGGAACAGGTCTCTAGGCATGCTGTGGTTTACACGGATGCCTCCACCACCGGCTGGGGCGCCACGTTCAACGGTCTTGCAGTGTCGGGGGTTTGGACGGGGCCCTCAACTGCACTGGCACATAAGTTGCCTAGAGTTGCTGGCAGTACACCTGGCCCTGAACGTCTCAAGAGGCGCTTACAGGGCAAGCACGTACTGGTCCGTATGGACACACTGTGACCGTTGCATACATCAACCGACAAGGTGGTCCACACTTCCGTCGCATGTCTGCAAACTCGCACGCCACCTCTTCCTATGGAGTCAGAAGCATCTGAGGTCGCTTCGTGCCATTCACATTCCGGGCTTGCTCAACCGGGCAGCCGACGAGCTGTCACGAGCTGCGCTCCCCGGAGAGTGGAGACTCCATCCCCAGACGGCCCAGCTTATTGAGAGACTTCTCATTGCCAGTTGTTTACTCCCTGACCGAGGAAACACTCGGCACGGAATGCACTGGCACTCAGCTGGCCGCGGGGCCCCCGCAAGTATGCGTTCCCCCCAGTGAGCCTTCTTGCACAGACACTGTGCAAGATCAGGGAGAACAAGGAGCAGGTCTTGCTCGTGGCGCCGTACTGGCCCACTCGGACTTGGTTCCCAGAACTGATGCTCCTCGTGACAGCCCCTCCTTGGCAGATTCCTCTGAGGTAGGATCTACTGACTCAGAGACGGGGCACCTTATGGCACCCGCGTCCAGACCTCTGGAAACTTAAAACATGTCTGGTCCCGGGACGGGACGCGGAGGTTCTAGGTGACCTACCCCAGGAGGTAGTTGACACCATCACTTCGGCGAGAGCGCTGTCTACGAGACATGCTTACGCCTTGAAGTGGAACCTGTTTGTCAAGTGGTGCTCTTCTCACCGAGAAGACCCCCGGAAGTGCCCGATCAGAGTCGTGCTGTCCTTCTTGCAGCAAGGGTTAGAGCGAAGGCTGTCTCCTTTCACCCTTAAAGTCTATGTGGCTGCGATTGCTGCCAACCACGACCCTGTGGAAGGGAAGTCGGTGGGGAAGCATGACTTGGTCATCAGGTTCCTTAGGGGGGCAGGAAGGTTAAATCCTCCACGGCCCCCTCTATACCCTCTTGGGACCTGTCTCTAGTGCTCAGAGCACTACAGCAGGGCCCATTTGATCCGTTGCAGACAGTCGAGCTGAAGTTTCTTTCAGACTCCGCTCCTGCTTGCATTGGCCTCCATCAAGAGGGTAGGGGACCTGCACGCATTTTCGGTCGGCGATTCGTGCCTAGAGTTTGGGCCGGCCCAGGTAATCCTGAGGCCCCGGCCTGGCTATGTGCCCAAGGTTCCCACTACTCCCTTCAGGGACCAGGTGGTGAGCCTGCAAGCGCTGCCCTCGGAGGAGGCAGACCCAGCCTTAGCTTTGCTTTGTCCTGTCCGAGCATTGAGATGCTACGTTGACAGGACGCAAAGCTTCAGGACCTCAGACCAGCTCTTTATCTGTCACGGAGGCCGGCAGAAGGGAATGCCGTCTCCAAGCAGAGGATGGCCCACTGGATAGTGGACGCCATCACCCTGGCTTATTAGGCATAGGGTGTGCCCTGCCCGTTCAGGTTGAGAGCCCACTCTACTAGAAGTGTTGCATCTTCCTGGGCATTGGCTCGTGGTGCCTCGCTGGCAGATAATTATAGAGCTGCGGGTTGGGCGACCCCTAACACGTTCGCTAGATTCTATAGCCTTCATGTGGAACCGGTCTCCTCCTGTGTTCTCACCTCAAACGGGTAGAAGCACTGAGAGGCTCCGGTTTCGGGTCGGCTTGCTAAAACTGCTCCAGAGAGTCCGTACTGTAGACCCTGTCGAGCTCCTCCGTCCCCTCGGCAGCCAGACGTGGCGGAGCGTCTGGCGCCAGGCCCTCACTCGATGAATCTGTGAGAACCGGTAGAGGGCTGGGGTCCATATGTAGAGACCTAATTGGATCTCATATGTGTAAAGTCCACGGTATAGCCTCAGAGCCCGTGTTTCCCCGGCAGACATTCTGCCAAGAGGCTACAATCACCTCTAATCTTCCATATGCACCTAAAAGGTAGTTCATATGCGTAAGTGCTTCTGAACCTCCTTCGGGAAGGATGGGCTTCCGCAGCGTTCCTGTTCCAAGTGGAACGGGTACGTTTTCCCAGTGTTATCCAGTCTTACTGAGTGGGTAGTGCCATAGCAACAGTAACTGGTCTTCTTGTGAAGCCTTGACCTGCGCCAAAAAGTAGGGGCGCAGGAGGCTTCCACAGGACACTGGAAGGTGCAGTATCCGTGGCCTTTTGTTAGGGATCCCAATTCGTCGGTCACCCGACGTGACTCGGAGTGACCGACTGATAGGGAACGTCTCGGTTACGTATGTAACCCTCATTCCCTGAAGGAGGGAACAGAGACGTCACGTCCCGTCGCCACGGCTACTGTACCACCGCTGAGCGGCCGGGTCACCGGCTCGTCTCCTCAGCGAAAACCTGATATGCACTGCACCTGCTGCCTACTTATACTCACGCTGTGATCAGCAGCAGCTGGAAGCAATAATCGCATGCCAATGTGCATTGGCTCGTTTAGTTACACGCGAAGTGGATTGGTCTAAGCGAGATCCCAATTCGTCGGTCACCCGACGTGACGTCTCCGTTCCCTCCTTCAGGGAACGAGGGTTACATACGTAACCGAGACGTTCTCTTTAATGTATCTGCCCCGATTTGATCCTTGGGAAATTTATCTAGCATTATATTTATATTATTTTGTCGTCATTATTTCGTTATAAGGAGTTAAACATGGCTCTTATCAACCTTGATTTACATTATATCACATTATTTTGACAGTTAAAGTTTTGGGCGGTTTTTGGGCGGGTTTCTGTGAGCTTTTGGGCTGGAAATCGTCCATCCAATCTGGCAACACTGCAAGGGAGTTACCATGGAAACGGGGCACAACACTCCAACTGACAGCTGCAACCCTCCGTCTCTCACTGCTGTTTTCACCGTTTTCAGGTGAGTTTAGTCCCTAAAATCACACAAATATACAACTGTTCCTGACATTTTTCTTTCTTGTAATTGATACGCTTCTGTTGAATATTTACTTCATAAAAATGGTTTAGTGTCTTCGAAAAAGTCTGTAAGCATCTCAGGTTTTCAGAGGATGTATTCTAACTGTAAGTTATATTGAGCTCTTATTTATCAAAGTTTTGACTTTTAATCACATGTTTATGTGTAGGTGGGAGGTGTTGATAGCTTTGTAAAGGTTTTGTCAATGGGTTATTGGAATTAGGCTAATTTATTTAGCCTAAAAAAATATGCGCTGTACTGTTAATCGGTGACGTCACTTCAGGGCGCGTGAATTAACTGAATCTAATTAAAACGTGATTTGATATTTAATGGCAAACAATTATTGATAAAAATAGTTCTGTGGTTTCAGAGTAACACTTCTACAACAGAAGAGAAGCTCCAAGATATCTGATTTTCTGAAGGAAGCTGCTGACAGAGATGTGGGAAACATAGGTAAGCTGAGAAAGCTCATTAAATCATTTCATATGCATTTTTTCACTACATATTTGCATATATCACCATGCATCTTTTACAATTCTTTATTAAAGTAATTTTAAGAAGGTTTTGACATCCAAACATGAGTGAGTGATGTTAAAATGTATTTTATTTCTGTGATCAAAGATGAAATTTCAGCATCATTACTCTTCAGTTTTACGTGATTATTCAGAAATTATTCTAATATGCTGATTTGCTGCTCAGGAAATATTCCTGATTCGTATTTTGTTTTGTGTTTTGTGTGTATTTTTCAGGATTCCTTGATGAACAAAGTTTAAAATGAACAGTGTTTATTTGAAACAAAAATATTTACTCTCACTTCTCATCAATTTAATGAATCCTTGCTGAATAAAAATTAATTTCTTAAAAAACCTCACTGACTGCAAACTTTTGAACAGTATTGTACAATACCATTTAAAGGTCTGGAGTCTATTTAACAATGAATCCTGAAAAAAAAAAGTTTATACTAAAATGTTTTTTCAATGTTTTTTATATTGATAATAATCAGAAATATTTCTTGAGCAGCAAATCAACATATCAGATTTATTTTTGAAGGATCATGTGACACTGAAGACTGGAGTAATGATGTTGAAAATTCAGCTTTGATCACAGCAATAAATTACAATTTTAACATATTCAAATAAAAAAAACAGTTCTCTTGAATTGTAATATCATTTCACAATGTTATTGTTTTAACTGTTTTTTTTTTAGTTGTGAGTATAAGAGACTTCTTTCAAAGATGTAAAAATCCTACTGACCCCAGACTTTTTAACAGTTGTGTAAATTACATTTATGATGTTCCTCCCACTTCAATAATACTGTGGCATATGTACACTATAAAAAACAAAATTTTGGAAGGGCAAAAATATTTGGTTACACTTTATTTCGATAGTCCACAAAATTTTAGTTTAGACATTCTACTAACTATAAGTAACTTTGTAACTACAAGTCAACTACATGTCAACTAGGGTAAACGTACCTATTAAGCTCATGTACCCATTAAGCACACTTCCATTTTTGAGATCAGATTATAAAAAGAAAAAATAATTTATTATCCTACTTGATGTCTTAACCAATTGATGTGTTTGTTACTATATACCTCCTATAATTTCAAGTCAATCAGATCATTGCACACTGAGATATGGCTCTCCATGTGTTGACACTGTCTGGCGGTCATTTTGAAAGCTGTCTAAAAACTTTCACCAAAAGAGGAGCCCCTTAAATGTACGTTTTTTAGGCAAGGCAAGGCAAGTTTATTTATATAGCACATTTCATACACAGTGGTAATTCAAAGTGCAAAAGTGCTTTAAATAAAAGGAAGTGAAATAGTCATTAAAAATGATAATCACAGCAATAAAAACAAGGAATTAATAATAATAATAACAATAATCACAACAATAAAAACAATGAATTTAAAACAAACATTAAAACTCTTCCGCACTAAGTGAAAAAACCTTCCAAAACACCTAACTATTCCACTACTTCACCCCCTACTTACTTTGACCATCATAAACCAAACAAATAGAACTCAGAGGTCCTACTTTCAACTGATTAACCAACACACTTGTCTTTCTTTGCCCACTTTCTCTTTACCATCACAGCACGTACTTTAACCTGTTTAAACTTTTAAAATGATATATATATATATATATATATATATATACAGTGGGTACGGAAAGTAGTCAGACCCCCTTAAATTTTTCACTCTTTGTTATATTGCAGCCATTTGCTAAAATCATTTAAGTTCATTTTTTTTTACACACAGCACCCCATATTGACAGAAAAACACAGAATTGTTGACATTTTTGCAGATTTATTAAAAAATAAAAACTGAAATATCACATGGTCCTAAGTATTCAGACCCTTTGCTGTGACACTCATATATTTAACTCAGGTGCTGCCCATTTCTTCTGATCATCCTTGAGATGGTTCTACACCTTCATTTGAGTCCAGCTGTGTTTGATTATACTGATTAGGAAAGCCACACACCTGTCTATATAAGACCTTACAGCTCACAGTGCATGTCAGAGCAAATGAGAATCATGAGGTCAAAGGAACTGCCTGAAGAGCTCAGAGACAGAATTGTGGCAAGGCACAGATCTGGCCAAGGTTACAAAAAGATTCTGCTGCACTTAAGGTTCCTAAGAGCACAGTGGCCTCCATAATCCTTAAATGGAAGACGTTTGGGACGACCAGAACCCTTCGTAGAGCTGGCCGTCCGGCCAAACTGAGCTATCGGGGGAGAAGAGCCTTGGTGAGAGAGGTAAAGAAGAACCCAAAGATCACTGTGGCTGAGCTCCAGAGATGCATTCGGGAGATGGGAGAAAGTTGTAGAAAGTCAACCATCACTGCAGCTCTCCACCAGTCGGGGCTTTATGGCAGAGTGGCCCGACACATGAAAAGCCCGCATGGAGTTTGCTAAAAAACACCTGAAGGACTCCAAGATGGTGACAAATAAGATTCTCTGGTCTGATGAGACCAAGATAGAACTTTTTGGCCTTAATTCTAAGCAGTATGTGTGGAGAAAACCAGGCACTGCTCATCACCTGTCCAATACAGTCCCAACAGTGAAGCATGGTGGTGGCAGCATCATGCTGTGGGGGTGTTTTTCAGCTGCAGGGACAGGACGACTGGTTGCAATTGAGGGAAAGATGAATGCGGCCAAGTACAGGGATATCCTGGACGAAAACCTTCTCCAGAGTGCTCAGGACCTCAGACTGGGCCGAAGGTTTACCTTCCAACAAGACAATGACCCTAAGCACACAGCTAAAATAACGAAGGAGTGGCTTCACAACAACTCCGTGACTGTTCTTGAATGGCCCAGCCAGAGCCCTGACTTAAACCCAATTGAGCATCTCTGGAGAGACCTAAAAATGGCTGTCCAGTCCACCAACGTTTACCATCCAACCTGACAGAACTGGAGAGGATCTGCAAGGAGGAATGGCAGAGGATCCCCAAATCCAGGTGTGAAAAACTTGTTGCATCTTTCCCAAAAAGACTCATGGCTGTATTAAATCAAAAGGGTGCTTCTACTAAATACTGAGCAAAGGGTCTGAATACTTAGGACCATGTGATATTTCAGTTTTTCTTTTTTAATAAATCTGCAAAAATGTCAACAATTCTGTGTTTTTCTGTCAATATGGGGTGCTGTGTGTACTTTAATGAGGAAAAAAAATGAACTTAAATGATTTTAGCAAATGGCTGCAATATAACAAAGAGTGAAAAATTTAAGGGGGTCTGAATACTTTCCGTACCCACTGTATATATATATAAGATGTTTAAGCCTTTATTTTGGGTAAATTTCACTACTTATTGTAAAATTAAGAGATTAATGTTCAGACTTTTGCATATTATAACCTGGAACTTGGATGTGGGAAATAATTACATTAGATCCAAAAGATAGTTTTAGCAACATAGTGCAGACGCTACAGAACACAGTTAAGCCGGGCTCACACTACAGGAATTTTAAAATCCTAACCGATTATGAAATCTGGTTGCAGCACACACATAAGGAGAATCTTCGCAGATTATCTTCCCTCAAATTTTGTTTTCTCAAAAAAATGCACACACTACAAGATTTGAAAATCGTGGCACATCACACACTACAAGATATTATTAAGATTAATAATCCAGGGTCAGAGGGAGCGCTTCACATGATCTCACGCAGCAGATTGTCATTGATATTTCAGTGCTGTTTACATATGTTAGCGAGCATGCTAGCAGCTTTCTGCACTCACCCGGTACGTCCAAAACTGAGGCGATTTCACCCCAGTGCTTCTCTTTCTCCTTACGGTTGTGATACGTAAAGACTGATAGCTTATTAACTGCATATTTTTTTTATAATAACGATGATGAAGAATAAGCATCAATGTTTTTTGTTAATGTGCTGTAAATAAAACAAAATGCTGCCGGTGCAGTTTCGTCATGTTCTTGCTCGAAGCTGTTCAAGAAGATGTCTAAAAGATGTCTCTTTTTGCATTCTTGACATAGCCTAATCTGTAAATAAAGGTTATCACCCTGCAGTTCAATTTTGATGTGGGCTTAATTTTAAAGTCCGTTTTTAAAACATTTCCAACAGGGGCGGCGCCAGAGAATATTGAACGCAGGTGCTGAGGGGTGCTAGATCAATGACAGGGGAGCTGGGCAATTAATAGTAAATATGACCTAAACAGGTTATTATTATTATTTTTTTATATGAATAATAAAATCGCTATATAGGCGCATTTCAAATGTTTATGAAGAATGTGGGAGTATTATCGCGCTTAGCCTACTGTATGACATGGGGGCGCGCACGCAATCATTTTTTTTTTATTTTCTCCTGCGGAAAGAGCTTATACTCCCGTCATTTTTGGATGTGCTTTCTGTCGTCTCATGCAGTCTCCGTGAATGGAGCACGTCACAACAATGAACCAGCTCACAGACATAAGAAATAAATCTGCAGAAAGCTTGAAAACCAAAAAAAAAAAAAAAAATCTTCTCTGATTATGTCACGAATCCTGTCCATGCACTTCCGTTCATTCACCACCAGAGGTCACTCACTCACCACATTGACTCTTGCACTACACGAACTGTTGCACACCATCACAAAATACAATTCCCATCATCCATTGGCACTGACGTCACACAGCTGATTACACTGATCACGCTCACACCTGAGAACTCTCACACAATCACTATCACCCAATCACACACGCTTTATAAGCCTTGGACTTCCTCTTCCTGAGGCCGAGTATTGATCTGCGTTTAGCACTTCCCTAGTGTTAGCTGCCTTAAAAAGCCATTCTGTGTTTTTCTGTTTCGTTCCAGTATTGTTCTGCGTTTATAACTCTCCTAGTTTTAGCTGCGATACGGAACCCTCTTTATTGTCATAGTCTTGTCTTGTGTGTTTTTCTAGTGTTTTGATTCTTGCCCGTGTTTCCTGGATTTACCCTTAGCCTAGCCCTTTGGACTCTGTTTGCACCTCATTTGGATTATTGCTGTTTACCTGGATTATCTCTCTTTGCCTTGCCCCTGTTGGATATTGTTCGCCGATCGTCGACCCACGCTTGCCCTAAGGATTACTCTGTGTCTTGCCCCTGCCATACCTGTTTGCTGTTTATTGACCCTGCCTGTATTATGACCATGTTTTGGAATAAAGCCTTGCATATGGATCCTCACGTCTCACGTCTTGTTTGCCCCGTTACAGAATACTCGGCCACACAAGGATCCAGCGGCTTTCATGAACAATACTGGCCCGGTATGTACACTGCAAGACTATTATTATCCCTCAAGCAGGGTAAGCGATCACTCGAGGACTTTATTCAAGAATATCTAGACGTTGCTAATTATTCAGATTTTCCGGATGATGTCTTGATCGATTTTTTTTGTGACAGCATTAATCAGCCACTAAAGTCTAAGCTTATTTGTGAGGGTCCACGTTCCTCACTCAGTCAGTTTTTGGACTATGCTTTGTTGTGTGTTGGCTCTTCATTCACTGTGGGTGTTGCAGAGGAGGAACACGACACCACACTCAATTGTGTGATCGCAGCCACGCCAGAGCCCGTTCACAAAATGGCGGCCACAACAACAACACCCTGTCATGCAATTGCTGCCAGTCACGAGTCAAGCCAAGTCACAGTTGATCTTCGTGAGTCAAGCCAAATCACAGTTGATCGTCACGAGTCAAGCCAAGTCACAGGTGATCATCACGAGTCAAGCCAAGTCACAGTTGATCGTCATGAGTCAAGCCAAGTCACAGTTGATCGTCACGAGTCAAGCCAAGCCACAGTTGATCGTCACGAGTCAGGCCACGTCACAGCTCTTCAGCCAGAGTCTCTTCACGTCTCAGCTCTTCAGCCAGAGTCTCTTCACGTCTCAGCTCTTCAGCCAGAGTCTCTTCACGTCTCAGCTCTTCAGCCAGAGTCTCTTCACGTCTCAGCTCACCAGCCAGAGTCTCTTCACGTCTCCGCCGAGCTGCCAGAGTCTATTACACCCAGAGATTTAAGGTCAGTCCTTCGAGTTCCCTGTCTGGTGTCCAGCGTGAGGGATGCACTGCTGGTGTCTGCACGCGCAGCTGGTATCCCCAAATCCACTCACTTTAGCCCTCCTGTCCCTGAACTGATTCCCCTGTCTGAAGCGCTTCCCATGATGGGGATCGCCTTATGTTGCGTTTGGGCTGCGTACACCACCTCAGAACTGCCCCAGGTGATGGCACCCGCTGCAGCTTCTCCAGAGGTGGCGGCACATGCTGCAGAACCTCCCGAAGCGGCGGTGCTCGCTTCAGCTCCTTGTATTGTGGTGGCGCCCAGCAATGTACTCTCAGCCGGCCATGTCACGGTCAACGGAACCATTGATGAGCACTGTACCTGTCCTGTTACTGAACTCTACCTGTTTCCTGATGTTACCACTGTAGAACCTCCAGAGGTGGCGGCGTCTGCTGCAGAACCTCCAGAGGTGTCAGTGGTACCCTCATATGAATCCTTGTCCTGCCCTGTCACGGCTATGGAGGCCGTCTGCGAATCCTTGTCCTGCCCTGTCACGGCTATGGAGGCCGTCTGCGAATCCTTGTCTTGCCCTGTCACGGCTATGGAGGCCGTCTATGAATCCTTGTCCTGCCCTGTCACGGCTATGGAGGCCGTCTGTGAATCCTTGTCCTGTCATGTCATGGCTAAGAAGGCCGTCAGTGAGCTCTCGCCCTGTCCTGTCACGGCTAAGGAGGCCGTCTGTGAACTCTCGCCCTGTCCTGTCACGGCTAAGAAGGCCGTCTGTGAGCTCTCACCCTGCCCTGTCACAGCTATGGAGGCCGCCTATGAATCCTCGTCCTGCCCCATCACGGCTATGAAAGCCGTCTATGAACTTCCTGGTTGTTCTGTCCCGGCCACAGAGGCCACTCTTGAACCTTTGCCCTGCTCCGAACCGGCCGAAGAGGCCATCACTGGACTATCACTGTGTCCTGAACTAGCCAAGGTGTCTGAGGTTGAACCATTTGTCTGTCCCATTTCAATCTGTGAATCTGTTTTTTGCCCCACTAGTCCAGTCACGACCCCAGAAACCTTACCCAAGCTCTCTCTAGGCTCTAGTAGCCCTGTCACAGCCCAAAGGCCTGCTGTTGAACTCTTAACCCTTTCTGTCATGAACTTCGAACCCATAAATGCACTGCCTGTGTTGTCTGTCTCTGCTCTCCCTGTGTTGTCTGTCTCTGCTCTCCCTAGATCTCGGTCTCTGCCATGGTTTCCTGCTCAGTCTGCGTCCCTGTGTTGGTCTTCCGTCCGATCTGCTCCACCGAGGTGGCCTTCTGCTCAAGTCTGGTGGCCCTCTGCTCCGCCGTGGGGGTCTTCTGCTCGGGTCCGGTGGTCTTCTGCTCTGCCGTGGAGAACGTCTGCTCCGCCCTGGTGGGCTCCAGTCCCGTCTGCTCCGCCCTGGTGGGCTTCAGTCCCGTCTGCTCCGCCCTGGTGGGCTCCAGTTCCGTCCGCTCCGCCCTGGTGGGCTCCAGGTCCGTCGTCTCCGCCCTGGCTTCCTGCTCTGCCGACTTTGCCTCGATCCACAGCCACTCCACTTCCACGTGGACCTGGCCCTCCGTCCCTCCCCCTGTTCCGCCTCCGCTCCACCGCCCTCCTGTATTATATAGGAGCATCTGGAAGCCGCTCCTTGGGGGGGGGCTATGTCATGAATCCTGTCCATGCACTTCCGTTCATTCACCACCAGAGGTCACTCACTCACCACATTGACTCTTGCACTACACGAACTGTTGCACACCATCACAAAATACAATTCCCATCATCCATTGACACTGACGTCACACAGCTGATTACACTGATCACGCTCACACCTGAGAACTCTCACACAATCACTATCACCCAATCACACACGCTTTATAAGCCTTGGACTTCCTCTTCCTGAGGCCGAGTATTGATCTGCGTTTAGCACTCCCCTAGTGTTAGCTGCCTTAAAAAGCCATTCTGTGTTTTTCTGTTTAGTTCCAGTATTGTTCTGCGTTTATAACTCTCCTAGTTTTAGCTGCGATACGGAACCCTCTTTATTGTCATAGTCTTGTCTTGTGTGTTTTTCTAGTGTTTTGATTCTTGCCCGTGTTTCCTGGATTTACCCTTAGCCTAGCCCTTTGGACTCTGTTTGCACCTCATTTGGATTATTGCTGTTTACCTGGATTATCTCTCTTTGCCTTGCCCCTGTTGGATATTGTTTGCCGATCGTCGACCCACGCTTGCCCTAAGGATTATGGTATCAGGGAGCCCTCCGGGGCTAAACAGACAGGACAGTACAAAACAAGACAGGAAAGCCCCTCCGGGGCCAGACAGACAGGACCTTTTTGCTGTTTATTGAGCCCTCCAGGGCCTGCCTGTATTATGACAGGAGTCAGGGGCTCTCACAGGGTCCCTCAGCGACCGCCTCCACTTCAGGACAAGGGGGCAGGTGGCTAAATGGCCTCCATGCCACAACATATGGAGCCGCCGCCCCAGACGAGTCTCCATGGACCAGACTGACAAGACAAGGTCTTTAAAATGTTCCTTGGGCACAACAAGACAGACACACGCACTCCTGGCCGTGACATGTGGACTTGATCCACGGGGCAGGGATTGCGGTAGCCGGTGGGCATGTAGTCAGCGGCGAATAATTCCGGCCGGCATGAGTCAGCGGCGATCGGTGGCTATTCCCGCAAAGGCACGCCTGGGGGAGCGGCAACCCGGGAACTAGGCACAGTGACTCGCGGACTCGCGGCGATCCCGCCGAACTCCCACACCGCTTGAGCGGGCTAGGGAGATGACGAGCGGCACTAGTTTGCCGCGGGACAAACAGCCAAAATCAGGAACAAATAAAAACTTTTCAAAAAACAAACAAAAAAAAAAAATGTATTTTTGGGCTCTTTTTTTTTTTCTTTTTCCCCTGTGCATTCATAATCATTACTTTGTATGAGGCGGGAACAGGAACATGACACACACGACAGAGGACTGACATAACTCCCCCCTCCCGAAAGGCTCGTCCCGAGCCTTAACAGTATTTTCAGGACATCTGGGAGGACAAGACAAGGGGGGGTACACCGGGGCGCTCTGGAGGCCCCGAAATCAGGACAGACACAGACAGGAATGTAGACAATTAGACGGGGACAAGAATAAACTAATAATCCAGAGCAGAACAGACAAATAGACAGGGACCATGACACACACGGAGCTGGGACTTCTGTTTCATCACAAATTTACTTAACTGATATTGATCTGTAAATGATTTAAAAGGCCATGGTAGGTGGTCTTCGGGGCAAAGGTTTCTTGGCCTCGGTCAGATGTAACCCTCGGCCCGGCCCCTACAGCCGCTCCACTGAACTCTTACTCAAGACTAGGAGTTTATTGTTTTCCCAGGTAATATGTGTAAATGTTTAGAGTTTTTACCAATTATAATGTGCTTTATTGTTCTCAGTGGCAACGCTAAATTCTGTTTCCTTATTCCGAGGTCACCATAGCCACCCAGAAGTCCGTGAGGGGGTATCAGCACCTAGAGCCCTCCGGGGCTAGCCCTCAATGTCTGCAGACAGGACAGTAGCTCCAAAACAAGATCCCCAGGAAAGCCCTGGCCCGGGACAAGCCAGACAGATCCTCTGCAGAATCTGACCTGTGCAGGAATTAAACCACAGCTGGTTTTGTCCACAGGAACAGCCCCCCGAAGCCTGGTTTCTCCAGGGTTTTCTACTCAACCTCTCGATGGAGTTTTGGCGGCTGACCTTTGGCTTCTTCTGGGCATGACCAGGAGTCAGGGGCTCTGAATGATGATTTCACAGGGTCCCTCAGCGACTTTAACTGGAAAAATGACTTGTTAATGCCTCATTATTAACACTGTTTTCCTGTTTTCTGTAAAGCGACAAGTATTGTATAAAGGGCTATCATGTAAATAAAGGATTTTATATGGCTAGAATGGCCTCCATTTTTTGTGACTTCTGCCACAACAAGAGGCTTAAAGTTCTCCGCCTGCGGATCCCAGACGAGTCTCCATGGAAAAAAAACCAGACATGACAAGTAAAATCCTACAAGGTTCTTTAAAACTTGTTGTTCCTGTCCATGGGCACAACATGGTAGACAGACACACGGCACTCCTGGCCGTGACATGTGGACTCCAATGATGTTTTGCTCATATAAACACGGGGCATAATAGGGTATCCAATTGCGGTAGCCGGTGGGCTTGAGTCAGCGGCGATCCGGCCGGCTTGAGTCAGCGGCGGGTAAATATTGGTGGCGTGATCTCCCGCAAACGGCACGCCTGGTTTTTTGGGAGCGGTTTTCAAAACATATAAATTGAACTAGGTTAACAAACAACCAGTGGACTTGCATATATAGCACTCGCGGCGATCCCGTCATCCGACGTTACTCCCACACCAAAGAGACTTGACGCGGGCCAATCACTAGATCAGGCAGGATGACGAGCGGTTTTTTTGGCGACGGATATGATTTTGAATGTAAGTTCCTTGCCTAAATATAAGTTTGATGGTAAAGAGTGGAGGGTTTTAACTCTCAAAACGTGAATGTTGAGGGAAACATGAAGCTATATCACCACTCCGAAACTCAGCACAGTTAAATTATTTAATCAAAATCTATTTAACAATCCTGTCTTTTATCTTTTAAAAACTTTAAAGATCTGGACTTGTTAGTTTTGACTGTGCAAACAAATGTTCAAAAACTTCAAAAATAGTTCTGGTGAATAGAGCGACACGAAAGGGCATTATTGTTGTTGTTAATTTTTTTTTATTATTATTATTGTGATTATTACAGAATGACACATTACTGTCATGGTGTTTGAACGAGGTCTATAATTGCTACGTCTTCTGTCATTTATATGGCACTTTTTTGCACACTGTAAAAAACGAATCATGGGTCTTGTAAGTTTCATTAAAAGAAATTAAGGAACTTAAAAATAGTGAGTATATTTCATTAAAGATTGTGACAGTGTTGCAGAAATATTGAGGACTTTTATAAACTCAAATAATACCAAGAGGTGTGTATTTTTTTAATCAGGACATCAGTTTTGAGGCTTGAATTGAGAACTGATTAAACTAAAAAAATTAAGGAAAGAAGACTATTTATTTTAAGAGAAAGCTCAATTTTGCGGTTTTATTTTAGAGGTGAGAGTTCCCACAGCTTTGATACACCTGGATGGGGAATTTTGAAATTAACTATGTGTTTTTGAGTGAAGAGAAACACTATTAATGTTTAATGTTCAGTTATGAGACATTTGAAAGAGTTTCTGTTAATCTATTGCACAGCAATCCTTAATTGTGCAGACAGGACTTATGGTTTATATACAAGGGAGCCTTGTTAATCAGCTTTGCTAGACAATTAGATTTCTCAAATTTTCCACGGCTGTTTGGACAGTCTTTTAGAATAAACTAATAATCACATCTGACGAGGACAGGCCTCAAACAAACCAAATATGGACACATGAGGCGGGAACACGTAAAATAAATGACACACACTAATTATATTAAACAGAGTCATAGACTGAAATTTAGGAGATTTTCTGATTTTTTTTCAGGTAGATCACAAATTAAAAAAGTACTTAACTGATATTGTTAATAATAGTTGTTCATTGTAAATGATGAACTTAAAAGGCATCATTTATAGCAAAATTTTTTTAACTTAAAATGTACTGAAATTTCTAAAACTTCTCCATCAGGAAAAGTGTAGCCAAAGGTTTCATTTTTTGGTGCAAGATTTCAGATGTAACCCAGTCAGTTCTTCCAAGGCACCAAACACCAGACCGCTCCACTGCAACTACATACAGGAGTGTGTACTTTCAAGACTAGGAGTTTATTTCCTTGCCTTTTTTTCATGTTTTAACAATCCAGGTAATATGTGAAAGCTTAAAATCTCTAAATGTTTATCCTGAGAAAACCATTTTGAAATCGGACACTACATAGAAATTATAATGTGCTTTATTGTTCTCAGCGGGGGGCATCTACGCTAATATTAGTCTGTTAGAATCATTCTTATGACAAAATCATATCGTTGGAGGTCACCATAGCCACCCAGATCATATCATTTGGTCCGTTATTTTATTATCCAGATGTAATATTGAGAGAGAAAGATGATTTGTGAGAGAAATGCATTAAAAAAATCAATTGAGTTTGGAGCACGGTGGCTGTTTAGAGACGACCTCTACAGCATATGAACCTGAATTTTTTATATCTGCAAATTTGGAGACCATGTCAGCTAGATGAGCAATTTTCCAGATTTTTAGACAATTTTTTTAAATATTTATTTTATATAAAATATAATAAAAATAGTATAATCCATTTTCTTTACAGTGAATACCTCTTTTTAATAGTTTAATTTTATTGGCCATCGGGACAAGACCACTTGTCTTCTTTAAAAAGAGAACCACGTCTGTATTCAAAAGCGTTCATGAATTATAATAATTTAAGTTTGGAATGCACTTTCTCTGAATTTTCAGAATCTGACCTGTGCAGGAATTAAACCACGCTATGCTGGTTTTGTCTGGCCAGAGGAGAACTGCCCCCCGACTGAGCCTGGTTTCTCCCAAGGTTTTCTACTCAACCTCTGTCACCGATGGAGTTTTGAGTCCTTGCCGCTGTCACCTTTGGCTTTCTTATTTGGGGACGCTTGACTGATTGCACAGACATTATTGGAAGAGAGCTGAACTGAATGATGATTTCACTGAATCATCAATGAACTGACTTTAACTGGAGAAATGACTTGTCCTTTTGCATTATTAACAAACTATTTTCCTGTTTGACTCTGTAAAGCTGCTTTGACACAATCAGTATTGTCATAGATTAATTAATTTAGGAGATTTTACATGATTTTTTTTTTTCAGGTAGATTCCATTAAAAAATCAAGTCGTAAAAACTACTCAAAAATATTAAGTGTAATATTGTTACCATAATTTTTTTAAGTAAATAGCCCGTTCCAATTTTTACAGTGTTTAAATTCTGACTGTTGACATTGAAAATGATGCATGCACTCAAAAAAAATGAACAAGGAAGGTTGTGCACTTTACATAATATATTTATATTCTGTTTACGTATAATAATGGTCTTTGTTGACTTGAAATGTTTTTTTCTATGAAGGTCCACGTAATTATGTCTCAACTTAACTGTACAAAATCCTAACACGTTGTCTAAACACAAAACATTTATGTTAAGTAAAAAATTCTTACATCCAGAGGGTGGCAGTATAGTGCGACGCCAACTGCCATGAAACCCCAAAGAAGAAGAAGAGCAGCAAGACCATAGACATATAAATAGGTATTTATTATGTCTATGAGCAAGACACGACGAATACAGGCAATTCACCCCTAATCCAGAAGGGGGCGCCCGCAGTAATGCAACGCTGTTTAACCGCCAGCAGAAGAACAGAGAATGCCAACGGTGACACAGAGGTGGGCGCTGATGTTTGGCTCACTGTATTTTATTTTGATAAAGTACCAACTGGCTGTCAATTTAGCAATGCTGGAACTGTGTGTGTGTGTGTGTGTGTGCTCCGGCGCGATCACTTCAGCTGTTTCCTTATACCAGCAGAATCAACATTAAACACTTATTGTCTTATTAATAATCACTGTATAAAGGTCTGCTTTTATTTGTGTACACTCACAATGAAAACAAAACAGATTTTATATATATAACATGTAATGATGTGTAGTATTTTCACATCTAGATGGATTTATTTTTTAATTTGCACTACTGTCTGTTCAAAATAAATGAAAAGAAACCTAGCATAGTAGATTTCTTTTTTTCCCCCTGTTGTACCGAAATCGCATCGAACCGTGACCCCCGAACCGAGGTACGTACCGAACCGTGACATCTGTGTACCGTGCCACCCCTAATATGTATATGACAAATTAGGAGCTAAATTAACATTAATTATATTAGAAGCCACACCATCGTCTCCTGGAGACAGAAGGATGCCGAAGAGAAGATATATATCTATATATATATATATATATATATATATATATATATATACATACATATATTATATATACATATATATATATGACAAATTAAAGCTAAATTAACATTGCTTTATAGTCTGAAATGTAAAATAATTATTTAATTAAATTAATATAAAACCTCAATTTGTAAATGCACCAGTGTGCAGGAATTTTTAGTGTTTTATATACATAAGATAAGATACAGTAAGAACATAAACAAAGAAACAAAGAAAAACAAACTGACAAATTCAATAAAACAAATGAAATTAAATAAACAGTGCTTTCGTATTTCCATGAAGGTCTACTAACATTACTGTTCAGGTAAGTAATAGTCTACAAAAGAAATCTAAAAGTAATCAAATGTAAATGAATACTGCATAGTTTTCACTGTATGTATTGCTAGATTAATGCTTATTTAAAGCTATAACGTTATTCAGATTAAGAGCAGTGAGTGATTTTCTCTTTGCATTTTGTTGTTTGATTAAAATTGATGGCCCAAGCGCCAGTCTGTCACTTTAATACAATGACACACATCGGATTTTCTCCCAGCTGTTCTCGTCCACTTAAGACATAAACTGTGTTTAAGTGAATACTCTCCAAGCCGGCCATTTTGACATATTTTGTGTGTATTTGACCGTTTGGACGCACCCAAAGCTCAAAGTGTAATTTGCCTGTCCGTTTTGGAGTGCTCCGCGCAGGCGCGCACACATTTCAGCCTGGGGAACAGCGTCTCTTGTGCGGATTGTACTTTCAACGTTTTATCATCAAACATGTCCCGCAATTTAGCAACAGTAAAGACGGTATCTTACAACAATCACCGATTGAGCTGATTCTGACATTAAGTTTGGGTTTTAGGGAGGAACGAATGCGCACCGCTGTGAAGGGAAGGAAGTTGTGCTAGAAGAAACGCGGCTATAATACTTAGAAGCCAAAATCGATATAAAAAAACAAACAAACAAAATTAGCTTAATATAACAGCCACAGGGCCTAAAGTGTAAGCAGATGTTTGAATGGTTAGTTCTCTCTTCTATCATAATTAAACAGGGCTTCCATGTTGCGCGTGCTGAAGCTCCTCCGCGTGAGCACGATCTTGCTTCTGAATTGCAAATAGCAAAAATGCACCATAGACACATGTTTGAATATTAGTGCATATAAAACAGCTGGCGACTCTGGTGAGATAGAATTTGCAATATAATGTATTGCAATAATAAATGTATGTGTGTTTTCTTAATTTCTCCAGTACCGACAGCAGAACCGATAACGTCAGAGCTTATCGATACTCAGTCTTTCATAATTTAGACCCGAGACCGATATAATACGGGGTTTCAGTACCCATCCCTATAAGTGACTTTTCACAAGCTGTTTTATTCATGGTAGCTATAGGCTACAGTAAATGATGAACATAATATTTAACGTCTTCCATTCATTGTTTGTAGCGTGCCAGCCACCCATGTAGTAATCGCAATAATTTTGTGCTTTGTTGCTTTTAATAACACAGCTTTAAAATTCTGTCAGTTTTATCATGAAATACAAATTATAAATGTGTTTTTCCTCTTTATTTCAAGTTTATAGCAACATATATATATATTGTTTGTATTTCGCTATAAAACTGACAGATTTTGAAAGCTGAGACTTTGGAATATCTGCCGGTGCTCCCAATCCGGGCCATTTGCATGTGCAAAAGGCTAGAATATCTCAAATTATTACAACCCCAAATCAGAAAAAGTTGGGACACTATGGAAAACGCAAATAAAAAAAGAAAGGGGGGAAGGAAAGGGAAGTGGTGTGTGGCCAAGTATGGTGACCCATACTCGGAATTTGTCCTCTGCATTTAACCCATCCAAGTGCACACTCACAGCAGTGAACACACACCCGGAGCAGTGGGCAGCCATATTGCGGCGCCCGGGGAGCAGTTGGGGGATCGGTGCCTTGCTCAAGGGTCTCACCTCAGTCGTGGTATTGAAGGTGGAGAGAGCACTTGTTATTCACTCCCCCCACCGACAATCCCTGCCGGACCTGGGAATCGAACCTGCAACCTTTGGGTTACAAGTCCAACTCTCTAACCATTAGGCCACGGCTGCCCCTCAACCATTAGGCTGAAAGTAGTGATTTCTAAATTTACTTTGACTTGTATTTCATTGCAGACAACATGAACACAAAATATTTCATGTTTTGTCTGGTCAACTTCATGTCATTTGTAAATATACATCCTTTCCTGTCATTCAGACCTGCAACACATTCCAAAAAAAGTTGGGACAGGAGCAATTTAGGGCTAGTAATGAGGTAAATTGGTTAAATAATGATGTGATTTGAAACAGTTGATGTCAACAGGTGATTGTAATTATGATTTGGTACAAAAGCAGCATCCAAGAAAGGTCTAGTCCTTTAGGAGCAAAGATGGGCCGAGGATCGCCAGTTTGCCAACAAATACGTGAGAAAATGATTGAAATGTTTAAAAACAATGTTCCTCAAAGAAATATAGGAAGAGATTTGGATATTTCACCTTCAACAGTGCATAACATAATTAAAAGATTCAAGGAATCTGGAGGAATTTCAGTGCGTAAAGGACAAGGGCGCAAGCCTAAGCTGAACAACCGTGATCTCCGATCCCTCAGGCGGCACTGCATCAAGAATCGTCATTCATCTATAAGCGATATCACCACATGGGCTCAGGACTACTTTGGCAAACCTTTGTCAAGTACCACAATACGTAGTTACATCCACAAATGCCAGTTAAAACTGTACTGTGCCAAAAGGAAGCCCTATGTTAACAGTGTCCAGAAGCGCCGTCGACTTCTCTGGGCTCGGAGGCATCTGGGATAGACCATCACACAGTGGAAACGTGTACTGTGGTCAGATGAATCAGTATTTCAGGTATTTTTTGGGAGGAATGGACGCCGTGTGCTCCGGACCAAAGAAGAAAAGGATCATCCAGACTGTTACCAGCAACAAGTCCAAAAGCCAGGGTCTGTCATGGTATGGGGTTGTGTCAGTGCCCTTGGCAAAGGTAACTTGCACTTCTGTGATGGCACCATTAATGCTGAAAAGTACATAGAGATTTTGGAGCACAATATGCTGCCTTCAAGAAGATATCTTTTCCAGGGACGTCCATGCATATTTCAACAAGACAATGCAAAACCACATTCTGCACACATTACAAAGTCCTGGCTGCGGAGGAAGAGGGTACGGGTACTTGACTGGCCTGCCTGCAGTCCCGACCTGTCTCCAATAGAGAATGTGTGGTGCATTTTGAAGCGCAAAATGCGACAACGAAGACCCCGTACTGTTGCCCACCTTAAGACTTGTTTGCAGGAAGAATGGGACAAAATTACACCTGAAACACTTCATCACTTGGTGTCTTCAGTCCCTAAACGTCTTTTAAGTGTTGTGAAAAGGAATGGCAACGTTACAAAGTGGTAAATGCTTTACTGTCCCAACTTTTTTTGGAATGTGTTGCAGGTCTGAATGGCAGGAAATGATGTATATTTACAAATGACATGAAGTTGACCAGACAAAACATGAAATATTTTGTGTTCATATTGTCTGCAATGAAATACAAGTCAAAGTAAATTTAGAAATCACTACTTTCTTTTTTTATTTGTGTTTTCCATACTGTCCCAACTTTTTCTGATTTGGGGTTGTATAACTTTAATCTTCATTCTCGAAACATTTTGACTTTATTCTCGTAATATTTCGACTTTATTCTCGTAATATTTCGACTTTATTCTCGAAATATTTCGACTTTATTCTCGTAGTATTTCGACTTTATTCTTGAAACATTTCGACTTTATTCTCATAGTATTTCGACTTTATTCTCGAATTATTATGACTTTAATCTTGTAATCTTAGATGTTTTTATTTTTTAAAGTGGCACTAAAACGCCTTCGTAGATGAGTGGTTTTGATAGCTTTGTAAATGTTTTGCTGGCACTTTGTTAATGGATGAATTGAAATAAGCTAATTAATTTAACCTAAAAATTGCACTGTACTGTTAATCCACTTACATGAACTAAAATAGGCTGAAACTATTCCAAACACGTTTTTATCTTTCATTGTTGACAAATATTGATAAAAATTATGCTCTGATCTCAGGAGCATCAGAAAAAAAAAACCTTTAAAGGGATAGTTCACCCAAAAATGAAAATTCTGTCATAATTTACTCACCCTCAAGTAGTTCCAAACCTGTATGAATTTCTTTGTTCTGCCGAACACAAAGGAAGATATTTTGAAGAAAGTTTGTAACCAGGCTGTTTTGGGGCACCATTGACTTCCACAGTAGGAAAAATAGTACTATGGAAGTCAATGGTGCCCCAGAACTGCTCTGTTTCCCACATTTTTCAGAATATCTGAATATTTGTTCAGCAGAATAAAGACATTCATACAGGTTTGGAAATACTTGAGGGTGAGTAAATGATGACAGAATTTTAATTTTTGGGTGAACTATCCCTTTAATGGGAGCTGCTGACAGAGATATAGGAAACACAGGTGATCTGAGAAAGCTTATTAAATAACTTCATATGCATTTTTTCACAATATATTTCATCTATATCATCATGCATCTTTAAAACCTAAAAATGTAAATTCTCGTTTCTTAAGATTTTTTTTGTATGTTCTGTACATTATTTTTTATCTTTTCTGCATTTCACCACTGCTGTAGTTCATTTCTAATAAACCTGACATTGTATACTATATATTGTTGGCTCTGTGACAGATTGTTTATGTTCCTATATTCTTCCATGTTGATGGCCGTTTAGCAGAGTTGGAGGGGACCTCTTGTCGAAGAACATCTCCAAGACACTATGAACCATCTGAGTAGTAAGTAAAACCTCAAACATTCAAAAGATTATCAGATATTCAAAAAATATATCAAATAAATATCCAATATTTTTTGAGTCATGTATGTCTTACAAGGCCATCTCGTTTAAGTCAAGTCAAGTCACCTTTATTTATATAGCGCTTTTAACAATACAGATTGTGTCAAAGCACTTAACAGTATCAAGTTGGAGGATATAGTGTCAGTAATGTATAATAATAAGATTAAACACTAAATTTTCAGTTAACGGCATTTCATTATTGAATTCGGAGATGTCATTGTCTAGCTAAGTTTAGTTTAAATAGTATCTGTGAAATCAAATTTACGATAATCGCTAGAAATTAAGTGTCCCCAACTGAGCAAGCCAGAGGCGACAGCGGCAAGGAACCAAAACTCCCTCTGAGACAGAATGGAGAAAAAAACCTCGGGAGAAACCAGGCTCAGTCGGGGGGCCAGTTCTCCTCTGGCCAGGATATTATTGTTTATTCATTGTTTACTTATTGTTTTAATAAAAATTTTAAATGTATAAATGTATTATATTTCTATTTTTATATTGTTGCAATTTCTAACAATAATAGTATTATGTAGTTAGGTATTTTATTATTAAATTTTTAATTATTTGTTTTATTTTTAGCTTTATTGTATTTTAGTCGAGGTCTTCACTGGGGATATGTCTCTGGGGCTCATCGCTGACGATCAGGGCTGCAGACATCATCTCCCGGCGCCGATCCACCATCTGATCCGGACACGGACTGAGAAACAGAATAAGAAAGAAACAACTATTAGCGTAGATGCCAATCTTCTTACGATGTAACGAGTACATCGTGTGTTATGGGAAGTGTTCCCGGTTCCGGTTGATCTAATTAATGCAGCCTAACAATCCTTTAACGGATTTGAATAATAGAAGTGTAGTAGTGTGTTAGGTGTATGTCAGGTTAAAGAGATGGGTCTTTAATCTAGATTTAAACTGACAGAGTGTGTCTGCCTCCCGAACAGTGTTTGGTAGATTGTTCCAGAGTTTTGGTGCTAAAAAGGAAAACGATCTGCCGCCCGCAGTTGATTTTGATATTCTAGGTATTATCAAACGGCCAGAGTTTTGAGAACGCAGCGGCCGTGGAGGACTATAATGCGATAAGAGCTCACTCAAGTACTGAGGAGCTAAACCATTCAGGGCTTTATAAGTCATTAACAAGATTTTAAAATCTATACGATGTTTAGTAGGGAGCCAGTGCAGTGTTGACAGAACCGGGCTAATGTGGTCATACTTCCTGGTTCTAGTAAGAACTCTAGCTGCTGCATTTTGGACTAACTGTAGTTTGTTTATTAAACGTGCAGAGCAACCACCCAGTAAAGCATTACAATAATCTAACCTTGAGGTCATAAACGCATGAATTAATATTTCTGCATTTGACGTTGAGAGCATACGTCGCAGTTTGGATATGTTTTTGAGATGGAAGAACGCAGTTTTACAGATGCTAGAAACATGGCTTTCAAAAGAAAGATTGCTATCAAACAGCACACCTAGGTTCCTGACTGATGAAGAAGAAGAATTGACAGAGCAGCCGTCAAGTGTTAGATAGTGTTCTAAGTTATTACATGTGGGGTTTTTAGGTCCGATAATTAACACCTCTGTTTTTTCAGAATTTAGCAGTAGGAAATTACTCGTCATCCAGTTTTTTATATCGACTATGCATTCCGTTAGTTTCTCAATTTGGTGTGTTTCACCGGGCCGTGAAGAAATATAGAGCTGAGTATCATCAGCGTAACAGTGAAAGCTAACACCATGTCTAACACTGTTTAACACTGCACTGAGGACACTACAACCTACAGAGGGGTACAACATAATTCAAAATGAGACACAGATGATAATAAAAAAGTGCTTTGAAATTAAAATTAATAATGGCAAGACAGAACCGAGTACTGTGACTGTGCCTCACTTCAAAGTGTAACAGTCTGTAATGGTCATCATCTGCCATGCCAGATGGATGGTGAAGGTGGGAATTATAAGTAAGATTTTCTAAACTTTAAATGTAGTAAAGTATTTGTTCAAGTAGACTTTGTTGCTTGTGGAAACCTCACACAAGCCTGAAAGGTGCTTAAAACTTAATCTTATTTTCACTCTTGAAAACTGTTCACCAAAGACTAAATGTCAGTCCGGCAGAATTTTCTGCACACTTCACCACCAAGATCAAAATTAGCATTGTGAATGTAAAAGCTTCACATTACATTTATAACAATCATTGTTAATGTTTGAATTGTATTTCAGGGCTGTCAAGAGATGTTGTGACAACCTGGACAGAATTCAGCTCCAGATCCACCCTCCACACCAGACTTCTCACTCACAAGAATTGCTGTCTACTAGCAATTTATGCAACCTGGTCTCATAAAAATTCGTACCTCTGTGCACTTTCTGTGCGACACCGTTTTATGTACCTTACTGCACGTTTCGCCGCAGTTTTAAAGAGAAATGTCAACTGAGTGGCGCTAAAACACAGGTTAAATACGTGAACCCTGGCACGTTTTTATTATGTTGATATGGGTACGTATTGCTGTGTTTTTATTTTGTTGCTTCAGGTACGTACTGCGGCGGTTCAGAATTCAAATATCCGGGGTCTGTCCCTAAAAGTTAATGCTCTATCGTGTTGGAAATATGCCCTACACCAAACCCAACCCTAAACCTACCCGATAGTGTTAACAAATGCAAAACTGGTATAAAAACGTATTTGTTGATGCAACCGTGCCCTTTCAACTTCCTTATCTGCAGATTTGAACTGTTTTGTCGAACTGTGGTTACACGGGATTCGATCCGGAGCTCCTCGCCTCCTAAGTACGTCTCGGTACTCGGTGAGCTACCGAACAAACTTACAATCTATGAAAACCCATAGATATGACGCTGGATATGTGCGATGCTAACATTCGAAAGCATCGGTTTTCAAATCTCCCAGCATATTAATATTGTTTTGAAGTCGTAACATGATATTCTTAAAGTAATTGTGCGAAAAATAGGCTTTATTAATCAAAACTCTGTAAATTTGTGTGAAAAGGAGTAAAAGGTGTTTTTAGAGAGCTTTACTGCCTCTAGTGTTTGTTTCTTTTGGAAAGTGAAACTGCAGTAATATGTGTTATTGGTACGTATTTCGTGTCTCGCTAAAAAGTGCACCCAGGTACGTAAATGCCATGTGTTCTTTTCAGAGTTAGGTACATGCAGATATTACTTGATATAATGAATACTTGAATATTGCAAACATAGGGAATATATCTTATTTAAGAATATAATGTTAATTGCTTAAATATGAAATAAAGCACCTAAAAGCCATTTCACACTTGCCATACTCCAACAGGGTGAACGCACTGACCAAACAAAACAGTTGTTTTTTTTTATTATTGTTTTTGTGGCAGTGTGAAATGACCATAATGCTGTATGTTAGGTGTGAGATTCATTAAACTTGGTTTGCTATAATGCATCTATTCATAAGTGCACTAGTGTGAATCATAATTCTCCCCACATTTCCTGTACATATCCATAAAGTGATACCTTTGTCAAAGTATTATTTCAGTGGTTAACTAACACATTAAGACAGTCCCTTGCTCCCACCTACTGGCATAACAATGTAACCTGCAATGAAAGAAGCCCAGGCATGATATTGTTATTGTTTTTTGTTGTTGTTTTAAAGAAAAAAATGTGCATATGAATTTGCAAAGATGAAAAGATTTTGCATATGAATTCCAATTAATTATTGGAAGTGGGTTGGTTAAGGGCCTGATTAGCTGATGTATTACAGTGCTTGATTTGAGTTGATAAATAGGGGAGCATGTGATTAGTTGAGAAATTGTGCATAGATAATGATAGCTCTTAAATATTTAAATAGTGTGTTGAATGCCTACTAAGACTTGCATATTTGTGCATAATGTTTTGACCCTGGATGCTTACAGAAGGATAATCTTTAATTTATGTGCCAGAAACATCATGAGCATTCATAATTTTTGTTGGTTCATACTGAACTGGTGTTGATAAATGTACTCTTTATATTAATACGTCAGTTTATATTGTCACTGTTTTTAAGTTACATTGTCTGGAGAGTTTTACAGTTTTTTCAGTGTCCAAATGTTGTTTGTATTCTATTTATTATGAAGGGGCAAATTATAATCTATATAAAATGAAAACATTTACATGTGTGGATAATTTATTTACATAAAGTTTGAGTAAACAGGAATATATCCTATAAAACATGTTTAAGTTTATTTAATTGAATATTTGAATGTTTTAAAATATATTTACATTTATAGAAATCAAATATGTTTACATGTACAGAAGTGTAATATGTTAACAAATATTAGAAATTAATATATGGACATATATTGCAAATGAATATATTTACATAGACTTATATCTAAATGTATTTTTTTTTTGTTATCAACATTTTTTTTCACACATAACACAACACAGCATCCAAAATATAACAAAACAAAACAACAGACACATACTCAACATCTCAAAGTCCAGTTAAAAGGGAGGGAGAGAGGGAAGGACAATAAAAACACAAAAGTCACTCCTTTATATAATCACGTATATCAAACAAAAAACACTGCCAAGCGTCAATGGTTGAAGGCCTGGCCCCACCGACTCGCGCCGTTGCACATTCACAAGTCACTATTTGCAGGAGGCTACGGATCCAATATGTTTTTCCACACATGTGTGGTGTAAACCAGTTCTGGATTATTGTCTTCTTCGCAGCTGTAAAACCAGCAAACAACATTCTCTTTTGCATTGAACTAATACAGAGACCAGAATCATCATTAAGAAGACACAATCTTTGGTTAACAGACCAATCGATTCGCAGTAATGATGACAAAACCAGGTTTGCATGTGTCCATAAACTGATGACGACAGGACATTCCCAAAACATATGCAGAAAAGTGCCTGATGATGTAGTGTTACATATATGGCAGTTCAAATTTGACTGTAGTTTCATTTTAAATCTTTTGTAAGGAGTAATGTATGCTCTATGAATGACTTTGAAGTGAATAAGACGATGAACCAGATTTTTAGATGTTAAACTGAGATTAGACCACACTCTCTCCCAGTCGACAGATAAATTAAGGTCAGATAATTCCAAATAGTTTTAATAGAAAGAGGTTTTGTAATGCAATCAATAATTTTATTATATATTAAGGAAACAGATGGCCGACCAGCAGATGGTGTAATCCAGTCCCGCATAGGATGAGAGGAAATAGAAGATGCCCACGGAACGCCATACGCTTTGAGAGCAGAACGTAATTGAAGAAAGACAAAATATGCAGATGCTGGTAGACAAAATTTGGTTCTTAATGTCTGAAATTAACAGAGGCCCTGGTTATCATATATATCACCGCACGTGTTTACACCTAAAAAAGACCAAGAGGGTTGGACAAATGGACGATTTCCGCATACAAAATTAAAATTGTTCCATAAAGGAGTACTGTTACAAAATTTGAAGGGTCCACCTATCCGACGTTCAACCGTTTTCCAGATTTTAATAGAGTTAGGCACAACCGGACCAAATTTATAATTATCCCCTTTTTTTCCTGTGCCAGTAAATAAAATATCTTGAAGTCTATTTGGTTTAACCTTGTCAGCTTCAATCACCCTCCATGAAACTGTAGATTGAGGATCAACCCAATTATGAAGAGCCTTAAGCTGGAACGACCAATAATATAATTCAGAATTTGGTACAGCCAGTCCTCCTGCGCTATTAGGATGTTGTAATGTGGTAAGTTTAATTCTGGGACATTTATCATTCCAGATAAACTTAGAAATTATGGAGTTGATCTCCTTAAAGTAATCTGGAGGGGGAGAAAGTGGTAGCATAGAGAAAAAAAATTAAATCGAGGTAACAAATTCATTTTAACAGTGGAGATCCTTCCTTGGAGAGAGACTTTAAGATTATTCCATCTTTGAATGTCATTTTTGACCTTAACTAAAATGTTATTAATATTGTCTCTGGCAATCTTATGAATGTTTTTATATATGGTAATGCCCAAATAGATGAAAGATCCCTTAATAGGGATAAATGAGGGAATAGAATAATTAACCTTAACATTGTTAATTGGCATTAAAGCAGATTTGCTCCAATTTATTTTATATCCTGATAGGCTACTAAAATTATCAAATTCCTTAATTATACTAGAGACTGAAACATCAAAGTGGTCTAAATATAGAATAATATCATCAGCGTATAATGAAATACTATGATTATGATCATGAATCTTAATCGATACATCAGATTTCCTGATGGCTTGTGCTAAGGATTCAAGAGATAGACAAAACAATAAGGGGGAAAGCGGACACCCCTGCCTCGTTCCCCGCTGTAAAGGGAATGAGGGGGAAATAATATTACCAGTTATGACTGATGCTGCAGGTGAGTGGTATAATGTCTTAATCATAGAAATTAAGTGTTCACCGAAGCCGAAACATTGCAGAATTGCTCACATATAATTCCACTCTCGGTCTGTAGCTGGAACAATCTAATGGATCTTTCCCTTTTTTAAGAAGTAATGAAATCAGTGAAGTTTTTTGATCTCTATGAAATACCCCATGTTCAATTGCAAAATTAAATGAGTTAAGCATAAGTATCCCTACCAAATCCCAAATTTCTAAATATAATTCAGGGGGGAGACCATCTAGACCCGGCGATTTGCCCTTTTGAAGGCTTTTTAGAGAGACGTGGAGTTCCTCCAAACTTAATGGGGCCTCCAAAGATTCTTTATCTATCTTTGAGATCTGTTTCGGCTTTATACAGATTTGTGTAAAAACCTTTAAATATGTCATTAATTGCCACAGGATTCGTGGTGACCTGATCATCCGATGATTTTATTGCACTAATATACAGTGCACAGCATAAATGAGTACACCCCCTCTGAATAAATATAAAATATGTATTTTCTTAATGATCACAAATATAATTCATGGAAAGATGGCAAAATTGAAATGTATTAAACATATACTTAATAAAAACGACAAAATATATGCCAACATTTTCTGTAAGATAAGTAAATTACCCAATTTAGTTAAAATGAAGGACTGCAGAAATGAGTACACCCTAGATTTAATTCAGCAAATGTATAATATTCTAGTACTCAGTATGTCCTCCAGAACTTTAAGTATACTGCTCTGACCCTTCTTGGCATTGAGTGTACAAGTTCATGACAAATTTTCACATCTGTCCTGTTTAACTCCTGGAGGACGACCTCCTTAAATGCTCTGGTCTTTAATGGGGAGTTTTGCTCAGCTCGTCTCTACAGAATCCCCCACAGCTGCTCAAGAGCGATAAGATTGAGTGAAATACATGTCCACTGAAGGATTTTCACCTTGGGAGAATTAATATCTTCATTGTCATGCTGAAAAAATGCCCAATAATGCAGGGAATGAGGGGAGGGTAGCATCTTCTGTTTCAAGTTTTTGTATTCCATCACACAGTGGTGTGTGAATTCATGACAGCGTTGATAAAGCACAACTCCCTCACACCTTCAGCACTCATTCATCCCTCTATAAGAGCTTTACTACCACTGAATGTCACTGTGGGTACCAAACACTTCTCACTGTACTCCTCCTCTAGCAACAACAGAACATTTTTGATGCTTTTGGATCCGAAATGATTGACTTGGTCTCTTGAGACCAGAGTATGGATTCCCAGAAGTCTCTATTTTGTAGATATGGGCCTTGGAAGAGGTTAAATGAGTTTATTGTGCTTTGGCTACAGTAGGTAATTCTAGTGGTGACAACAACCATGCATGTCACTTCTGCAGGCTGCGTCATACTCTGTGAGATAAAGTGTCACTCTTTTCATAGCTTTTGCCGGCTCTGAGACACTTGCATGTTATTTCTCCTGCTCTTTTTCTAGCAAAAATTGACTCATCACTAAATGAAAACTTAAAGTAAAGACCTGATTATTTCAGGAGCCTTGTCACAAGTCCATTGTTTTTGAATGTCGGTGCTACTTATGCTAAATTTTCACACTTAAAATAATAATTTAGTATTCCTCTTGTAACATTGTCCTCTTTTATGCTACGAAATAGGTCAACTGGCACTTCTCTCACAAGTGGTTCCAATGCTGCCAGCATTAAGTCTGAGTATGATTCAATGGGCTATGTAACACTTTTAATTGTCAGGAAATGACTTGTCTTTAAAAGTTTTGGTTCAATATACTTACCTGTTGATCAAAAATAACCTTAAACCTATACACTTTTTTTTTTTTTGTAACTTTCAGGAGGGTGTACTCATTTTTGCAACACAACATTTTATCACTTTGATAAGAAAATCTTATTTTGCTGAATAATTTTGACATTCTTCTTTGGTAATTGATCAAGCAGACTTGATGGAACATTATATTTCCAAAGAACCCTAACATGTCATCTAAGTAAAGAGTATTTGCTGAATTTGTTAAGTTTTAGAGGGGGTGTACTCATTTATGCTGTGCACTGTATGCCTTAGACTCGCATTCTTTCAACCTAAGGGCCAATAAATGACTAGGTCTCTCTGATTCGAAATAATATTTTTGCCTAGTCCTATGTAAAATAAATTCCGCCTTTGAGTGTGAAAGTAAATCATATTCTTCTTTTAAAGAGGACAGCTGTGTAGCCTGTTGCTCAGTAAAATTTAGTTTTTGTAGATTTTGTAATGATTGGATTTTATTTTCTAATTGTGTAAACTGGTGAGTTTTCACTTTGGCAAGAGTAGAAGAGAAAGATATACAGAAACCTCGTATAGCACACTTAGTCGTTTCCCACAGTATTTGAGGATCCACATCAGAGGGCATATTAATTTAAAGAAATTCCTTAATATATTCCTTTAGAGAAGTAATGAAAGTCTGATTACTTAATAATGATATGTTAAAGCACCATCTAGGGGACTTGGCTTTCACATCGGAAAGAGGAACACTGCACAACACAGCAGAATGATCAGATAATAAAATTGGTAATATAGAGATGGAGGAATTAGACGAAATTAAAGATGGGCTGTGAAATATGTAGTCTATCCTAGAGAAAGTCTTGTGTCTATTAGAAAAAAAGTGAAGTCCTTAGCTTTAGTATTCTGAATTCTCCAAATATCGATTAAGTTAAGCTCAGTGATAAATTTATTCAGTAATTTAGAGGATGGATTGGCTGTTGTATCAGATTGAGATTTATCTAAAGCAGGATTTATGACAGCGTTAAAATCACCACCCACCACTAGAGGGCAATCAATCTCCTCAAGTAGAGTTTTGGAAATCTGTGTAAGGAATGCACTGTCTGTCTCATTCGGACAATAAATAGAGACCAATGCTAACCTATTATTATATATTTTGCATCGGAGAAAAACAAATCTACCCTTCTCATCACTACCAAGGTGTTCAATCGTTAAATTTAACTTCCGGTTAACAAGGATAAGCACCCCCTTAGTTTTATTTTGAGCGCTGGAAAAAGCTGCTAATTTATAATACTTATTCTGGAAACGTGCCACGTCAGATTGTTTTAAATGTGTCTCTTGTATTAGGGCACAGGAAATAGATTTACGGTGTAAATATTCTAACACACGGGTTCGTTTAACAGCAGAATTTAAACCATTCACATTCAGTGATAAAATATTTAGAGTATGCATTGAATATTCATAATCCCAAGATTGTATTCAATAAAAAAAAGCAGAAGCACTTCCATTCTGTAAATAACATGTAAACGCTGATGTGTATTTTAGATACCAAACCTCCTAGATGAAAAATCCTTTTAGAAATAAGGTAAAATAAATAGAAGTATAAATGTCTGTTGTAAAAAAACAGAAACAACATAAAAACATGAACAACCGACAACCATAAACAAGGAACAACTCAGACCGCACATTACCGAGAACATAGGTCTGACTGAGCAACAAAAAATAGTGATGGTTCGTGACCGATCCACTCCAACACAAGACATGTCTCCCGAAAGGCTCACACAGCCCAAAAAAAATTTTTTTTTTTAAATTAAACCTACTCTCCATTAGTCCCCTCCAAAAAAGAAAAAAGGAGTGTCAGTCTTACCAGCAAAGAGATCGTTGTACCGGATATGTAGGGACAATATCCCAGTAGAAGAGAGGAGAGAAGAAAAGGCAAAAAATAGGTTTAGCAAGCGTCCATGTCCATCCTGCCATCCTCCCCCACTGGGCAGCTAGGACCAAGTCCATCCTGGCAAACAGCGGCCGCTGCTCCCCCGTCGTCCCCCCGCAGAGCTGCGGCATACGACTTCTGCTGAGACATGGAGCTGATAAAATCCTCCGCTTTCTAAGGGGAATCGTAGCTTCTCTGTTCCCCTTTGTGCCGTAGCTTAATTACCGCCGGATAGATGAGGAAGGGCTGGAGACCAAGCGCTGTCATCTTCTTCAAAACCGGAACAAATGCCTTTCTCCTGATCGCTGTAGCTGGACTAAAGTCGGGAAAAAATAGCAGTGTGACATTGTTCTGTGCGCATTTCACCGGATAAGCCTGCCGGGCACCCTTCAGGATTTCCGATCTGTCATGCCATCTTAGTACACGGAAGATGAGAGTGCGCGGCCGATCGGAGCCCCTCCCTCCGTCATACACGCGATGCGCACGATCAATCTCAATGTCACGGCCCCTCAAGGAAGGAATCCACTTGGAAAGATTAACTCTGAGGAAACCAGCTGCGTCGGGACCCTCCGTCCCTTCTGGCAGCCCCACCAGTCTTACGTTGTTCCTTCTGCACCTGTCCTCAACATCCGTCATCTTCTCGGTGAGTCGCTCCAGCTGATTTTTTAAGTCCGTGACTGTCCTCCTATCCTCACGTGCATCTGCCTGAACAGAATCAACGTGGTCATGTGTCTGCTTCGTCGCAGTAGCTATGGCCTCAAATTCCTCTCTTAGCTCTTTAACAGACTTGTTGGTCGCTTGTATGTCCTCACGCAGTTCACGCAATGCTGGAATCAGCACAGAGTCCATCGCATCTCTTACTGCCGAATTCACAACCGAATTCAAAGTGCTTTGCTGTTCTTTAAATGCTAGTTCAATGCAGCTAGCAATAGCATCGTCGAGGTCTTCTCTAGAGATGGCGGAAATTTTTTCTTCATTGGCGATTGCTCAATCTCTCTTTTCCGATCCCCTTTGTCTGCCTTAGCACTCATGATGGGTCCAATGCAGAGTGGTTTAAATTTTACTGACAGGATCATAAAATATGTGGCAAAGTGAGCAGAGCGAAAGACTAAGCCTGCATCGCCGTCGAAGGGTCACGTGATCCCCCGATATCTAAATGTATTTACATATAAAGGAAATAAATATATGCAAATATTTTGGATAAAAATATATTTACATATATTTAATATATGTGAAAAATATTAAAAAGCGGCCAAAATAAAAATTTTAATATATATTTCAAAATATATTTACATATATTGTATAAAATATATTTTCTTCTATTTGAATTTAAGATATTTAAATATATGAAAATATATTTATTATTAATATATTTCAATCTATGTGACTTCTGTATGGGAAGGTTTTATGCACCATTTTAAAGATGGAGTACTTGCAACTATGAGTGCTATGAATGGCTAACAGCTAGCACCGAGCACAAGTTATTTTGTTGGCCGTGTGTACTTTTTAATACGAGTAAAGGGACATGGAATTACAGACCCATGGACTTTATTTACAAGTGACAGGTGAGTGCTTTATTATTTGATGAGTATTGTATCATGCACATTGTTATGGAGGTGTACATGGTGCGTTGATAATACTGTGGTGTGGTGTGTGGATGTCCAGCATTTGTACAGTGTTGCTGCTTTGGGCGCATCGTCATTTTAGAGTGACGTGAATGTGCATAGTGACCTGTGTATTGGCGGATTAATATTACTGATCCATGTAGGGAAATTTACTCTGCATTTAACCCACCCTAATCTAGCCTACTGTTGAAATTGTTGATCAGCCGTCATTGTTGTTGATAGCTTGTGTGCGGCATAATATGTGCATTATATGCAAATGGCTGCGTTAGCTGTAACAGAGATGTGTTTACAGTTGCTTACTGAAGGCCCTGACTGAAACCCCACAGTACACCACTGTTTGTTTTCGACATGACTTACTTCATTTAATAATAGACACTTCAAGCTTTCTTTAGATATACTGTATTTCTCATGTCATTTTCATTCATTTTAGTGACTCGTTTCAGGAAAATATTCACGGAGACTGAGAATGCAGAAAGCGCACCCTATTTGTTTTCTTTATTTTACAAAACCAAAAAAAAGAAAAGTTTTGTTGATATTGGGAGTGAATCAGGGTATACAAATAATAGGCCTACTTATGTATTTTTTTCAGTCAATATTAAATTAATGAAAGAAATATGATATGTTAGAATATGAATAGTTTCTATTTGTTGTGTATTTTTTAGGTTTGATAACTTGAAAAGTAAAGTAAACTTGAAAGTTACTTGAAAGTACAGTAATTAGTTCAAGATTTATTTGTCACATACACGATTATACAGAGAGTATTAACCAGCAGTGAAATGTGAGTGGTGAATTAGTAATGTGAATTAGTGAATTAGTGAAAATGTGAATTAGTAATCTGATTCATTTTTAAATGCAGTAATCAGTAATGTAATCAAATTACAATTTTAAAGAAGTAATTTACCCAACTTACCCAACACTGTTTATCGGTAACAGAATCAGAATCAGAATGAGCTTTATTGGCCAGGTGTGTTTACACATACGAGGAATTTGTTATAGTGACAAAGCTCCACAGTGCAACAGAATGACAGCAACGGGACAGGACACAGAAAACAAAAGAACAGTATACAAATATACAAATAGGCAATGTACAAAGTAGCAAAAACACTATGCAATACAGACAATCATGTGTGTACAGGTCTGACATGTGCAAATGTGAAATGGAAAAAAATAGAATAAAAAATATTATATATGTATGTGTGGTGAATAAATAGTTGTAAAATAGTGTTGTGTGTTCCACGTTAATGTCAAGTGTTCATGAGATGGATTGCTTGGGGGAAGAAACTGTTCCTGTGTCTGGTCGTTCTGGTGCTCAGAGCTCTGTAGCGTCGACCAGATGGCAGCAGTTCAAAGAGGGAGTGTGCTGGATGTGAGGGGTCCAGAGTGATTTTGCCAGCCCTTTTGCTCACTCTGGATAAGTACAGTTCTTGGAGAGAAGGGAGGGTTGTACCAATGATTCGCTCAGCAGTCCGGACTACCCTCCGTAGTCTTCTGAGGTCAGATTTGGTAGCTGAGCTGAACCAGACAGTTATTGATGTGCAGAGGACGGATTCAATGATGGCAGAGTAGAACTGTTTCAGCAGCTCCTGTGGCAGGTTAAACTTCCTCAGCTGGCGAAGGAAGTACAACCTCTGCTGGGCCTTTCTCACAATGGAGTCTATGTGAATGTCCCACTTCAGGTCCTGGGAGATGGTGGTGCCCAGGAACCTGAATGACTCCACTGCAGTCACCGTGCTGTTCATGATGGTGAGTGGGGGGAGAGCAGGGGGGTTTCTCCTGAAGTCCACGATCATCTCCACTGTTTTGAGCGTGTTAAGCTCCAGGTTGTTAAGACTGCACCAGACAGCCAGCTCCTTAACCTCCTGTCTGTAGGCAGACTCGTCACCGTCCTGAATGAGGCCGATCAGTGTGGTGTCGTCTGCAAACTTCAGGAGCTTGACAGAGGGGTCTTTAGATGTGCAGTCATTCGTGTAGAGGGAGAAGAGCAGTGGGGAGAGAACGCAGCCCTGAGGGGTGCGGGTGCTGGGTGAGAATTTTCCCAGCCTCACAAGCTGCTGCCTGTCTGTCAGGAAGCTGTTGATCCACTGACAGACGGAGGTAGGGACGGAGAGCTGTGTCAGTTTATTCTGAAGGGTGTCCGGGATGATGGTGTTAAAAGCAGAGCTGAAGTCTACAAACAGGATCCTCACATAAGTCCCTGGTCTGTCCAGATGCTGCAGGATAAATTGCAGTCCCATGTTGACTGCATCATCCACAGACCTGTTTGCTCTGTAGGCAAACTGCAGGGGGTCCAGTAAGGGTCCAGTGGAGGCCTTCAGATAAGCCAAAACCAGTCTTTCAAATGATTTCATGACCACAGACATTAGAGCCACAGGTCTGTAGTCATTAAGTCCAGTAATTTTGGGTTTCTTTGGGACGGGGATGATGGTGGAGCGTTTGAAGCATGAGGGGACTTCGCACAGCTCCAGTGATCTGTTGAAGATCTGTGTGAAAATGGGGGCTAGCTGGTCAGCACAGGATTTAAGGCAGGCTGGTGACACACCGTCTGGGCCTGGTGCTTTCCTTCTTTTGTTCTTTATGAAGACCTGCCGCACGTCATCTTCACTTATTTTCAGTGCAGGTGTGGGGGAGAGGGGGGTTGCTGGAGGTGTTAATGGTTGTGTGGAGAGGTGTTCAGGGCGGGTGTGGGGTGTTTTTTCAAACCTGCAGCAAAAGACATTCAAATCGTCTGCTAGTTGTTGATTCTCCACAGTGCTGGGGGATGGTGTCTTGCAATTTGTAAAGTCTTTCATACCTTTCCACACTGAAGCAGAATCACTGGAAGAGAACTGAATCCTTAGCTTGCCAGAATAATTCCTCTTTGCCACCCTGATCTCCTTTTCCAGTGTGTATTTGGCCTGTTTATACAAGACTTTATCCCCCAGCCTGTAAGCATCTTCTTTGGCCTGACGGAGCTGTCTGAGTTTTGCTGTGAACCATGGTTTGTCGTTGTTGTAGGTTAAACGAGTCCTGGTAGGAATACACATATCTTCACAGAAACTGATATATGATGTTACAGTCTCTGTGAGTAACAGGCAGAAGATTTGAAAATATGATGACTCGTTAAGGCGGTTCAGAGTCGACTCTTTCTTTTGAGGGACAATATCGTCATTTATCATGCACTTTTTTGATTAACAACTTTGCAGATTGATTACATTGAAGAATAGCTACGTTATAAACAGCAAAACAGATATTTTTCCAAAAACAGATCTTTTTCAATGACCTGCTCTTTAAAGGGACTTTGCTATGCAGACACTTTCGAGCCACGATAAAAAGAAAACAGCAGCACGGCAAGATTAAATTAATTCCAGTGACTAGCTCATGCCGGCTCAGTGCCCGCATCCCTTCCACTCCCCTGAGCCAATCTCTCTTCTGGGATCGTTCACCACTAGGAACTAGTTCTCACCCCTCCTCAGGAGCCCAGGGCCTAGTTTCCTTAGGAGTGGCAAGTGAGGAGTACAATGATGCCATGTCAACAGCGGCGTCGTACTCAGAGGACTGGGGTTGTAGCCCCACAATGCAATGTAATGACACAAGTGACTTTCCTGCACTGTTAAAAAAAAACTTTTTTTTTTTACAGGTAATCGTGTGTATTTTTTTACAGAATTTTCCCATTCTTTCATTATACGATGAAATACTGTTGTTTTACAGATATTTTCTGTATTTTAAAGTTCCACCAATAAATTTACAGATAATTGCTTGTATTTCGGTATTACATAAATTTTCTGTTTTTTAAACTGAAATTTTGTGTATTTTCAGAGTAATGTGTAATTTTACATAAAATGCTATTTAATATTATGGATTATTCCTGTAAAAATAGGGGATTTTTTTAACCACAAATCATTCAGTCAAATAATTTTTATTACCATTGAAGATCGTTAATCATGTGAGGGTTAAAGTGAGGTTTTTAAGGTCAAATAATAGTGTTTGTACATACAGTACATGTACTGTAAATTATGCATTGTTTCTTTTACTACTCTTTTAACCTTGTCTTGCAAATAAATGCTAATTTTAATAATTATTTGGTATTGTTTTCCGTGACGGTAGGTTTAGTGTAGTGTAGTGTAGTGTGTGTGTGTGTGTGTGTACGCGCAAGATAACGCAAATTCAAATTTGCCGCCAATTTAGAGCCGCCCACGATGATTGGCTGTTCTGCACGACAGCGGAACAGCTAGCTGATGATTTGAATATGAGAAAATAACGTGCTCTTTCTTCAGTGCGTGCCTGTTTCGTCAACCATAGACATATTTATTATGTCTATATCGTCAACTCCCAGCGAACATTGGTCCGACGGCAACGTGACGTCGTGTCCCTGGCAAAAAATAGTCGCGGTAGGACGGCATAAATATGTAAAAATACGTAACACAGAATATTTCCTAAAAATGCATTCAGATACGTTTGTACATGTCTATAGTTGGCTGGGGTTGCATGTATAATTGTTACTTAGACTTTTAGCTACGTGTAGTTCAATATATACCCTGTTGCGATTCAGTTGTGAGACGTCCAGTAGGTGACGTCTTTTACACGTGCATTTATAGTCCATCATGACCCTCTATGAAATCCTTATGAAATATGCAAAAACAATCGTGCTTACACCTTGGTTAATACTACAAAAATTAATTTAAGTGCCCCAAGTAGTTTTTAAGAGGTTGTGAATAGACGTTCACTGACGTAAGCCATGAATGACAGTCATTATTGTCACAAAAACTGTGGATATGGATAGGGACATAGTTCAGAGCACTTTTTACATTATAGATGAGTGGTTGTGAAATATATATATATATTTATAAATGTACAATACAATATATATAGTTTCCTCCTCCTCTCTCTCATGAAATGGGTAAACTCTGGTCCACACTCCAATACAGTAGGTGGCGATAATTCACCTTAACGTTGGCGCTACCCGCCATAAAACGGAAGAAGAAGAAGAAGAGAGGAGCAGAGAACTTGAGGAGGGTGCTTTGTTGTGTTGCGAAAGTTTTTAAAAATCTACTGTTGGGTAAGTACATTTTGCATTAATGTGGTTTAGTTTTACTTGTTTGACACGAGGGAACCGAAAGAAATGAGGCGCACGTTGTCAGCTGAAATGTATTTTGAGTTTGGCTAAAATTAGCTAGTAGGCTAAAAGTTAGTTAGGGTAACGTTAGGCTTTATCCTAAAAGGAAACTCTGCTGGCGTGAGTTCGCCAGTATAAACCACCATGGGGTCTCTACGCTGGAGTTGTGTTGTTTTATGCAGTTAAGCAAACTTCTTGGTGGGAAATTGATAGCAAAATCACCAAGTCCCCAATCTGTTAATGTTGGCTAAATGTCGTGCTACTGCAAGAACATGGTGTAATAGATCTGGGGTTCCCAACCTTGGTCCTCAAGGACACCTGGCTTAATTATTTTCAAACTATCCCTGCCCTACCCACCGCTGGTTACCTGGATCAGGTGTGTTCAGTCAATCAGAAGCTGGAAGATACCATTTCAGATGAGTTTGGTGTGGGGGAGGGCAAAATGAATTATCTTCTAGTTTATAATTCATTTTCTAGGTGCTATTGTAACTGCTAGAATTGGAATTTAAAATGAGAAATACGTTTAGTGAAAGAAAACTTTATTTTTTTTATTAAAAAAATAAAACATGAATTCGTTAAAACTCCCAAACAAATGGATATGTAATTATTGTAGTAGCTATGACAGGCAGCAGATAATATCACTCCAGTATGTTTAATGATCCAGTAAAAGTTATTACTGTCAGATGTAGCCTTTTCAGAGTTTCTTTCAGAAAGTAAATTACCTGAAAGAGACTGAAATGTTAAGAAAATTTAGAAAGAGCTCAATAATAACATGTGCTGAAGTCTGAAAATGAATTTGAACATGGATGTTTTCAGTAACTGCTTTAAAAATATTTTGTAATTTTAGATTTGCTAAATATGTCCTGAGTACCAAAGGAAGTGGAGACGACGATAGGTAAGGGTTGTTGCCTTGGTGGAACATGATAGCAGCTCTGAATCTGAGGGATCAGTGGAGCCAGCCATGGTGGGTGAAGGCAATCCCCTCAAGGAGGGATCAACAATTGACAAATTACATCCCATACTACAACAGTCCAACAGCATCACTTCTTGACTGTTTTAATAAACAGCTGGGCTGTCACACTTACAGGAGGAAAGAACAGGTATGCCACCAAAAATTACTGTGAATGTAGTACAATTCTCATTTGATTTTTATATGATCATTAATGGGTTAAGGACGTAATGTCACCTTCCATGGAAATTTAAGTACTTTAAACTTCATTCAGCAGGCATGCAAGTTTTGGATGCAAGATATTGATGGTAGCTTTGATTTCAGATAATAGGGTCCTCCCTCCATTATGTAGATGCATAGAACAAATACATGTTATTGTTATAGCATTTAATAGTAAAATTGGACAGTGAAATGCTCCAAAACTAACACATCCTATGTAATATTTCCAAGAAGGACAATTTACTCAGAGCCTGCTGGATCTCCAAGTAAGACAGAGGCAAAGGCCCACATCTCATGAAACAATGACAGCTACCTCCAGAAGTATGTCCCTGTGTTTTTTTAATTTTCACAGTGTCCTAATGTATAAAATTTAACGGAAGTGGTTGCAAAGCTCTTTAGAAACATCTTCAAAATTCCATAGATAAAATGGTTCTTTATTTCCATTGTTTGTTTTACTCTTTTCAACAGGATGCACAACATAACACCTTTGGAGGTCAACATCAACAACAAAGAAGCCCTGAATCTTCACAGACCTGGGGCCTGTACTATGAAGCCGGTTTAGCTGGCTAGCCAGGTAAGTTTCAGTTTAGTTTGCATCAATCCTGGGTTTTAGGTACCAAGAAAGTGGCTTGGCTTTTAGCTGCGTTCATTTCTATAGTAACTTACACTGCACAGCTAACCTGCTCCGGGGCAGGTTATGTTCCGAGTTAGAGATCTCAAACTGAAATTGGACCAATCAGATGTGAGTGACACATGTCTGACACACAAAAAAGTAACTCCCCCATTTTCTCTTCCTACAAATTAAAGGTCACTATGAAGTACCTTTAAAAAAATACAACAAAATTGTCTGGCTTCAATGATAATTACAATTTACATATGATTTATATAATTATAATATGATTTATATTATTATTACTCCATTGTGTGTGTGCACTTTGGATGGGTTAAATGCAGAGCAGGAATTCCGAGTATGGGTCACCATACTTGGTCGTATGTCACGTATGCCATGCCACGTCATTACACACAAGCACCTTTAGTTTAACAATTATTATAAAACATTAATTTTAAATGAATATTAATATATACAGATCATATGTAATATAAATAAGTGGTAGAATCAATAGATAACGCTTTAAAAATGGCTACATGTGACCTTACATGTTTGAGTCTCTATCACTATATATTATCAACTATATAAACTAACTTCACAAGTTTCACTTGTGACTGCACTGATAGAGCAAGATAATTCCTTTATTTGCCCTCTTTCATGGACAAGTACTTCAGTGGAAATGCGTTTAAATTCATCATATTCTTTAATCTCTTAACCTTTAACAAAAGAGTTTTGAATCTCGCTGGCTCTATCGCGAGAAGTGAATCACACTTGCTCTGCGTTGTGATTGGCTGTTCACCGCTGATGTCACACATTCATGTGCACGCGCTCCATTAACTCAGGATCAAGCCTGAGTTGACAGAGAAAGTTGATGATCAGCTTCATGGGACCAACAAAGCTAGATTGGAGTGGTTTGGTTTTGTCAACTCAAAACTTATCCTATAACTCTGAATTTGTTCATCTACGATCATGGTACAGGCCCCTGTGGACATATGTTGAGGGAGGCGTAGGTGCTAATGTTTTGAAAACTTTGTCTGAATGTGTACAACTGAGTTGATTTTCTGCCCTGTTACAGGGCAAGGCAAACACTGTCCTGTCAATTACAGATTTTTTTTTTAGAAGAACTATATGTTGCCCTGAAATACCAGCTCCAGCATCTAGAAATATCTGAAGAATATGTTCTGATTTTGAATGTCATTCAACATTTTGAATGTTTAATGTTTAAAAGTGACACTTTTAAAGTGTCGTAGTTAGGGATGTCAACGATTAATCAATGATCGATTAATTGTCGATAAGAGATATAACCGATAAAAGCTATCGATGGTCGATTAAGCAGTTTCATTTTGGGGTGCGTGCGGCTCATGCGAGTGACGGTGAAGGGGCTGGATCTTACAAAAAAATTATTTACTAATGTACAAACTACCCTTTTAATATGATCCAAACTTTAAAAGTATATTAAAACAGATACAGTACAAAGTTATTTTGTATTGAAATGTAGTAATAAGTCATGTTCAATTGTAATTTCCATAGATAATTGTTGCATATCGGGCACTTCGCTTTGACAGGGCTGCGCACGCGAGCAGGACAGTCTATTCATTCATACAACTTGTTAATTCGTTCCTACGACATATTAATTTGTGGCAGCTGTCCATGTTTCATTAATTTGTTCCCTAGAAAACCCATGATTTAACTTAAATGTGAGAACAATTTAAGTCAGAGTAACGAATTCTTAATTCATGGCCACGAAATCTTTCATTTCCCTCCCACACGTTTACCACAGTAAGAGATGCGAAAACAGTGATTAAAAGTGAACAACAATAAAATAAACCTGCGAATCTAGAGGGTGAGACAGTAAGGATTTGGGAAAAGAAACAATAAATAATATTAAATTCGTTACCATCTGGAAAAACAGAACACAAAGCCACATATGGCTTGATTTAAATGTATGCGCTCAGCATGAATCTAAAAGCATGGTCGCGATGTAACATTTGCCTGCTAACCAATTATTTATCTTATTAACAAAGCTTTGTACCTCACTTGTGTCATAATACTCACATTAAAATGTTTCAAATGGGTAACCGTGTGTTTTGCCGTAGCAACGCCGGTGGTTCTGGAAGCGGATCACTGACCGCACGTCACAGCCCCACGCGCCGTACTTGCGTTTGGGATCATTTTATTTTAAATCCCGATAATGTCAATTGCAAACATTGCTATGATGTTTTAAAAATAAAAAAACGATCACCATGAAACCATTTAAAAAGGCGCATTCAGCGGTCTCCGTGACAGGATATGAAACAGCACACAAAGTATAATGATCCTGTGCCTAACTACGGCGCGCTCTCTTCCTTTTATCAAATGATTATAATCACATCTATTCATTTTACCATCCTGCCACTAGCCTTTTATTTAGACTAAAAACCCTTTTCATTCAGGTGAGGAAGCTGGCGTTTTGAGTTGCATTTGCACATCCTGTCATGCCACTGCAATAGTCATGCATTTTGCAGTAGTTAAGGTTAATGATTAATCGATTAATTGATCGTTAATTTAAATGACGATCGATTGTGGAAATTATTGAAAATTGACATCCCTAGTCGTAGTAGTTATCAATAGGTTAAATGCTTAATGACACTGTATTGTAGTGTTGTCAAAAGTACCGATCACGATACCATTCGGTACTAAAATTTTAAATGTCTATTTCCCGCTAAGAGTTGAGCGCTGTTGAGCAGATTCTTAAACAGCGCTGATTGGTCATTGTGTTCACGTGCTCAACAGATACGTCTGTGATTGACTTCAATGATCATCGCTTCACGCTCTTCACCGAGCGCTTCATTGATCATTGAAGCCAATCACAGACGTATCTGTTGAGCACGTGAACACAATGACCAATCAGCGCTGTTTAAGAATCTGCTCAAATCTTAGCGGGAAATGGACATTTTTAAAATTTCAGTACCGAATGGTATCGCGGTCGGTACTTTTGACAACACTACTGTATTGATACCCCAAAGGTGCAATTCAGGTCACGACACCATTGTCATTGTAAGTAATACATCAGAACTTAAGTAAGCTTTCAGATGATCATTACCCTTGTCATTGTCAAGGAAGCAATAAACACTTGGTAGTACAACGACGGGCACACCTGATGGTGTAATTCAGAATTGAATGTAGTTTTCCTCCACAAATCCAATAAACAGAAATGCTAACATTTACTTTCAAAGTTGAAATCCATCTCTAGAGTAATGAAAATAATCTCTATCTTCTGGAATAAGGTCTGATTGTTGCAGGGTTTGATAGTGCAAGTGTAACAACAATTTTAAAGTAATTTATATATTTTTAGATGAATTTCAAAATTAATATAAATCTTGTTGTATTTTTTCCACAGGTGATAACAGGCTTCATGACCGTGAACAGCGGTCGGTATCAAGGTGGTGTGGTTTTGTGATTGATCTGTCTAGAGTTGGTGGATCTTCTCTCAGAGACTGAACAAAGTCATGCACATGTATGTATTTACCTTGCATTGTTTGTGTATTGCTGCATAATATTTCAGTAAACTATATATATGATTGCCACAATAATAAACCCAGCCTTTGATATTACTTGAATTCAGGATTTAACCTGTCACACACCATTATATCTCCTTTTATACCTGCCTGTTTTCTTGCTCAGAAGTTTTATGATGTCCATACTAACTCAGAGAGTCAGCCAGACTTGAAAAGAAGCCATTCAAAGCTACACCTTTATACTATGTAATTCAAGGTAATTTTGGCCTTGTAACATTCAAAAAATCTCTTGTTCCTTGTCTTATGTAATTTGTATTGGTACCCTTTATGTATTCAGGGGATATTCTCTAAAAGACTACCTGTCTTTTTCAGAAATGTCCTGTTCATTTTACACAGTTACACAGCTACACAGCTAGTTAAGGGTCTTTCTCAAGGGCACCACAGTGGGATTGAAGAGGGAGCGGAGAAATGCTGTTTTTTCACAGCTAAAATCTAACATGCATTTAATGCAGAAAAACTTTTACTGACATAAGATTATTGTAGAGTAAAATATTATATAATACATGTTGATTACTTTTTTCTACTGTTTCGTTCATAAAATGGATGCAAAATCTTGTTCCATTGAATTTTAAATTTGGTTGTAGGACCATAAAAACATTTTCAAAATTAGTAAGCGTGTCATTTACCTCAAACCTTGCCTTTTTTTTTTTTTTTTTTAATGTTCATATTCTCTTCCCTCAGATGCTTTGAAGAGGTGGAGCTCCAATACTACAGACTCAGACATTGATGCAGAACACCTGAAGCACGCTCCAGGAAGAGCTGGGGGTGGTGGATTTAAAAATTGAGCCAAAAACTTTCACAGACTCTAAAAATATGTACATATGTGTTAACCATATTCCAGTATTTTTGTTGTTTACTTGTTTGATTTATGGCTGTAATGCAAGACTGTTAGGAAAAAAAGTAGTACTTCCACAGCTCTGACTTACTACATTAATGATGGAACGCATGAATCACACTCCTGAAAGAGCTGGTGTTCGTGGACCAAGAAAATGAGAGTAAACATTTACTCTCATAAACAACTAAAAATAGTTACATATGTGTTAACTATGATCCTGTACTTGTATTTTCTTGTTTAAATAATGGCTGCTTAACATTAATGTAAAACTGTTAAAGAAAATGCCATTGTCGCAGATTTAGAATTAACCACATTCTACTATTTTTATTTTTTTGTTTGGATAGTAGCCGTTTAACAAATGGAAGACATTTTTCAAAAATGTAATATTCACAATAAAATATGTTGTGGTAAATTACAGCACAATTCTTTTTAAGTTTACAAATAATGTGTTGTTTGTAATGCACACGTGGTTAAAACGTTATATAGACGTTCAGGTCTGACGACCGATTTTGGACCTTTTTAGAACCTTTGAGCCAGTGTAAGAGTCATTCTATATTTAGGGGTACATTTCAGGTCAGCCAAGAAGTCAGAAAATGAGTATTCTTTTTTGATAAACTAGGTGTTTGAATAATATATCTCCTTAATGTGCTAAATTAATTATCTGGCAAGCTTAAGCTCTAATGACTTTTTAAGTATGTTAATGAAAATTAAAGTTTGATTCATTATTTTGTCAACTGTGTTACGGACAAATGCTGTGTCAAATGAAACATGAATGAAGTACCACATGTTTGATAAGACATTTGTTTGAAGGTTTTAGAGTCTATTCACCAGAGTTTTTTATGTTATCTGTCTAACTGATTTGAAAATATGAATTTGGGTCATCATAATGGGCATTCAGTGAGATGCTATCATGAAGGATGAAACTTTCTTCAACATAAATCCACGGTATGCTGAATTTAGTGTTATTCGCCATCCTTACCAAAGACATCCATCTCCAGAGATATCCCCATCGTTTTGTCTGACGGTTTAGTTCACATTTAAATGATTTATAACATAAAAACCACACATAACACAGTTGACAGGTAGCAACTTAGTATCCATAAAGCATTTTAAACACACACACATTATAATAATATACATTATAACGTTACTGACTATATTATATTATTATAAAGTTAAATTAAGTTTTATAATGCATCATGACACTTCAAGTTGTAAGGACTTGTTCAATAACATCATATAACACTTTATCAGTCATGACTAAGCAGAAATTAGGGTGACCATACATGCCATTCTTCCCGGACATGTCCTGGCCAAGATTTCTATATTGCTTTGATTCAAAGTACCTCGAGAGCGTTTCGAAAACATAAGGAACCAATGTCATACACCGCACGCAAACAAAGCCAAAACCTAGATATTTTAGGCAATGTAGAAATCCTGGCCAGGACGCATCCGGGAAAAATGGCACGTATGGTCACCCTACAGAAACAGATATATGCCAAATCTATAATATTATATAGGTTTAAGTCAATCATGAGGAATTCTGAATGCTTTATAACCCTTGACAAATGTGAATATAATGTGTATATAATATGTGGAAAAGTGTGGCCGTGATTAGATCAGTTAAGTTTATCCATTGTAATGCAAATCATGGTATTTAGGCAATTCCTATGTAATTTCCATGTAATGACAATAGTTTTTTTTTTTTTTTTTTTTTTTTTATCAACAACACTCAGTGGGAGCATAAATTGACCCACAACAGTTGTTTGTACCGCACTCTTTCGTCGCTTGATCTTTTGTTTAGGTGCGTTGATCCATTAAATCACTTATTAATCAAAACCATGACCCGCACTCACATGAAATAGTCTTTTCTTTTCGTTTTATTCTACATTTTATCACCAATAGGACAAGGACACATACGTTTCGGCTCAAAGGCCTTCCTCAGTGTGTATAAATTGCATAAATTGACCCTGAATTGCCAACAATGTCAACCGTGTTAATCCTTGTCAACTGTGTTACAGCTGATGGGTGACACAGTTGACAGATAACACAGTTGACATTGCGGCCATTTTAGGGCCTTGTGCAAACTGCTGACCTTGGACTAGTTAGTACATGACCTTGATTAAATTATGTTTTTATATTCTTTCTCTACATATTTATACATATAACATGTGACAAAAGTTCACCAGAACATGTTGATAACACAGTTGACGGTCAATAAATCTAATATCTAATATAGATACAATATTGAAGAGGAGAAGTTATGACTTTCCACACTGTCTTCAAATTTCCCTCCAAAAAAGGAAAATACATCAATTGATGTTGGACATGTGACTTTGGAACAAACCATTGCTGATTTATAGGGGGTTTTATAGTGAGTAACACAGTTGACATTGATTTCTCGGATGTACAGAAAATGGATGATTTAATGTAGATGCATGAGCAAAAAAAAAAAAAAAACACCTTTCTCATAATTTAATGATTATTTTGGACAAATAATTATAAGAAATATATACAGAAACATGTATTTTAGAGCTAATCTGAAGAGCAAAACCTCACATTTACCAAATCGGACAGCACAAAAACAGCAACTTCCAGTATAGAATAAGCCATTTTTGCAAGATAAAAGATGGATATCTGTTGGATTTTTGTATTAAATTAATTAGAAATGTCCCCTGATATAAAAGTGATCATTGTTTGAAGTGAAAAGTTAATGAAAAATTAGTAAAATTGATAATAGAGTCCATGGACATGACATGTACCCCTAATTATAGAATGACCCGTAAATGGATGTAAACCTAAAGACATAAGTAATTGCCTTTAACGACGTTACAGAATTTGTGTGTGATTATTTTGTATGCAGGCTTATATACTTACATTAAATGAACACAAAATAGACATCCAGAAGATGACACATTTAGACGTCCAGGGACGTGCAGAAAAGACGTGTAATTCACGGCCAAAAGACATCGGTTCAATTTTCATTTTGGATATATTTTTCAACCATGGCGGGACGTCTTTTCAACGGTCATTAAACGTCCAAATGTTTGCTGGGCTACAACTAATTCTGACAATACTACAGCAAACATCATGCCAACCGACTGAGGTAAGTCTTTCATACAACATATTATATAGTGTGGCTGCACATTTGTGTTGTTTCGAAGCTAAAATTAGCATTTCTAATTGGTGTTCAGTCCACTGATCTATAATAGAGAATTATTATCATTATAGATCAGTGGTTCAGTCACATAACTGGTGTCGAGAGCTAAAGGGCAAAACACTGAAAACTACATGCATCTTTCAGTTTTCACTTTGTAAGAAAGATCAGTTGACCTCAAAATAAGCTTTAGTAAACGTATTCATATCAAAGTCCGTTCGAGAGTATATCTTTGCTCATCTGGAAGTACTGGTCAGTTTTTCAAACTCTTAAACCTGCAAACTCAACACCTTATTGATTAAGAATATGAACGCAACATGGTAAATCGCAAGGTAGCGCTTTTTCCCCCTTTCATATTCTCCTGTACAAAGTAACGTATATTTTATTAAGTATAGAAATTGGTCCACCATTGTCTATGTCTTAACTTGCAATTAAAAAGCGTTGCATTCACATTCTGGGCGCATTTGCTCGCCTATGCTTATATTATGCATGTATAAGTGCCTATGTTAATCTTATAAGTAATAATAACTGATATCATCTTTGTGTGAATGTAAAATACATAGTATTAAAAAATGTTTTTTTTGTGTGTGTGTTTTTAGTTTGTGTGGAAAGACTGTGGAGATCTACAGCATATACAGGTGCATCTCAATGAATTAGAATGTCGTGAAAAAGTTCATTTTTTCTTGTAAGTTATTTCAAAAAGTGAAACTTTCATATATTTTAGATTCATTGCATGTAAAGTAAAGCATTTCAAAAGTTTTTTTGTTTTAATTTTGATGATTAGAGCTTACAGCTCATGAAAGTCAAAAATCAGTATCTCAAAATATTAGAAAATTTACATTTGAGTTTCAATTAATGACCATCCCTACAGTATAAATTCCGGGTATCTCTTGTTCTTTGAAACCACAATAATGGAGAAGACGGCTGACTTGGCAATGATCCAGAAGACGAACATTGACGCCCTCCACAAAGAGAATAAGTCACAGAAGGTCATTACTGAAAGGTGTGGCTGTTTACAGAGTGCTGTATCAAAGCATATTAAATGCAAAATTGACTGGAAGGAAGAATTTGGATAGGAAAAGGTGCACAAGCAACAGGGATGACTGCAAGCTTGAGAATACTGTCAAGCAAAGCTGATTCAAACACTTGTGAGAGCTTCACAAGGAGTGGATTGAAGCTGGAGTCAGTGCATCAAGAGTCACCACGCTCAGACGTCTTCAGGAAAAGGGCTACCAAGCCACTTCTGAACCAGCCACAATGTCAGAAGCGTCTTACCTGGGCTGTGGAGAAAAATAACTCAGTGGTCCAAAGTCCTCTTTTCAGATGAAAGTAAATTTTGCATTTAATTTGGAAACAAGGTCCCAGAGTCTGGAGGAAGGGTGGAGAAGCACAGATTCCATGTTGCTTGAAGTCCAGTGTGAAGTTTCCACAGTCAGTGATGATTTGGGCTGCCATGTCATCTGCTGGTGTCGGTCCACTCTGTTTTCTGAAGTCCACAGTCAACGCAGCCATCTACCAGGAAATTATAGAGTACTTTATGCTTCCTTCTGCTGACAATCTTTATGGAGATGCTGATTTCATTTTCCAGCAGGACTTGGCACCTGCCCACACTGCCAAAGGTACCAAAACCTGGTTCAATGACCATGGTGTTACTGTGCTTGATTGGCCAGCAAACTCGCCTGACCTGAACCCCAAGTCAAGTCAAGTCAAGTCACCTTTATTTATATAGCGCTTTTAACAATACAAATTGTGACAAAGCAACTGCACAATATCAAAATGGGAAAATAGTGTCAATAATGTAAAATGACAAGATTAAACACTCAATTTTCAGTTAAAGGCATTTCGTTATTGAATTCAGTGATGGCATCGTCCAGCTCAGTTCAGTTCAAAAAGTTTCTGTTCAATCAAGTCGACGATATTGCTAGAAATGAAGTGTCCCCAACTAAGCAAGCCAGAGGCGACAGCGGCAAGGAACCAAAACTCCATTGGTGACAGAATGGAGAAAAAAACCTTGGGAGAATCCAGGCTCAGTCGGGGGGCCATTTCTCCTCTGGCCAGACGACACAGCAGTTCAATTCCAACTGCTGCAAAGTCAGATTGGAGGGCTCAACTGGTTCCCGAGGTCTTTTCCTGATGGCTATAGAATCTATGGGGTATTGTCAAGAGGAAGATGAGAGACACCAGACCCAACAATGCAGATGACCTGAAGGCTGCTATCAAAGCAACCTGGGCTTCCATACCACCTCAGCAGTGCCACAAACTGATCACCTCCATGCCACGCCGAATTGAGGCAGTAATTAAAGCAAAAGGAGCCCCTACCAAGTATTGAGTACATATACAGTAAATGAACATACTTTCCAGAAGGCCAACAATTCACTAAACATGCTTTTTTATTGGTCTTATGAAGTATTCTAATTTGTTGAGATAGTGAATTGGTGGGTTTTTATTAAACGTGAGCCTAAATCATCACAATTAAAAGAACCAAAGACTTAAACTACTTCAGTCTGTGTGCATTGAATTTATTTAATACACGAGTTTCACAATTTGAGTTGAATTACTGAAATAAATGAACTTTTCCACGACATTCTAATTTATTGAGATGCACCTGTAAGCATGGCAATTCAGGTGTGGAACAAGTCAACTTTTATTATTATTAATAATATTTAAATCTGTAATCAGCAAAGACAAGTCTTCTCATGCCATATGATAATACAACAAATTCTGTATTTTCTTTTCATGCAGCTGTTTTTTCTTTCTTTTTTCTTTTTTAAATGGTTGTTCTTTGTGTATAATTTTCAGTTCCTATGTGGTAAGGGGTAAATAAATAAACCAAGGACCATTTAAAACCAAAATCAGTGTAAAACAACTGCATGAAAAGATGTTTGTGAATTTAATTGTATGAGGGGAAGCACTTTTAAAGAAATCTGCATTATGTAATTATGAATGAATGAATGAATGAGGCATTTATATAGCGCTTTATTGTGTATGGTTGTACACCCAAAGCGCTTTACAATCATGTGGGGGGGGGTCTCTCCTCAACCACCACCAGTGTGCAGCATCCACTTGGATGATGCGACGGCAGCCACAGGACAACGGCGCCAGTGCGCTCACCACACACCAGCTACAGGTGGAGAGGAGAGAGAGATAGAGCCAATCAAGTGGATCAAATTATGTAAATTCATTGTCATTTTAAGCAGAATCAAAAGTTTAGTTAAACCGTAGTGCTTTGTTTCATTAACTCGAACCATATGGATTACCTTTATGCTTTCTACATACAATTTTTGGAAAATCTAAATGTTGGTATACCCACTCAGATGCATTTTATGCCTCAACAGATATTGGACAACTTTCTAAAAAAAAAAACTCCAAAAGTGATCTGCAGAAGAAAGAAAGAAAAACTTCTTGGAAGGCATTGGGGTGAGTAAAATTTTCATCTTTGGGTAGGGTTAGGTATCGATTTAGGAACTTTTCAGGCACTGACCGAATCAGGAACCAGAATCAAAGTCAAGGTATTGTTATTGATAGTGAAAATTTTTGAATGTTTGCATTAATTTTTGGGTTAACTGGGACCATGAAAACATGTAATTTGGGCCTAGAGTTAAAAATAATTTCTCCTTTGTTATTTTTTTCATATGAAAACAAACATTGTATCACTAAAACACTTCAGCATCAGAACAATTGTATTAATTTAATAAAAATGAATGAGTCATGTTCAACCTCTGCTTTCTTACACAGAACAACCTCCTGGACAGCAACTAGTCTTTCTCATGAACCCGCACTACAGTAGTTCAAGTCTTAACTCTCAGGTAGGTCCTTCAGCGTGTTGTTTCTGGTGTGCCTCAGGGCTCAATGCTTGGAACAGTTCTACTCTCCATGTACATATCATGACAATGGCTCTGTCATTCAGAAACATGGCTTTTCATATTACTGCTATTGTAATGACACACATCTCTCCCTTTCATTCCAGCTGGATGTTCCGATGGATGCTGCTCGCATCTCTGCCTCCTGGACAGAAATGTCTTGCTGGATGTTGAACGACCATCAACTCAACCTGGCCAAGACAGAATTGCGCAAGTTTTCAGTCAACCCAACCTTAATGTTACAGTTGACACACATAAACTTCACTGACCACATTGCACTGGCCCGATCCTGCAGATTTGCACTGTACAACATTAGGAAGATCAGACCCTTCCTTACAAGGCATGCTACAGAACTCCTTGTCCAAGCTCTTTGTTATCTCCAGACTGGACTATTGTACTGCTCTCTTGGCAGATCTTCCAGCATGTACTATCAAGCCTTTGCAACTAATCCAGCATGTGGCACTGAGAGTGGTCTTTAACGAGCTGAAGAGAGTGTACGTCACTCACCTCATCACTTTGCTCTGGTTGCTAGTAGCCGCTTACATCACATCCCAAAGAGGTATAAATTCACTTTCACAGACCTTTACTTTGACCGTTTGTTGCTGTTGTAATAAACTGCCTAACTCTGCCCATTTTCAAGAAATGGCTAAAAATGCTTTTTTTTCTTTCATGAACACTTGACCCATTAAAGGGATAGATCACCCAAAAATGAAAATGACCCCACGAAGCCATCGTATGTGTATATGACTTTCTTCTTTCAGACAAACACAATAGGAGTTATATCAATAAACATCTGGGCTCTTCCAGGCTTTATAATGGCAGTGAATAGCTGCCATGACTTTGAAGCTCAAAAAAGTGCATCCAACCATTCATCATAAACATACTCAACATGGCTCCAGTGGGTTTTTTAAAGGCCTTCTGAAGCAAAGCATATTTTACACTTTATAAAGTACGTTGTAAAATAACTAACTTTCAGATACTATTTTTTAATAAATGCAATATTTCACATTAAAATAGAGTGAAGGCATTTAAAATCCATTTTTTGAAGTGAGAATTGGGCCATCTGGAGGCATTAAAAATAAAAACTTGTGTAATGAAACAAACTAACAACTGCAAAAACAATCAGTATCAAACATTAGATGTAAAAAAGAGGAATAAAAATATATATATATAAACTGTAATTATTTTATGCATTGCTGCACATGCAACATATATCAGGAACATCTGTTAGGCTGAAATAAGATCAAACGCAATAATTCTCAAACAGTAAATTGAAGAAAAAGAGGAATAAAAATAGAAATAACCATAAATTAATAGATTTGTAACTATTTACATACAAACAGTAATTATTTTACACATTGCTGCAAATGCAACAGACAGTGTTACAGTGTCTCTTGCACACTGGAAGTTTGCACTTTATGCAAAAACTGCTGATCCTTTGGCCAGCACATTTGGCACCTTTTTCTTTTCTGTGAGAGACTGGTCATAGTGGGATGAGCTGTGGAGGGACCAGCTGCAGGGGCACCTGCCGTGGAGGGACCAACCATGGATGGACCAGCCATGGAGGAACCAGCTCTACAGACACGAGCCATGGAGGCACGAGCCGTGGAGGAACCAGCCGTTGAGACACGAGCCGTGGAGGGACCAACCACGGAGGGACCAGCCATTGAGGCACGAGCTGTGGAGGGACCAGCCGTGGAGGCACGAGCCATGGAGGGACCAACCATGGAGGGACCAACCATGGAGGGACCAGCCGCAGAGGTACCAGCCATTGAAGCACGAGCCGTGGAGAGACCAGCCATGGAGGGACCAGCCTTTGAGGCACCAGCCGCTGAGTCACGAGCCGTGGAGGGACCAGCCACGGAGGGACCAGCTATTCATATACGAGCCGTGGAGGGACCAGCTGTGGAGGGACCAGCCGTGGAGGCACCAGTCGTGGAGGCACGAGCCGTGGAAGCACCAGCCGCTGAGGCACGAGCCGTGGAGGGACCAGCCGCGGAGGGACCAGATATTCAGATACGAGCAATGGAGGCACGAGCCGTGGAGGCACCAGCCGTAGAGGAACTAGCCATGGAGGGACCAGCTGTTGAGGCTCGAGCCGTGGAGGGACCTGCCATTGAGACACGAGCCGTGGAGGGACCAGCCATTGAGGCACAAGCCGTGGAGGGACCAGCCGCAGAGGGACCAGCTGTTGAGGCACGAGCCGTGGAGGGACCAGCCGCTGAGGGACCAGCCGTTGAGGCACGAGCCGTGGAGGGACGAGCCATTGAGGCACAAGCTGTGGAGGGACCAGCCGCAGAGGGACCAGCCGTTGAGGCACGAGCCATGGAGGCACAAGCCGTGGAGGGACCAGCCGTGGAGGAAGCAGCCGTGGAGGGAGCAGCCGTGGAGGCACGAGCTGTGGAGGCACCAGCCGTCGAGGCACAAGCCGTGGAGGGATCAGCCGCAGAGGGACCAGCCGTTGAGGCACGAGCCGTAGAGGGACCAGCCGTAGAGGGACCAGCCGTTGAGGCACGAGCCACGGAGGGACCAGCCGTGGAGGGACGAGCCACGGAGGGACCAGCCGTGGAGGGACCAGCTCTGCAGTCACCAACCCTAAAATTAGCTCTGTTGCAGTCTTACCAGCTCATTTCTGTGTGTGTGTGTGTGTGTGTGTGTGTGTGCGCGCGTGTGCGAGAGAGAGAGAGAGACTCTTTTGTATTTTTTTTTCTTTTCATTTCTTGATTTTATTTCACACATTTTCAAAATTTGCTCTGTTGCAGTCTTACCAGTTAATTTCTGTGTATATATGTATATGAGTGTGCATGTGCATGTGCGCGTGTGTGGGTGTCTATTTTGCACTCCTGATATTCTAGAGATTAACCCCTGATTGCTGCACACTTTTTTTCTGACCAGTTTTGTAGTTTGTACCACCAAAAGATTCACTGAGTTTTCAATTTCCTATGTCGGTCATTTTTGACTGCGAAGAAGTCAAGTGTGACTATTTTTTTTTTTTACCCTTTAACATATCCGAATCATGTCCATGATTTTTTTGTGTTTATATTGCTAATGTGACAAAAGTCACCAAGTGTCATCTCATTCTGATGAAGCTAAGATTTTTTAAATTTCAAAATATAAAATTTTTCGGTCAAAAATGACCGAAGAGGGCCAGAGCATAACTTGCTCGATGTAGGATGTAGCTTTGTATGTCATGACGTAGTGTTTTGCTGGGAGCGGGTTTTTTTTGTTTTTTTTACTTTATAAAGTGTAAAAATATGCTTCGCCTTTATTAACCCCTGGAGCCATATGGAGTATGTTTATGAAGGATGGATGCACTTTTTTGAGCTTCAAACTCATGGCAGCCATTCACTGCCATTACAAAGCCTGGAAGAGCCAGGATGTTTATTGATATAACTCCGATTGTGTTCATCTGAAAGAAGAAAGTCATATACTGCACACGAGGATGGCTTGAGGGTGAGTAAATCATAGGGCAATTTTCTTTTTTTGGTGAACTATCCCTTTAATACTAACTCTTTCCATTTATAAAAAAAACCCTGCTATGTCTACTGTGTTAGACTAACTGGAACTTTGTATTTTGCTTTGGATAAAGTTTCATTGTAAATGTATAAAGGTATACAGCAATCAACTTTTAATGTAGGTATTTTTGTATGTTCTAAATTATGTACTAAATGTATTTCCTGTAATTTTTTTATTCATTTAACTTGACATACAATGCTTCGGTACAATGACTAATACTGTGAATGTGCAGGTTCCTTTTAATAGGTACAAAATACATTGTTAATTTTACAGAAATTGGCTGACTATGTAACTATGCTCACTTCTCTACTGTCCAAACATTTTAAACTGTAATATTTCTGGAAAATGAACGATTAAAATGTATATCTACAGACATCTGTCTTTGTATTATGAATTTACTACATTTTTATACAACATTTCTTGGTTATTGTAGTTAATAATATCTGTATTTTAACAAAATTATTCTAGGTAGACATAAAATAACTTCTAAATACCTTTTAATTTACAGAGATTGGTTGAAGTTATGAGATTGTTTCTGTAAAAAGGAGGATTAATCCTGTAAATATACAAGCTTTTTTAAAAAAAATACATGTTTACTGCATTTTTATAAATTATTTCTTAGTTATTGTACATGGAAAAACTGTATTTTAAAAGTAATTTCCTGTAGATTGACAGAGCAGTTTTATAAAATAACTTGTTAAAACCTTAAATTTATGGCGATTAACCTGAAAGTTGGTTGCTTTTCTATGTAATTTGACATACATTATCTGTTTTTCCACAGTTTAAAAACAACTATCAACAGTAATATACTGTAATTTAATGAATTTTGAAGTATTTTCTGTATTTTTACAGTTTTTGCTTGTAATTTTGTGAAATGGTTATTTTCTGTAATTTAACGGAATATGTCTGGAAACTCTGCTGCCAGTCTTTTTACCGTTTTTTTTACAGGTTTTTTTTTACAGTGTGGCCAGGGGCGGACTTACCCATTAGGCAAAGGTAAGCGACTGCCTTGGGCCCCCAAATGCCAAGGGCCCCCTAAAATGCTTTTTATATACGAGATGCACATTAAGCGCGGACACGCGAACGTTTACGGTGTTTATTACCACGACAACTGTCTGCATGTCCGAGTTGACCGTGCTTCTTGTGTATCCTGCTTGTAGCAAATAGAAATATAATGCATCTGAAGCTGACTGCCGCATGACCGCAAGGTCTCTCTTTCCCAGCGTGCGCATACCTCTCTCTCTCTCTCTCTCTCTCTGTGCGTCTGCCCTGCGAGCGGCTGAAAGGAGCTGCGCTTTCAGTTAAAACACAGATATGTTGCTTCTCTAATTTTACATGCAAGTATAGCCGAAATCACAGCACAGCTATTGTCTTTATCTTATGTGTAGCCTATTTGATTGTATCAGACGACGGCACGATTATAAATCAGGAATTTTTGTGCAGATTAACATCTTGGAAGGGAGAGCTGGTTATGTAGTCTCAATGGGTCGTGTTTCAGTCACTATTTCATATTAATCTCATTGTCTGACAACAGAAACAGTAAAATGTACCAATGAAAACAGTTTTATTGAGAATTTAGCTGCATCAAAATACAGTATGTGGGCACAGAGAGGCAAACAAATCTAATAATAAATAATAAATGTACATTTTGCATGTTCAGAAGAAGTGAGCTGCCCTGTCATGTGAAAATGTAAACAGGTTTGTGTCAGTAAATTGCTCAGTGCAAAGAAAGAGAAGTAATGGGAACCTGGGATTTCTTTTTTATGTGTCTAATAGACATGAACAAGTTCTTTGAAAACCATCTATGACCTTTGAAACATGTCTAGTCTTCATGCTCTATGTTAACTATAGTTTCACTAATAATAAACATATATTGCATGAAGCATCCATATTTGTCCATGCCCATGTTGATTAGAGTATTAAAAACTTGAAAAGTATTAATTTAAGATACATTTAGAACAGATAAAAATGTGTGATTAAATTGGGATTAAATATTTTAATCGATTGACAGCCCTAAGTTAAAATGACTAAAATTAAATGTAGGCTTACGCTGGTAACTTATCAGTGGACTTTCCTTGTCAATATAGGCTATATTTTTTCACACTTTTCTCATTCTCATTCAAGTTTTTATATGAATGAACCTCTGAAGAGAACCGATTGTCTTTAGAAAAGTTTCGATGGCATTTTCATTTTACCTGATAAAGTATCATTTATGAGCTGAGTGCTGCTTTGTTTACAGCCGTTACCAGGGAAACCGCTATATTTCTGATGTTCCAAAAGCACCTCCTACTGGCAGAGAATGAATGTGCATTTTCAATAATCCAGTCTGCAGTTTTTGTTCAGACCAATGCAAAAATCCACCCACATAAACCCGTTTTAAATAATATAATAATTTATACTTCTGACTCATCCCTTCTCTTAAAAAAATGGTTTAAAGGTTCAATTGTGAGGTTTATCATTTTATAATTTATTTAGTTTTTTGTTAAAACTTGTATCTCAACAGGAAATCAATTGCTATTTCGTGGTCTACAACATGAAAGAATAAAAGTGTCTGCTAAATGAATAAATGTAAATGAAAGAATCCCATTATAACATATATGAAAAATGTAGAAACATTGGACTCAACTATGGGGCACCATTGTGCAGCAGCAAGCATCACAACATAAAAGAAACCTCAAGGTTGATCTAGGTAAATGTGTGCAAATGTATAGGGCCCCATTCCTATATTTGCCTGGGGCCCCCAATTCACTAAATCCGCCCCTGGCTGACTGAATACCTCTTTCAGGCGAATTTTCTCGTCAGAAACAGCAAAGTGAAAATGTGTGTACGAATCTGTAAGATATTAATTTCAGAGTGTAAACAGCTTCAGTGATTTTAATGGGAGTTTTTGAGAGTACTTGAAGTAGACTGTCAGAAAATGTTCTTTGATAATGTAAATGTTCTTTGCTCTCTTTCTGTAGCTACAGCTGCAGAAATATTAATTAATGCATTTATGACCTCAAGGTTAGATTATTGTAATGCTTTATTGGGTGGTTGTTCTGCACGCGTAATAAACAAACTACAGATGGTTCAAAATGCAGCAGCTAGAGTTCTTACTAGAACCAGGAAGTATGACCACATTAGCCCGGTTCTGTCAACACTGCACTGGCTCCCTACTAAACATCGTATAGATTTTAAAATCTTGTTAATTACTTATAAAGCCCTGAATGGTTTAGCTCCTCAGTACTTGAGCGAGCTCTTATCACATTATAGTCCTCCACGGCCGCTGCGTTCTCAAAATTCTGGCCATTTGATAATACCTAGAATATCAAAATCAACTGCGGGCTGCAGATCTTTTTCCTATTTAGCGCCCAAACTCTGGAACAATCTACCAAACACTGTTCGGGAGGCAGACACACTCTGTCAGTTTAAATCTAGATTAAAGACCCATCTCTTTAACCTGGCGTACACATAACACACTAATACACTTCTAATATTCAAATCCGTTAAAGGATTGTTAGGCTGCATTAATTAGGTCAACCGGAACCGGGAACACTTCCCAATAACACACGATGTACTTGTTACATCGTAAGAAGATTGACATCTACGCTAATACGCTACAGCACCTGATGAAAGTGCTCTAGTTATTGGCGATTCTATTGTACGGAACGTGAAAATAGAGACACTGCAGCCACCAGATAGTCCATTGTTTACCGGGAGCCAGAGCGCCTGACATCTTGGCAAATTTAAAAGTGCTGGCTAATGCTAAACGTAAATTCAGTAAGATTGTTATCCACGCCGGCGCTAATGATGTTCGACTTCGGTGGGCCGAGTCGGAGATCACTAAAAATAATGTTAAAGAGGTGTGTGAACTTGCAAGTACGATGTCAGACACTGTAATATGCTCTGGCCCCCTCCCTGCTTATCGGGGTGATGAGATTGCCAAGCAGACTGTCATCACTAAATGGCTGGATGTCTAAGTGGTGCCCGCAAAACAACATAGGTTTTATAGACAATTGGACGAGTTTTTGGGGCAGACCTGACCTGTTGAAAAGAGATGGTGTTCATCCCTCCTGGGGTGGTGCCGCTATTCTCTCTAGAAATTTGGCACATAGTCTTAGAGTTCATACTTGACTAACTGGAGCCCAGGTCAGGAAGCAGACAGACTGGCTAAACCGACCGTCTGCTAGCCGCCTCACGTCACAGAAGTCAGTTAATTCTCAGCACATAGAGACTCCTTCACCTAGATATCACACTATAGAGACTGTGTCTGTTCCCCGAACTAGAGAATACAGAAAACGTCCAAACCAATTTAGGAGTAACCATTTAATTGATGTTCAACAAATAAAAAATGTTTACAATACACAGAAACAATTGATAAAACTTGGCTTACTGAATATCAGGCTTTCCCGTTTCTACAAAAGCACTTTTTGTAAATGATTTGATTAATGATCATAACAGGCTAGATTTGCTCTGTTTGACAGAAACATGGCTAAAACCAGATGAATACATTATTTTAACCGAGTCTACCCCCCAAGATTACTGTTACAAAAATGAGCCACGTCCAAAAGGCAAAGGGGAGAGGTGTTGCTACAATTTATAACAATATTCTCAGTATTTCTCAAAAGACAGGCTTTAAGTATAACTCCTTTGAAGTAATGGTGCTTCATATAAAATTATCTAGAGAAAAAAGTATTAATGATAAATCCCCCGTAACGTTTGTACTGGCTACTCGGTATACAGGCCACCAGGCACCATACAGACTTTATTAAAGAATTTGCTGATTTTCTATCAGAGTTAGTGCGCGCGCGCGCTGGCTGCAGATAGAGTCCTAATTGTGGGTGATTTTAATATCCATGTTGATAATGAAAAAGATGCATTAGGATCAGCATTCATAGACATTCTGAACTCTATTGGGGTTAGACAACACGTTTCAGGACCTACTCATAGTCGAAATCATACTCTAGATTTAATACTGTCGCATGGAATTGATGTTAATGGTGTTGAAATTCTGCAGCAAAGCGATGATATATCAGATCATTATCTAGTCTTGTGTAAACTCCATATAGTTAAAGCTGTAAATTCAACTCCTTCTTACAAATATGGTAGAACCATCACTTCTACCACAAAGACTGCTTTGCAAGTAATCTTCCTGATTTATCTCAATTCCTTAGCATATCCAACAGCTCAGAACAACTTGATGATGTAACAGAAACTATGAACTCTCTCTTTTCTAGCACTTTAGATACGGTTGCTCCTTTACGCTTAAGGAAGATTAAGGAAAAGAGTCCAACACCGTGGTATAATGAGCACACTCGCACTCTAAAGAGAGCAGCCCGGAAAATGGAGCGTAGCTGGAGGAAAACAAAACTAGAGGTATTTCGTTTAGCTTGGCGGGAAAGTACTCTATCCTATAGAAAAGCTTTAAAAACCGCTAGATCTGATTACTTTTCGTCTCTTTTAGAACAAAACAAACATAACCCCAGGTATTTATTCAATACAGTGGCAAAATTAACAAAAAATAAAGCATCAACAGGTGTTGACATTTCCCAACAGCACAGCAGTAATGACTTTATGAACTATTTTACTTCCAAAATTGATACTATTAGAGATCAAGTTGTAGCCATGCAGCCGTCAGCTATATTATCGCATCAAATAGTGTACTGTGGATCCCCTGAGGAACAATTCCACTCATTCTCTACTATAGGAGAGGAAGAATTGTATAAACTTGTTAAATCATCTAAACTAACAACATGTATGTTAGACCCTATTCCATCTAAACTACTAAAAGAGGTGCTTCCAGAAGTCATAGATCCTCTTTTGGCTATTATTAATTCGTCATTGTCATTAGGATATGTCCCCAAAAACTTTAAATTGGCTGTTATTAAGCCTCTCATTAAAAAACCACAACTTGACCCCAAAGATCTAGTTAATTACAGACCGATCTCGAATCTCCCTTTTTTGTCAAAGATATTAGAAAAGGTTGTATCCTCACAATTACATTCCTTCCTAGAGAAAAATGATATCTGTGAGGATTTCCAGTCAGGATTTAGACCGTATCATAGTACTGAGACTGCTCTCATTAGAGTTACTAATGATCTGCTTTTATCATCTGATCGTGGTTGTATCTCTCTATTAGTTCTACTGGATCTTAGCGCTGCGTTCGACACTATCGATCACAACATTCTTTTGAATAGACTAGAAAACTTTGTTGGCATTAGTGGAAGTGCATTAGCATGGTTCAAATCGTACTTATCTGACCGCCATCAATTCGTAGCAGTGAATGACGAGGTATCATATCAATCACAAGTGCAGTATGGAGTTCCTCAAGGCTCAGTACTAGGGCCGTTACTTTTCACGCTTTATATGTTACCCTTGGGAAATATCATTAGGAAACACGGGGTTAGCTTTCACTGTTATGCTGATGATACTCAGCTCTATATTTCTTCACGGCCTGGTGAAACACACCAAGGATTGAGAAACTTATGGAATGCATAGTCGATATAAAAAACTGGATGACGAGTAATTTCTTACTGCTAAATTCTGAAAAAACAGAGGTGTTAATTATCGGACCTAAAACCCCCACAAGTAATAACCTAGAACACTGTCTAACACTTGATGGCTGCTCTGTAAATTCTTCGTCATCAGATCAGGAACCTAGGTGTGCTATTTAATAGTAATCTCTCCTTTGACAGCCACGTTTCTAGCATTCATCAAAGTAAACCTGCATTTTTTCATCTTAAAAATATATCTAAACTGAGACCTATGCTCTCAATGTCAAATGCAGAAACATTAATTAATGCATTTATGACCTCAAGGTTAGATTATTGTAATGCTTTATTGGGTGGTTGTTCTGCACGCGTAATAAACAAACTACAGATGGTTCAAAATGCAGCAGCTAGAGTTCTTACTAGAACCAGGAAGTATGACCACATTAGCCCGGTTCTGTCAACACTGCACTGGCTCCCTACTAAACATCGTATAGATTTTAAAAATCTTGTTAATTACTTATAAAGCCCTGAATGGTTTAGCTCCTCAGTACTTGAGCGAGCTCTTATCACATTATAGTCCTTCACGGCCGCTGCGTTCTCAAAATTCTGGCCATTTGATAATACCTAGAATATCAAAATCAACTGCGGGCTGCAGATCTTTTTCCTATTTAGCGCCCAAACTCTAGAACAATCTACCAAACACTGTTCGGGAGGCAGACACACTCTGTCAGTTTAAATCTAGATTCTTAACCTGTCAAATTTAACTGGCGTACACATCGTATGGCATCTCTATATACATATCTAATATATCATTATGAAGGTGTTAGTGGTGGGCCTTGGACCAAAGAAATGGGGAACCGGGAACAGACTTTTGACATCCGTCCACGAGTGTACTACTGCAACATACTGTTAAGAAGTATTGACAGAGACGCTTAATATTAGTCTGTTTCTTTCTTATTCCGAGGTCACTGCAGTCACCAGATCAGATGGTGGATCAGGACCAGGGCTGGACTGGTAATCGGGCATACCGGGCATTTTCCCGGTGGGCCGACGCACTGAAGGGGCCGACAGATTTTTTTTTTTTTTTGCCAAGGACCATCACGCAGGGACAACGAGCAGTCAGTGGCCCATTGGTTTGTCTCCTGCATTGACAGCGTAAACCACCCAATCACAATGCGCTATAGACAGAGCGATGAAGTATTTTGCTCCGCCTAAATAAACCCCAACTTCTTCCGTATCGGCTTTCCCCACGTTTCACAGCAGCTTTATAAAAACAGGCTTGCTCTGCGGTGAGTGATGCGGGCCAAAGAGCCAGGCAGGAGGAGGAGAGGAGAAGAGAGTAGTTGAATCGGTAAAGTGCTTAATAAGGGACTCGGAACGGAGGCAGGCATCTAGTGTGTGCGCGCGCGCGCCATGAGTGCAGAATACGCTTTTTAATATTTTTTTAATTTTTTATTTAACACTTTTTAATAAACCGTAAATTCGTCCCCCACGATTTTTTGGCCAAGTCAAGTGTGTTCATAGAGGTTTCCATGGGCCAATGCGAATAAATCTAGATTTAAATTAGAAAAGACACGATAATGTCAGACCTGACGTTTTATTCTTATCCAAAACAACTAGATGCAATGATTCATATCTACACTACCAGTCAAAAGTTTTTGAACAGTAAGATTTAGATTTTTTTTTTTTAAGAATTCTCTTCTGCTCACCAAGCCTGTATTTATTTTATCCAAAATACAGTAAAAGCAGTAATATTGTGAAATATTTTTACTATTTAAAATAACTGCTTTCTATTTGAATATATTTTAAAATGTAATTTATTCCTGTGATCAAAGCTGAATTTTCAGCATCATTACTCCAGTCTTCAGTGTCACATGATCCTTCAGAAATCATTCTAATATGCTGATTTGCTTCTCAAGAAACATTTATTATTATTATTATTATTATTATCAATATTTAAAACAGTCGAGTCATTTTTTTTCTGGATTCTTTGATGAATAGAAAGATCCAAAGATCAGCGTTTATCTGAAATAAAAAAGCTTTTGTAACATTATACTCTATAGCCTACCATTCAAAAGATTGGAGTCAGTATAATTTTTGTTTTGTTTTTTGGGAAAGAAATTATAGAAATTAATACTTTTATTTAGCAAGGATGCTTTAAATTGATCAAAAAATGATGATAAAGACATTTATAATGTTACAAAATATTTCTATTTCAGATAAATGCTGTTCTTCTGAACTTTCCATTCATCAAAGAAACCTGAAAAAAAAAATCTACTCAGCTGTTTTCATAATACATAATAATAATACTAATAAATGTATTTTGAGCAGCAAATCAGAATATTTGAATGATTTCTGAACATCATGTGACTGGAGTAATGATGCTGAAAATTCAGCTTTGATCACAGGAATAAATTACATTTTAAAATATATTTTAAATATTAAAAACATTTCACAATATTACTGTTTTTGCTGTATTTTGGATCAAACAAATACAAGCTTGGTGAACAGAAGAGACTTCTTTAAAAAAATAATTAAAAAATCTTACTGTTCAAAAACTTTTGAATGGTAGTGTATATCATTTATATATATATATATATATATATTATAAGGTGGTGGTGGGCCGCCTGGACCAAAAAATGCCAGGGCCGATTTTTTGTCCCAGTCCAGCCCTGATCAGGACCTAGAGACGACCTCTACAGCCCTGAATGTCAGCGGAGACCAGGACACCTAGATGAGCCCCAGAGACAGATCCCCAGTGAGGACCCCGTCACCTAGACAGCCATCGGGAAAAGACCACTGGAACCAGTTGAGCCCTTACAATCTGACTTTGCAGCAGTTGGAATTGAACTGCTGTGTCGTCTGGCCAGAGGAGAAATGGCCCCCCGACTGAGCCTGGTTTCTCCCAAGGTTTTTTTCTCCGTTCTGTCACCGATGGGGTTTTGGTTCCTTACCGCAGTCGCCTCTGGCTTGTTTAGTTGGGGACACTTCATTTCCAGCGATATCATCAACTTGATTGAACAGAAACTTTTAGAACTGAACTGAGCTGGACGATGCCATCACTGAATTCAATAATGAAATGCCTTTAACTGAAAATTGAGTGTTTAATCTTGTCATTTTACATTGACACTATTTTCCTATTTTGATATTGTGCAGTTGCTTTGACACAATTTGTATTGTTAAAAGCGCTATATAAATAAAGGTGACTTGACTTGACTTGACTTGACTTGACAATGAAAGTGATTTGCAGTGTTTTTATTCACATTAACTTTCAATGTTAAATTCACATTAAATATAAAGTCAGTAGTATTCAATTTTTTTTATGGCATGACACCCATAAAAAGACAGGTTTTTATTAGTGCTGTCAATCGATTAAAACAAACAAACAAATTAATCGCACATTTTTCTAAAATTAATCGCGATTAATCCCACCTAAAATTTAAGTTTTTAAATATACTTTTATATTGCAATAATTTCACATTCAATCTTCAAATGTACAATGTACAAACAACATAAAGACAGTATATTTTTAATATTTCTTTAATGGCATCTTTTTTATGATTGAAGTGCCAGCATCACTGATATCAATACTACTGATGTCTCTATAAAATAGTTTTTCCCCCTTAATATTTAACCATTGACTGTAGCCATTCAGCATTACAGTATAATTGAGAGCTATCAATGTTAACATTTATTAGACTTAACTTCTAATTTAAGTGAACTTAAAACAATCTTCACACAAACCCATTACAATAAATTACATATTTAGCTACCTGCAGGGGCGCCGCTACGGATTCTGGGCCCCCTGGACAGCATATTCACTTGGGCCCTCCGGCGGGGGGGTTGTTGGTCTCCCCCTCCGTACAGATCGCGTTCCGGTAGAATCCCCCTCGGTAGAAATCGCAATTGCGTACCCGGCAGAGCCCTGCACACGGGCCTCAAATTTAGGCCCTGGCCCGAGACGCTCAGGCTCTAGCCCGGCACGTGTCCGACAGTTTAACAGAATTACCAGCCCGAGTCAGACCAGAGCCTGTCTTTTTTTCCCCTTCTCCCAAATCAGATTATTCTGTTTCAGCTATTAAAACTGTTCAGTTTTGTATGTAATGGCAAAGTGATAATATTTAGTTTCGGTTTTTTATAAAGTTAATTTAGAAAAACGTTGGGAGCATTTTTTTTGTTCGTTAAATACGTTTTTTCTTTCTTAACGACCAAGAGGCCAGCGGCAGACCGGCAGGCTGATCATAGCCATGTTTGATAAATGTATCCTTCTCAAATCATCACGACTTGCCTAAAATAAAATCTATAGATATACTAAAACAGTTCAAGCATATAACAATGTTTAAACGTTAAATCTAGATAAATGTAAATCCTAGTTTGTGCGGAGAGTCTAAGTTAAAGCGCAGGACATGGAGGCACCAGCGCAATCAATTGCATTTTTTTCAATGGAAACAACTTACGCTGTAATTTTTGCTCATAAAGGTAAGAGTAATACATCATTCGGAACTGTAAAGGGTCTACTTTTATTTGTGTGCACTCACAATATCAACAAAACTTTTTATAAAATATATAAAATCATTTTATAAAATAAAGAAAACAATGCGCCGTCTCGTTTTGAACAGGAGCGCTTCACAAAAATGAACCGAAAGTCAGCGAATACATGACTCACAGACATGATAAATATATCTATAGAAATCTTTAAATTACTACTAAATGAAATAAATCAAATCGAAAACAAAAACTCTTTCATTATAATCCATGAAGATGCACTTCTCTCTAAAGGCGCGTCAATGAGGACAGGGGCAGCGACAGAATTTTGAATGCAGGTGCTGAGGGGGTGCTAGATCAATGACAGGGGGAGCCGGGCAGTTAATAGTAAATATGACCAAAACAGGTTGCTATTATTATTATTATTTTATATGAATAATAAAATCGCTGTATAGGCGCATTTCAAATGTTTATGAGGAATGTGGGAGTATTATCGTGCTTAGCCTACTGCATGGGGGCGCGCACGCAATTATTTTTATTTATTTATTTTTTCCTGTGGAAAGAGCTTATACTCCTGTCATTTTTGGATGTGGTTTCTGTCGTCTCATGCAGTCTCCATGAATTATGGGGGTGCTATGGGGGTGCTTTGGTTTTTCTTGGGGGTGCTGGAGCACCTGCTAGCCCCTCCCTAGCGCCGCCCATGCATGAGGAGATGGCGAGTCAGAATCATCATCTTCATCTTTGCGACACTGACAAAGAAAACACTAGTTTATTAGTAAATAATTCAAATATCTCTTTACTATTTCCCCCTGACACATTCATGGTAATTACTTTTGCTGGGGCTTTACGGCAAGCTTTATTGCGTGTATTTGAAGGCAGAACTCTTCAGCTGCGCTGACGGCTCTCTGCTGCTGCGGGACTCTAAACACCGTCGAGCCGCTCTTGACAGTCGCGACACGGTCTCCTGTTGTTTCCACCAGCGCGGCAATTTTTTTCATCACTAATTGATGGATGTCTAAAATATAAAAATAAGGAGAAGCCTAAAACAGGCCCGAGGCCCGGCCCGCGTCTGAACTATAACATGAAAATTGGCCCGATCGAAGCCCGGAACTCAGAGGCGTAAAAAAGTCGGGGCCTGTCGGGGTCGGGCTGAAATGCAGGGCTCTAGCGTTCCCCTCGGTAGAAATCACATTTCCCCCTCGGGGGCCCCCTCCCATCGTCGGGCCCTTAGAATCGTCCTAACTCATCGAAAATGAATAGTTACCAAACACTAAATTCTAAATTAAATATAGATGAACCCCTTAAAGCTATAAAAGTTATTGATTTCCTCTTTTTTTTCTTTTGTTCTTGGATTAATAGACATCACAGCAGCTGGTTATTAGCTTATTTGCCTGCTATTGCTTTAAAAGCTGCTGCTGCTTTCTGACCCACTTCAGGTCTTAGTCTCTTCTAATGAACTGACGAGTTGAATCGGGTGTGTTAGATGAGGTAGACAGTGCTGGGGTGCCTCAGGAAAGTTTTGAAAACCATTTCAGAGACATGTTCTTAAATGTGACGTATATCATATTGCATGCATGCACACAGTTTTAACGCAGCTTTAATCGCCTTTTTGGTAACTTCATGCCTTAACTGACGGCATAACTAGGACATTGCATGCACGTAGTTTCTTTCGCTGTTTGATATGAAATGATACAGGCTACAGCGCGCGCCGGCACCTTTGTGCGTGTATTTGAAGAGCACGCGCTAGGAGCACAGTATCTTTTCCACGCTCGTTTGACTCACGCCTGGCACGGAGGCGACTTTAGAGCGCGCGTCTGAAACGTCTCCCGTTTGATGTGGTCATAAAGACGTTCTGCATCTAAATAAACGCAATCCTTTTCAAGAAAAAAGAGACAGAGGCAGCAGTTGTGAATGGGGTGGCCAACCCTAGCCCCACCCCTGCGTTAAATATTTTTAACGCGTTAATCTGAAAACATTAATCTCCCGCGTTAACACGCTAATTTTGACACCACTAGTTTTTATGCATAGTTAATAGACATTATTAGGTTACTTTGACTGTAGTGTATTGGCTAAAGATATTGGAATAGTGAGGTCCCTTTAAGAGGACAAAAGACTGGGAGGGGCGTTACTGGTTTCTTCCCGGGGGGGGGGAAGTGGGGTTTGCAGTTTGTTCGAAGTGCTGGCTGAAGATGTATGTTCTGTTCTGCGTTGCATCGAATTAAGTAAAAGTTTCCAGATTACAATAGTCTCCTCCTGTCATTCAAGTATCTTACACTGGCGACGAGGATGGGATCAGACTGTGTGCAGTTAAATCGATGAAGACACTGTAAAGGTGAACGAAATACACTGCTGTCTAACTGCGATCATGACTATGATCGGCCGTATCGAAGAGTTTGATGAATGCTCGAGTAATTCTTTTGAAGAATATATAGAAAGACTGGAATGTTTTTTCCATGCAAATGACATTGAGGACGACGCAAAGAAACGTTCCGTGCTGCTTAAGTGTGTGTGGTGCAAAAACATATTCCACATTACGTTCAGTGCTCGCCCCAACGCAGCCCTCTACTGTGTCTTATGCAAACATTGTAGCTGCGTTGAAACGCCACTACAGTCCAGCACCGTCAGAGATCGTTCAGCGTTTTCAGTTTCACAATTGTAAGCAGAAAAGTAATCAAAGCATATCTAACTATATTGCTGAACTTCGACGTCTCTCTGTGCACTGTGCTTTTGGAGATCAGTTAGATGCAATGCTGCGTGATAGACTCGTGTGCGGGGTTGTGGATGAGGCGCTACAACGACGCCTACTGGCTGAACCCACGCTCACATTTAAAGAGGCAGAGGAAAAGGCATTAGCCGCTGAAACAGCATTGTTAAATGCTCGTCTACTTCGTCAACAACAACATGAATCACTGCCTCAAGATGATGTTCAGTATGCAGCCCATACACATGCATCAGCATACAAAGTTGCAGCTACAAGTGAATATCAAAAGTGTGATAAACCATGCTACAGGTGTGGCGGCCAGCACATCCCACAAGCCTGTAAGTTTTCCACTGCTGTATGCCATTATTGCAAAAAAAGAGGACACATTGCTCGGGTGTGTTTAACAAAGACTAGACACAATACGCAAACCAGAACAGAACGACATACAAACGTTATAACTCATGATCAGCAAAATGAGTACTCTGTTTACAGCTCCACTACCAAATCAAAAAAAGGGGGGCAGAAGCCATATTTGGCCACTGTGATACTGAACAAACAAGCACACACAATGGAAGTGGATTCAGGAGCAGCATGCTCCTTGATTAGTGAGCATACTTATCACTCATTGTGGCCCTCTCAAACCCCTGAAATGCATGCAGACAGTGGAGTACTAAAGCAGTGGTCACAAGCAACTTTGGACGTGAAAGGAAAAATATTTGTGGAAGTAACGTACAAAGCAACGCGAAACACACTGCCTTTGTTTGTCATCAGGGGCCAGGGCCCTAGTCTGCTGGGACGGAACTGGTTTGATGCCCTTGGAATATCGGTTGAAGGAGTCCACAGAGTACAGCTTCAGTCCATAGAGGAAATACTGGCTGAATATTCTGAGGTATTTCAGGACATTGGGGTTTGCCGGACGCCCCCAATCTCAATTGACATTGATTCCACAATTACGCCACGTTTCTTCAAAGCCCGCCCAGTTCCTTTCGCTTTACGCCCACAGCTTGATGAGGAGCTGGATAAATTGGTGGCTCAAGGAATTTTTGAACCTGTGCGGCATGCAAAGTGGGCCACACCCATAGTGGCCGTAGCAAAAAAAGACGGGGGCTTGAGAATTTGCGGTGATTATCGTTGTACTGTCAATACGGCTGTTAAGCCTGATGTGTACCCCATACCCACAGCGTCTGAACTGTTCTCAAAACTAGCAGGAGGAGTAGTTTTCACTAAACTTGATTTGAAACAAGCTTATCAGCAGCTTCCATTGGATGACATAGCAGCCGACTTACTGACTATTAACACTCACCGCGGACTTTTCCGGGCTCGGCGATTGCAGTTTGGAGTGTCAACAGCCGTTTCAATATTTCAAAGATTTATGGACACCCTGCTCGCAGGAATCCCAGGTGTCCAGCCATACCTGGATGACATCCTAATTTCAGGCAAAACCATGGAGGAACACAACGCACGGCTAAGGGCTGTACTGAAGTGCTTTGCTGAAGCTGGTTTGCGACTAAAAAAAGAGAAAAGCATTTTTGCAGCTGCCCAAGTGGAGTTTTTGGGGTTTCGTGTGGATAAGGATGGCATCAAACCAACCTGTGAAAAAGTGGAAGCTATCCAAAAGGCCCCACCTCCACGGAACAAGACAGAGCTCCAGGCATTCTTGGGGCTTCTTAATTTCTACAGCTGTTTTCTTCCTAACAAGGCCACTGTCCTGGAGCCCCTGCATCGCCTCCTTGACCAGTCCGCTATGTGGCAGTGGGGAGCGAAGCATGAGTCGGCATACATTCAGGCGAAACAGTTGCTGCAAACGGATAAGGTGCTGGCGCATTACGATGAAAAGAAGCCCCTGGCAGTGGTTTGCGATGCCTCGCCCTATGGGCTTGGGGCTTTATTGTTTCACATGGAGCGTGATGGCCAGGAAAAGCCCATTTGCTTCGCCTCCAGAACAATGACCACCACTGAGCGGAATTATGCCCAGATCGATAAGGAAGCATTGGCGGTTGTTTTCGCTGTCAGAAAGTTTCACCAGTACTTAGCAGGCCGCCACTTTGTGATTTTTACGGACCACAAGCCCCTGCTTGGACTCTTGCACCATTCCAAGCCCATGCCTGCCATCCTTTCACCACGGATGCTCCGTTGGAGTTTGATCATTGGAGCTTATGACTATGAGCTGTGTTACAGACCTGGCAAGCAAATGGGCAACGCTGACGCCCTGAGTCGCTTACCTCTGCCTGCATCTGATGCAGTTACGCCACCACCGTTGGAAGTATTGCTACTGGAAATGGTGCCGGATGCGCCCATGCATGCTGAAAGGATTTCTAACCTTACACTTAAGGACCCTGTAATGTCACGTGTACTACGCTGGGTACTACATGGGTGGCCGGCTGACATACCAGATAGCCGGTTCAGACCATTCATTTCGCGCCGTCATGAACTCTCCGCGCATAAGAACTGTGTGCTTTGGGGAAGCCGGGTGGTTGTTCCTAGCTCAGCGCGGAGAGAGGTACTGGCTATGCTGCATGATGCACACCCGGGCATCGTACACATGAAGGGACTTGCAAGGAGTTATGTGTGGTGGCCGGGCATGGATGGAGATATAGAGGAAACTGTCAAGATATGCAAAACCTGCCTGATGTCACGTCATGCACCCGCTAAGGCAAAAGTGCACCCTTGGGAGTGGACAACAAAAAGATGGTCCCGGCTGCACATTGACTTTGCTGGACCTTTCCAAGGCAAAGTATTCCTCATAGTGGTTGATGCGCACAGCAAGTGGCTAGAGGTGTCTCTGATGAGTTCCATGTCATCTTCAGCAGTTATTAACACACTGAGACTGCTTTTTGCAACGCATGGGTTGCCTGATGTCATCGTTTCAGACAATGGTGCTGCTTTCACATCCACAGAGTTCCAAGAGTTTGCAGACCGCAATGGTATTCGTCACGTCACTACAGCACCGTATCACCCAAGCTCGAATGGTCAAGCTGAACGCATGGTACAGACAACAAAGGAGGCTCTGTCTCGTATCACTCAAGGCGAATGGCAGACCCGACTTGCTCGTTTCTTGCTGTCACAGCACGTTACACCAAATTCATCAACTGGAAAAAGTCCTGCTGAGTTGCTCATGAATCGGCGACTGACCACTGCCCTGGATCGTTTACATCCTGACCATGGAGGTGATATGCTCCGCAAACAGGAGCTGATTGCTGAAAAATGCCCTGGCACTGTAAGAGAGTTTAGACCGCATGACTTGGTGTACATGAGAAGTTACACCAGGGGTTCTAGGTGGATTCCGGGAGTCATCATTGAGGTCACAGGCCCCTTATCGTATAAGGTCAGGACTGGTGATGGGCAGGTGCACAGACGGCACATTGATCAGCTGCTGTACAGAGTGGTACCCTCAGTGGATCCATCAAGGCCCGAGCCAGATGGCTACACTGTCTCTCTACCAGAGCCCTCAGAGGCTGAAATGCCTGAGTTACAGCCGCCCGCAATAGAGCTGGAAAACTCTGGTGAGGAAATTGCTGGGGCTGAGAGTATGTCAGAGTCCCCTCCTTCTAGGAGGTATCCCGTGAGAGAGCATCGTTCTCCAAGAAGATTTTCAGATTTTGTGGACTGGGGGAAAGGGGTGTAGTGTATTGGCTAAAGATATTGGAATAGTGAGGTCCCTTTAAGAGGACAAAAGACTGGGAGGGGCGTTACTGGTTTCTTCCCGGGGGGGGGAAGTGGGGTTTGCAGTTTGTTCTAAGTGCTGGCTGAAGATGTATGTTCTGTTCTGCGTTGCATCGAATTCAGTAAAAGTTTCCAGATTACAATAGTCTCCTCCTGTCATTCAAGTATCTTACATTGACCATCGCCCATTATCAACATAATCTATAAAGGTGAGAATCAAGATATTTCATGATATAGTTAATGCGTTTGGGAATGTTTCAAATAAAAAGGAAAAATTAATAAAACATAAGTGCTGTTGTGGCTGCTGTGTGTCACATGACGCACTTATGACGCACTATATTTCCCACTTATGAAGTCGTGATTAGGAGCACGTTGCAATTTTTTTCTGTTAAAGATAACAGTGAACAGTGGTTTGTGAATGTTGATGCTTAGCCTAAATAATTTTATCAGAAGCGTTCATGTGAGCGCTGCTGCAGACTTAGGTTCACCCCAAATGCTCTCATTGGAAAATATTTTTTGTAGCCAATATGTAATGTATGTAGCTTACTTATAGAGAATTAACATTTTAAAAACAAACCCACTGTGAGAAATATTCCCTGCTGTAAAAAGCTCACCCCAGTCTCCCATATACATAAAAACAAAAGTCTAAACACATTCACAACCACTGAAATAATTACATAAATTGAATTAGACAATGTATTTTATTCCAGAAGTTCAACATTCATGATAATTTAAGTATTTTTTACATTCATCATGAACACAGTGTAGTCCTAAAAAAAAGTAGAGAAAACATAATGGAATAAAACAAACATCAACATAACAACAGTTCAGCCTTGTTTATATGGGTGACCCTGGTATCTCAAACATAAGCTTTTGAAGTCTCTGTGTTAGATGGAGCTGCGGTATAGATCGTCTTTGGCTTACCACCTGGGTAGTATGCCCTGTTAAGATATAATACACAGAAAAAGAACATTAACAAAAGTTCAAAATACATAAACAGCATGATTAGAAAAATAAGGAGCTACATACATTGTAAAGGGTGTGAAATGAGGAGCATATAGAGAAATATCTTAAGTCTGAGGTTTACCCTTTTTCTTTTGCTTTAGAGACTCTTTGATAGGCACTGCACTGGAACGCACCACCCAGTATACACAGCGCTGCACCAGCCCAACCTATGTAGAGACCAGTACCGAGCTCAAATCTGCAAACAAAGGCAGAGAGTGAGGTGTATGTACCTACTTAACAGTATATTGGGGACAAATTTGTACCCAGAAGTGAATTAAACCTCACAAACCACCTGTTTGGGGTCATCCAAGAACATCTTAATTTGTAAAAATGATAAATAAAAACAATTTCTCAATAAATTACTAACAGAGTTGCTATATCAGATGTTTTGGATTTTTATTTTTGTTGTCTGACGATTGAGTGGGAAGTCACTTTCCCCATTATTTTTCTTTATTGCGGCTCTACCCCTAGAGAAAGCGTGTCCAATCCTGCTCCTGCTGCAGTGTTTACCTCCAACCTGCTCTAACATGCTTGCTTAGAAGTTTCTAGTAATCCTGAAGACCTTTATTAGCTGTGTTTAATAAAGGCTGGAACTAAACTCTGCAGGACAATGGCCATCCAGGTGCAGGATTAGACACCCCTGCCCTAGAGAGTTGTAGTAAAATGAGGGTTCATCCAGGATCAGTAATAAGAGAAAACGTCTGCATTTACTAAATGTAACCTCAGTTCCCTGACATGTGGGAACGAGACATTGCATTAGAAGCTGGCACTATGGCGAAACACCTTTCTCCGAGGGAATACTGAAACCTGATTGAATAACACCATTGCTTTGCATGGGATGGGCTCACTCCCTATATAAAGCAGCACTGAATGACATTGCCTTAGCTCAATGCAGGTGCTTCATATAAAGGAAGACTCTGTGTTTAGTTGAAACGAGTCGCACAAATAGATCACATCCCTAAGTGATAGCAGCCTCACTGATAATGAAGATGAAGAGTAAAATAGCAATGGAGTCTATGGGACCTAGCTGTATCACAGGCTCAACAATGAAGTCAGCGAGGCGGCAGCAGTGCCAGCTGTGACAAAAAAGCCTAGAGGACCTAGTTGAAGCACCATGGACAAGATGAGAGGGCTTTGAATATCTGGCCACCACAGGTGTGGTTTTTAAATTAAAATGGGTGATAGAGAAGTGGCGAGTATCAGCACTTACAGTTTTTATCTGTGAATTTGACACTTTTCTCCAACGTAATGTAAGTGCTCTCAAAACAATTAACACAGCTATCTGAACACAAACTTATCTTAACCAAACAGTTCAACTTTACTACAAAATGAAGCACTATTTTCTAGTAATGCGTTTATTGAAAGTATATACACATCAAATCTATAGGTGTGCTTTCAATTGATTAAAAAACATATTCAGCTGTAGATGCACAAATACACTAATGAAAATACATGTTTATTGCAAAGTTCTTCAACAGGGAATTTTGTTTTATATATATTGTGTATATCTAAACAAAATAGAAAATATACATCCAACATTGCTGTGGCGTCCCCGGGGAGCAGTTGGGTGTTCGGTGCCTTTCTCAAGGTATTGATGGTGGAAGAAGGCACTGTACATTCACTCCCCCCACCTACAATCGCTGCCGGATCTTCACTACATTCTTGCTGCACTAGGGGAAAAAATAGTGAGAAGGTTGAATCCATGATTGACAAGCTCCTGTGTCAACATCTCCACGGGCCTCTTCCTTTGTAGCTGGTGTTGTTGTTCCATACCAACAATGCATTTGTTCCATTCAAAATAAACTTGATTGTCCATTTGAATGTTCTCAAACTTCAATTCTGAATATTTTTTTGACATTTACTTGTAAAGAACAGAAGTCGTCTCAGGAAGACTACAAATCTGCATCAACAATCATAACACAATATTTATAAATATAGAAGTTTTGTACTGACAAAATCTTTAGATCTGTTTTCCAGCTTCTCTAAAGCAGTGGTTCCCAACCTGGGGGGCGCGCCATGCACGGGAGCAGATATACTTTGAGGTAGGGCTGGGCGATAAAACGATAACTATAATTATATAGTGATATAATTTCAAGTTCGATAAATATTCAATTTAATGTGTATGCGGCAAAAGCGGAACAAAACAGCCCTACTCATTTGAACCGCGCCACACGGACCATATCCGCTCGGTTCAAACAGCGGCGCAGAGCGAGCTGACTAGAGCAGATGTGTTTACTCTCCGATCACACAACCACTAAACAGTGCTTGTGAGATCCAATGAGAAGCGCTTGAATTCAGCGAAGAACACAAATGACTGGTATAAACTAGTATCAGTCGATATCAGTCAACTGATATAAACTAGTTTAAATCCAGATAAAACAGCGCTGACAAACAGCAGAAAAACACTGTGTGCAACGATACAGTCAGAAGGCTTTTCAATCTACAAATCACCATCGTTTACCATGGATTTACTGTAGTAACACTAACTGCACCATGGTATTGTGGCAGACATGTGGGGTATTTATATCAAATTTATTATATTAGTGTAGACGTGTATTAAATGTATTAAAGGAGTAATGGAATGTAATTACAGTATATTTGTGATTAAGCTATAGGCTAGCGTTTGTGCATTTACTGTTTTACATATAAATAGGCTACCTAGAAACCATATAGTTGCATTTTTACAACAGTATTGAGTTGCTATATGTGTGGTTTTAACTCTGGTTATCATGATGTAAATGTATGCTACTATGGAAGAACAATGGTTAATTTTAATAAAACTCAAACAGTCAGAAAAATTTAATTTCACCATATAAAAAGGAGGTTGTTGCAATTTTTTCAGATGTTACTGGTTTTGATAATGAACATAAATTTACATATGCATCCTAACTACTACTGTCAACATATATATATATATATATATATATATACTGTATATGTGTGTGTGTGGGCGTGTATAACTATAATATGTTTTTTGTTTTTTGTTTTTTTGGGGGGGCTCAGATTACCATATGTGTATGTAGAAGGGGCCCATGAAAAAAAGGTTGGGAACCGCTGCTCTAAAGGATAGTCTAAGATTTCCTACACTCTTAAAAATGCTGGGTTAAATACAACCCAGTGCTGGGTAAAATATGGACGAACCCAGCGATTTGGTTGTTTAGACCCAGCGGTTGGGTTACTGCCCAGAAGGTTGGTTGAAAACAACCCAGCATGTGTTCTGTCCAATATTTATTTATGTATTTAACCCAGCATTTTTTAGAGTGTACATGGTCATTTTGGGTAACTCCGATTTCATTTTAAATTTGTCTGTACTTTCAACCTCTCCTTCCACCCTGCTCGCTCCTTTATCCACTTATTATCTGTCCATGTCTTTTTACAGTTTCACCTTGCTCTTTCCACTACACCAGCACCCTCATCTCCACTCATCTCTGTTAAAGAAAAGAACAGTGAGCAGTGAGTTTTTCTCCACTGATGAAAAAGATCTACTTTCACTAGCCCAAAGTGGCTCCAAATCATTTTCACCGTCACAGGGTATAGTCTCCATTCTCCCTGGACTACCCGTCCTCTTAACAGCATGTTCACCACACTCTTCCAAGGGGCCATTGCGTCCAGGAATTTGTGAGTTACTAGGACATGCAGGAGACCTGTGTGCCAAGCATGAAGTGGGACATGCCAGAGCTGAAGCAGGTCCAGTTTACATGCCAGCTGACATGCTGTCAAAGTCGCAGCCATCAGAATGTTCTTTAAAAACACTTCAAGGGAAGGGTTTTCCCACATTTGAACATCAAGAACAAGTCATTATAGCCTGCAAACGCTCAAGTAAGAGGTGTGTTTCCATGGAAAGAGAACTGAAACTCATACCTAAGAAAGAAATGTATCTTAGTAACCTCAGCCTGGCACCTCAGGGAAGAATGAAGCCAGTTTCTGAGGGCCTGCTCTGATGGTGACTCAACTGGAGAATCCATTCATCTAGCTGACTGCATTCTCGCTCAGCGAGCAGGGGCAGACATTACAGGATGAGCTTAGTCATGATCTGGAGAAGCTCTTAATCGATAGTGCCAGGAAAGTCACTTGTGTCATTACATTGCATTGTGGGGTCCTCTGTAGGGCTACAACCCCAGTCCTTTGAGTACAACGCCGCTGTTGACATGGCATCATAGTACTCCTCACTTGCCACTACTAAGAAAACTAGGCCCTAGGCTCCTGAGGAGGGGTGAGAACTAGTTCCTAGTGGTGAATGATCCCAGAAGAGAGATTGGCTCAGGGGAGTGGAAGAGATGCGGGCACTGAGCTGGCATGAGCTAGTCACTGGAATTAATTTCATCTTGCGGTGCTGCTGTTCTTTTTTATCGTGGCTCGAAAGTGTCTGCATAGCAAAGTCCCTTTAAAGAGCAGGTCATTGAAAAAATATCTGTTTTGCAGTTTGTAACGTAGCTATTCTTCAATGTAATCAATCTGCAAAGTTGTTCATCAAAAAAGTGCATGATAAATGACGATATTGTCCCTCAAAAGAAAGAGTCGACTCTGAACCGCCTTAACGAGTCATCATATTTTCGAATCTTCTGCCTGTTACCGATAAACAGTGTTTGGTAAGTTGGGTAAATTACTTCTTTAAAATTGTAATTTGATTACAATACTGATTACTGCATTTAATAATTAATCAGATTACTAATTACTTTACTTTCAAGTTACTTTCAAGTTTAATTTACTTTTCAAGCTATCAAACCTAAAAAATACACTACAAATAGAAACTCATAGTTCTTTCATAATTTAATATTGACTGAAAAAAAATACATAAGTAGGCCTATTATTTGTATACCCTGAATCACTCCCAATATCAACAAAACTTTTCTTTTTTTTTGGTTTTGTAAAATAAAGAAAACAAATAGGGTGCACTTTCTGCATTCTCAGTCTCCGTGAATATTTTCCTGAAACGAGTCACTAAAATGAACGCAAATGACATGAGAAATACAAGTATATCTAAAGAAAGCTTGAAGTGTCTATTATTAAATGACGTAAGTCATGTCGAAAACAAACAGTGGTGTACTGTGGGGTTTCAGTCAGGGCCTTCAGTAAGCAACTGTAAACACATCTCTGTTACAGCTAATGCAGCCATTTGCATATAATGCACATATTATTCTGCACACAAGGCTCTCAACAACAATGACGACTGATCAACAATTTCAACAGTAGGCTAGATTAGGGTGGGTTAAATGCAGAGTAAATTTCCCTACATGGATCAGTAAAAGTAATCCACCAATACACGGGTCACTATGCACATTCACGTCACTCTAAAATGACGATGCGCCTATTGCAGCAAAACTGTACAAATTCTGGACATCCACACACCACACCACAGTATTATCAATGCACCACGTACAGCTCCATAACAATGTGCATGATACAATACTCATCAAATAATAAAGCACTCACCTGTCACTTGTAAATAAAGTCCATGGGTCTGTCATTCCATGTCCCTTTACTCGTATTTAAAAGCAAACACGGCCAACAAAATAACTTGTGCTCGGTGCTAGCTGTTAGCCATTCATAGCACTCATAGTTTCAATCTTTAAAATGGCGCATAAAACCTTTGCTGGCCTTTGTTATGGCGCTTTTCCACTGTGTGGTACGACTCGGCTCGGTACGGTTCAGAATGGCATGGCTCAGTTCGCCTCGGTTTGCGTTTCCACTGCAGTTTAGTACCACTTTAGAGTGGGTGGGATTATTCACGTGTCGTTATAGTTGCGCCGCCTCTACTGCCGTGACTCCTGAAAAACTTTTTAATTCCGCGTCGCTCCATCACGCTCTCGCTGGATCCGCTCCTCGGCTATCAACGAGAGGACAGTCTGTACTTCCTCAACAGACAACGAAACAGCCATTTTTTGGGTGTTAAAAGAAAGGTGCGCTCATTCAAAACAGTTGCGTTCGATCCTTCGCTGGCTGTGCTGATTTAAATCTAGCGGGTCTGTTGTGTCTCGTGCCGCAAGTTCAATGACGCAGGCAGTGACGATTTTCTCCGGCCAATCAGTGATCAGCATAGTTTACACGTCACGTTTTGGTAACGGTACGGTTCGCTTGGAACCTCGTGGAAAACCCCCCAAAAGTGAGCCGTACTGAACCGTACCATGCCGTACCATGCAGTAGAAAAGCGCCATTAGTGAATTAAGTTTGGGTGTAGGTCTTCCTTTCTCAGTTATTCTCTTTTGTCTGCAAAAGAGTGCCTTGAAAAAGGCGTTTTTAGTAGATCGGCAACAAGATCTGGTGTAGGCCTATTTATTTTTTACTTAAAGTCCCCCGGTAGTCAAATATTTTATCCCTTAAAACTCATCTTTGATCATCAAAATGACATATTTAAATGTTTTTTATTGTGAAAATAATTTTCTCATGCCTTAAAATAGCTTGAATGTAATGCTGCATTCACGTGCTATCGGAATTATCGTAAATACGAGCTATATTATATTTTACAGGCTAGACCAGCCAGTGTGTATGCGCAGTCTTAGGGGCCATTCACACAGAACGCGTATTTCCATTCCAATGCGCTACTTTTCCATTGTTTTTCTATGTAAACACATGCTTGACGGACGTGCATGACCGTTACGCTCACGTCTTTTGCAGCGCCTTGCACATGAGCGCCACGTTTTTAAGACGCTGTGTCAAGGTAAATTAATTTCAACTTTTACACGTAGCGCCGCTCATCAATGTCAGTTCCAAAGCAGTGAACCAATCAGAAGAATTCGGAGGCGGGGCAAGCGTTGCAAGCTTCTGTTTACTGAGACTGATACTGCTTCCTGAGACTGCTTCCTCAGACTGCTCTCATTCTGAGACTGCTCTCATTAGAGTTACAAACGACCTGCTCTTATCATCTGATCGTGGTTGTATCTCTCTATTAGTGCTACTGAATCTTAGCGCCGCGTTTGACACTATCGACCACAACATTCTTTTAAATAGACTAGAAAATTATGTTGGCATTAGAGGAAGAGCACTGGCATGGATCAAATCGTACTTATCTGACCGCCATCAATTCGTGGCAGTAAATGAAGAGGTATCATATCAATCACAAGTGCAGTATGGAGTACCTCAAGGCTCAGTACTTGGCCCCTTACTTTTCACGCTTTACATGTTACCCTTGGGAGATATCATTAGGAAACATGGTGTTAGCTTTCACTGTTATGCTGATGATACTCAGCTCTATATTTCTTCGCGACCCGATGAAACATACCAATTTGCAAAACTAACGGAATGTATAGCTGATATCAAAAACTGGATGACTAGCAATTTCTTACTGCTAAATCCTGAAAAAACAGAGGTGTTAATTATTGGACCAAAAACGTTTGCATGTAATAACCTAGATCACTGTCTAATACTTGATGGCTGCTCTGTAAATTCTTCGTCATCAGTTAGTGTGCTGTTTCCGGTGTAGTTTCCCTTTTGGGCCACTAGATGGTGCTATTCCCTTATTTTTGACTTTGTCATAGTGAGTGACTTTTGACCTTAATAGCAGCCATCTTGCTGTACTCAGTTGATGCTGATATCCACACGGTTAATGCAGCTATCGTCCATCTCTTCATCATCTTTGCAATTGTATACAGAAGCTTTGTCTGTAAGTGTTAGAATGTTTACAAGTTATTTATGTCCATCTTATGTTTGGTGTTGGTGACGTTGCTCATGATACATTTTATGTTTAGAGAGGTTATTTTCAGTACAGTGTTTCATACCTCCTCATTTTTATTGTGAAGAGCATGTGCGGTTATCCTTTAATCGAACAGTTGAATTTCTTTATTGCACATTTTCTTTAAGTTTTCTTTTCCTCTGTATTTCAGTTTTACTCTGTTCCACTTGTATTGGAAGTGGTGGTCGGAAATAAATCCATGCTACAATTCAACGTCTCTGTGGAAGGAGTTATCTATCTGCCTAGTGAAAGAAGGGAAACTCTTTTATGAGGGCAGAATAGTTAGGAACCTAGGCGTACTTTTTGATAGCAATCTTTCCTTCGAAAAACATGTTTCTAGCATTTGTAAAACTGCATTTTTCCATCTTAAAAATATATCTAAATTACGACCTATGCTCTCAATGTCAAATGCAGAAACATTAATTCATGCGTTCATGACCTCGAGGCTAGATTATTGTAATGCTTTATTGGGTGGTTGCTCTGTGCGTTTAATAAACAAACTCCAGCTGGTTCAAAATGCAGCAGCTAGAGTTCTTACTAGAACCAGGAAGTATGACCATATTAGCCCGGTTCTGTCAACACTGCACTGGCTCCCTATTAAACATCGTATACATTTTAAGATCTTGCTAATTACCTATAAGGCCCTGAATGGTTTGGCACCTCAGTATTTGAGTGAGCTCTTATCACACTATAGTCCTTCACGTCCGCTGCGATCTCAAATCTCTGGCCATTTGATAATACCTAGAATATCAAAATCAACTGCAGCCGGAAGATCGTTTTCCTATTTAGTGCCCAAACTCTGGAATAATCTACCGAACACTGTTCGGGAAGCAGACACACTCTGCCAGTTTAAATCTAGATTAAAGACCCATCTCTTCAACCTGGCTTACACATAATACACTATCACATTTCTATAATTCAAATCCGTTAAAGTATTGTTAGGCTGCATTAATTAGGTCAACCGGAACCGGGAACACTTCCCAAAACACCCGATGTACTTGTTACATCGTTAGAAGAATGGCATCTATGCTAATATTAGTCTGTTTCTTTCTTATTCCGAGGTCACCGTAGCCACACAGATCCAGACTGTATCCAGATCAGATTGTCACTGCAGCCACCCGGATCCAGTCCGTATCCAGATCAGATGGTGGATCAGCACCTAGAGATGACCTCTACAGCACTGAACGTCAGCAGAGACCAGGACATCTAGATGAGCCCCAGAGACTGATCCCCAGTGAAGACCCTGTCTCCGAGATGGCCATCGGGACAAGACCACAGGAACCAGATGAGTCCTTTGCACAATCTGACTCTGCTGCAGCCTAGATTTAAACTGCTGATTTTGTCTGGCCAGAGGAGAATGACACTATTTCACTGTCTAAATACTGTAAAGCTGATATAAAGCCACCCAGCTTTATATCAAGCTGATGTAAAGCTGCTTTGACACAATTTGCATTGTTAAAAGCGCTATACAAATAATAGTGACTTGACTTGACTTTACAGTAGCAAGTTGGCATGACAACTGTTTTATTTGATGGCAACATGGCAGAGGAGGTGCTCATAGTGGCTGTGTCTGGATACCCTGAATTACAGGTGCATCTCAATAAATTAGAATGTCTTGGAAAAGTTCATTTATTTCAGTAATTCAACTCAAATTGTGAAACTCGTGTATTAAATAAATTCAATGCACACAGACTGAAGTAGTTTAAGTCTTTGGTTCTTTTAATTGTGATGATTTAGACTCACATTTAACAAAAACCCACCAATTCACTATCTCAACAAATTAGAATACTTCATAAGACCAATAAAAAAAAAAAAAATTGTGAATTGTTGGCCTTCTGGAAAGTATGTTCATTTACTGTATATTTACTCAATACTTGGTAGGGGGTCATTTTGCTTTAATTACTGCCTCAATTCGGCGTGGCATGGAGGTGATCAGTTTGTGGCACTGCTGAGGTGGTATGGAAGCCCAGGTTTCTTTGATAGCGGCCTTCAGGTCATCTGCATTGTTGGGTCTGGTGTCTCTCATCTTCCTCTTGACAATACCCCATAGATTCTCTATGGGGTTCAGGTCAGGCGAGTTTGCTGGCCAATCAAGCACAGTAACACCATGGTCATTGAACCAGCTTTTGGTACCTTTGGCAGTGTGGGCAGGTGCCAAGTCCTGCTGGAAAATTAAATCAGCTTCTTCATAAAGCTTATCAGCAGAAGGATGCATGAAGTGCTCTAAGATTTCCTGGTAGATGGCTACGTTGACTGTGGACTTCAGAAAACTAAGTGGACCAACACCAGCAGATGACATGGCAGCCCAAATCATCACTGACTGTGGAAACTTCACACTGGACTTCAAGCAACATGGATTCTGTGCCTCTCCACTCTTCCTCCAGACTCTTGGACCTTGATTTCCAAATGAAATGCAAAATTTACTTTCATCTGGAAAGAGGACTTTGGACCACTGAGCAACAGTCCAGTTCTTTTTCTCCACAGCCCAGGTAAGATGCTTCTGACGTTGTCTCTGGTTCAGAAGTGGCTTGGTAGCCCTTTTCCTGAAGATGTCTGAGCGTGTTGACTCTTGATGCACTCACTCCAGCTTCAGTCCACTCCTTGTGAAGCTCTCCCAAGTGTTTGAATCAGCTTTGCTTGACTGTATTCTTAAGCTTGCGGTCATCCCTGTTGCTTGTGCACCTTTTCCTACCCAAATTCTTCCTTCCAGTCAACTTTGCATTCAATATGCTTTGATACAGCACTCTGTAAACAGCCACACCTTTCAGTAATGACCTTCTGTGACTTACCCTCTTTGTGGAGGGTGTCAATGTCCATCTTCTGGATCATTGCCAAGTCAGCAGTGTTCCCCATTATTGTGGTTTCAAAGAACAAGAAATACCCATAATTTATACTGTAGGGATGGTCATTTATTGAAATTCAAATGTAAATATTCTAATATTTTGAGATACTGATTTTTGACTTTCATGAGCTGTAAGCTCTAATCATCAAAATGAAAACAAAAATAACTTTTGAAATGTTTTACTTTACATGTAATGAATCTAAAATATATGAAAGTTTCACTTTTTGAAATAAGTTACAAGAAAAAATGAACTTTTTCACGACATTCTAATTTATTGAGATGCACCTGTATATAACATTTCTTCAAGTGACTATCACAACTTGTTATCAATTCTGCTGTTTGCCTATTTCCAGGGTGCGATTTGCCGGGGGGGATGGAGGGGATTTCCCCCCCTCTGGTTTATGCATCCTGCCTCTGCTGAGTTATTTTTTATCCCTGGTGGGGATATAAACATCCCACGATCTCACTCCGAGGTTTCGATCTAATTCAAAAGATTTGCGATATGCGCTTTGAGGCCGTTCTGAATCAAATGAATTGCGATATGCGATCTGACTGGAGCACTTGGAATCATTTTGCGACTCAATGGTTTAACTGATTCAGAGTTTCAAAAAGCTCCATTGATACGGTGTTCTTTGCTCACTTTCTCTAAATAATTTATTCGATGCTTGAATAACCGTGGAAATGACAATTAATTACCATTACAATTAATAGGCAAAACTTACAATGTTTTTAATAGATTGTGATCACGTTAAATACAGTTTCCGTCGTATATTAAAAACATTTCATGACATGACACCCATTATATGGTACTTGTCTAAAAAGACGGGTTTATGATGTGCAGATTACAATAACATTAGGTTACTTAGGCTATAGCCGTATCCTTACCTTCCACCTATGGAGAGAGAAAAAAAGTTTTCAAAAGCATCCCCCCCTTTGCTTTTTTCACAAATCGCTCCCTGCCTATTTCTATTATTTCCGTTATTGTCATTATTGCATCAAGTCTCAAAAGCTCATCTCGAGACCCTCGCATTTTACGCTGCACTTTTTTAAAAACCATTCCTGAGTGTTGCGTCTTCGGGTTTTTAGATGCAAAGATGCATTCTGTGTGAATGGCCCCTTAACCGCACGTCTCCGAACGCTGACTGTTTCTATAGCAACTGGGACTTCTAACTGCAGCGATGCGATGACTTTACCATTTAGCGCTTGGCTCTTTTATTCATAAGGCGGGGCTTCCTTCAACAGAACAGCCATATTGAGTATTGCATTTTTCCCCATTCAAAACTATATGAGTGGCACATCTTGGGTGTTCTATAGTCTCTGCTCTGTAGGGACACTGCAGCAGGATGGAAGTAAGAGTGTCACCTATAACGAGGGCTATCAAGAATGGCTTCTCCCTCAAGAATGGCTTCTGCATGGGTGTGGCCTAAGCAGAAGACACAGCTATCATAGCCATCCAGGAACTCGATGGGTCCTGAACAGGCGGCCCAAGGCTTGGTTGCTTTTTCCATCTATCCTTCCATCAGTTCTTGCCAGAATGTTTAAAGGGATCAGTGGAGAAGCACCTTTCAGAATAGGCACTGAATCAGCAGTGAGAGAGGCCTCTTGCATATGTTCTCTTGAAGGAGAAAGATTCTGAGGCAATGTTGTTCAGCACTGCTTTATATAGGGAGCAAACCCACCCCTGTTTTGCACGTTTGAATGCCATTTGCAATTTGCCAGTGTAATGGCAAATGGCGTTGCAATGACATTATTCAATCAGGCTTCAGTATTCTTTCAGACAAAGGTGTTTCAGCTTTTGACACAATATCAAGAGAACCAAAATTGAAAGGGAACTGCAGTTAAACATAACATCATTAGCCAATTAAAGTAATATATAAAAACAGAAATAGAACAAATGATCTCATAGCTTTTGAAATAATGTGTGACTGCTTGAAGTTTATTTAAAGTGCCCCTATTATGGATTTTTGAAAATTACCTTTCATGCAGTGTGTAATGTAGCTGTATGTGATTTGTAAACTGTCTGTAAAGTTATAAAACTCAAAGTAAATCATTAATAAAGTATTTGTCTCTCAAAAGAGAGAGTCGACTCTGAACTGCTGAAATTAGTCCTTTTAAATTCGAATATCATTTCCGCTAAGTTCATACGTCACAAATTAATAAATTTCCATAATGCCTGCCTATGTTCTGCATGGACATCCTGCAGACGTCCCTCAAACGGTGTAGCTCATTTGTGTGGATAACATAATGTCAAGAAGATGCTGTGCTCTGTGCTGTGAATTCAGTTTATTTTCACTTCCAAAGGATAATGCTGTGAAGAATCAGTGGTTAAAATTAATCTTTAATAAGATACCACCGCAGTATAATCACAACCTTTTGCTGTGTTCCTGTCATTTAACTGACAACTGCCTCTCCAATCTCCATGAGTTCAACACAGGATTCGTAAACTGGTTGTCTATGAAAGATGGGTTAGTGCCCAGTTTGTTTGGACCAGCTTGCTTCTTCGAATCACAACCTGTAAATACGATTAATACTTTTTTGCTTTAATGTTCCGTCGAGTGTGCATAATATGTAGTTTTGTGTGTTGTGTTGTGTATACACTCAGTGCAGCTGTAAGTGCTAACTCATGTAATAGTTCTGCTAATCAGCAGTGGGCCTGCTACTGTCTAGAAATGAGCCGATTAATATAGAATGTCTGTCGTTCTTATTACTTGGAGTCATGATAAAGGATGGGGCATTACATTGGTTTGCAAACGTCTCGGTTACATATGTAACCCTGTTTCCCTGAAGGAGGGAACAGAGACATCACGTCGGTGACCGACAAATTGGGATCTTGCCAGAGAGAGACCAATCCACTTCGAGTGTAACTAAACGAGTCAATGGACATTGGCATGCGGTATTTCAAATCTGGCTGCCACACTCCGCAGCACGGGTATAAGAGGCAGCAGGTGCACCGCATTAATTCATGTTTTCTCTGAGGAGCCGAGCCGGTGACCCGGCAGCTCAGCTGTGGCACAGCGACTGTGGCGACGGGACATGATGTCTCCGTTCCCTCCTTCAGGGAACGAGGGTTACATACGTAACCGAGACGTTCCCTTTCAGTCGGTCACTCTGAGTCACGTCGGTGACGACGAATTGGGATCCCTACCGAAGCACCACAGGAGCTGCCCCCTCCAGTGCCCTGTGTAGGCCCCCTGGTCCTTCCTATAAGGCAGATGATAGGACCAAGCTCTACACAGAGAAGGTCGACTACTGCTGTTCCTCTAGCAACCCAAACAGTAGGACTTGGATAACACTGGGAAAGTGTGCCATTCCACCTGTAAGAGGCACACTGCGAAGTCACCTCCTCCCAGAGGGGGTTAAGTGACATTTACTCATTTAATGTGAAGTAACCCCGCAGGGCCCTATTGCACATGTAAGTCTCTGAGATGGCTCAGGCTGCATCATTTAGAGACGGTAGAACGCGATCTGTCAGGGAAAACACGGCCCTAGTAAGTGTACCGTGGAAATACACATATGGGTTCCCACCAGGGTCACTCATATGGGCACTAGCCTCACAACATTGTGAATTCATTGGCTGAAAGGCCTGGCACCGGACACTCCGCCACGTCTAGCCACCGGAGTGCTGGAGGACTCAACAGTGTTTGCCCGGTCAGGGAACTCTCTGGAGAATTTAGGCGTTGACGCCACAAGCCGACTCTGAACCGGGCCTCTCAGTGCCACTACCCGTTTGAGGTGAGAACACAGGAGGAAACCGGTTCTACACGCAGGCTATAGAACCTAGCGAACGTGTAAGGAGTCGCCCAGCCCGCAGCTCTACAGATGTCTGCTAGCGAGGCACCATGAGCCAGCGCCCAGGACGATGCGACACCCCTAGTGGAGTGAGCACGCAGCCTGAGCGGGCAGGGCACACCTTGTGCTTCATAGGCCAAGGTGATGGCATCCACTATCCAGTGGGCCATCCTCTGCTTGGAGACAGCCTTCCCCTTCTGCTGTCCTCTGTAACAGACAAAGAGCTGTTCTGAGGTCCTAAAGCTCTGAGTTCTATCCACGTACTGTTGCAGTGAGCGTACAGGACAGAGCAAAGCTAGGGCTGGGTCTACCTCCTCCAGGGGCAGTGCTTGCAGGTTCACCACTTGGTCCCTGAAGGGAGTGGTAGGAACCTTGGGCACGTAGCCGGGCTGGGGTCTCAGTGTTGAACTAGAGTCAGCCGGCCCAAACTCAAGGCACGATTCGTTGACCGAAAATGCCTGCAGGTCCCCCACCCTCTTGATCGAGGGCAATGCAGTCAGGAGTAGGGTTTTCATAGAAAGAAACTTCAACTCGACTGACTGCAAAGGCTCGAAGGGGGCAGTTTGAAGGGCTCTTAGCACCAATGCCAAATCCTAAGAGGGTAGGGAGGGAGGCCTAGGAGGATTTAACCTCCTGGCCCCCCTAAGGAGCCTGACGACCAGATCGTGCTCCCCACTACGGGGTCGTGGTGGGCGGAAATAGCAGCAATGTAAACCTTAAACCTTAGGGGACAGCCTACACTCCAACCCTTTCTGCAGGAAGGAATGCATGCCTCTGATCGATCATCTCTGGGGGTCCTCATGTTGAGAGGAACACCATTTGACAAACAGGTTCCACTTCAGAGCGTAGGCCCGTCTAGTGAACGGTGCTCGTGCTGAAGCGATAGTGAGTGCTACCTCCTGGGGTAGGTCACCTAGAACCTCCGCATCCCATCCAGGGACAACATGTGGAGTTTCCACAGGTCCGGATGCGGGTGCCAGAGGGTGCCCCGTCTCTGAGAAAGCAGATCCTTCCTCAGAGGAATCGGCCAGGGAGGGGCTGTCGCGAGGAGCATGAGTTCCTGGGAACCAGGTCCTGTTGGGTCAATATGGAGCCACTAACAGGACCTGCTCCTCGTTCTCCCTGATCTTGCACGGTGTCTGTGCTAGTAGGCTCACTGGGGGAAACGCATATTTGCGCAGGCCCCGGGGGCCAGCTGTGTGCCAGTGCATCTGTGCCGAGCATTGCCTCGCTTAGGGAGTAGAACCACTGGCAGTGGGTGGTTTCTGGAGATGCAAACAGGTCCACCTGAGCAACTCCGAACCGTCTTCAAATCAGCTGAACCACCTGAATCGTGTAGCCGAGTCTGATGGTCTGTAGGAGCCACCGGGACAGACTGGGAAGCGCTAGCCAGGCTCCGAGACACCGTGCCAGCAGAACCAATGGGGCCACCGACATACCCGCGGTGTGGCAGCGTGGTGGAACACAGGGACCCGGCCCGGGGCCTGTGACGGCAGGGGGCGGGGTCTAGTTGTGAAGTGTAACACTCACCTGATTCCTCCTCGTGCGGGAGGAAACGCAGGAACCTGGCTTGAGGCTTGTTACAGCCCAGCGTGTGACGACATGAAGCGGGGACTCGAGTGTTACAGCCCTTACCTGGTTCCACGAATGGGCAGGAGGGGTGTTCTTGGGCAACCCACTGCTGCCCGCTGGCGAGAGAGGAGGGGGGAAGCGAACCTGTGATGCACAGTTCACAACTCTCCTCCTCTTGAGACCCAGAGACTGAGGAAACCGCTCCTTTATTGAAGTTTTGGGTACCATCACAAACAAAACAAAACAAAACGAAACAAAAGATTCTCCACCTGGCCCTCCACTGGGGGCGGGAGTGGTGCGGTCACCATCTCCCAATGAGCAGTCTCCTCCATCTTTGGGTCGCCCATCTCAGGACCTCTTGCGCTTGCCGGCAGGTTTGGCGGGGGCCTCGACGGGCTGGGCGTCCTGCCTGAGACCGGCTCCACGACTTCCTGGTGGAAGGCTGCTGTGGCTGCATGGGAGCGGGGGGCGGCCGCAGGGGGGCACCCACGGCGACGAGCAGGCTGAGGGGCTGCAGCCGGGGTGAAAGCAGTAGGTTTCCTCTGGCGCATGATGTGTTTGAAGCAGTAGGTTTCCTCCGGCGCATGATGTGTTTGATCACCTCAGTGAAGAGGCCAGTCTGCGACACGGGAGCATTCAGGAACTGTACCTTCTCATGCTTCTTCATGTCGGCTAGACACAGCCAGAGATGGCGCTCCTGGACCACTAGCATGGACATCGCACGACTCAGAGACTGTGCGCGAGCGCGAGTCAGCGCGAGGTCCGTCGCAGCACGCAGTTCGTGTAGAACCGCCAGGTCATGACCACCCTCGTGCAGGTCTTTCAGGGCATGGCCTGATGGACCTGCAGTAACGCCATAGCGTAGAAAGCAGAAGCCGCCTCCCCACAAACTCTATAAGCACTGCCAGTTAGACCTGAAGAATACTTACAGGCCTGTGAGGGGAGACACGGGTCACCCTGCAGAGTGGTAGCGGCTGTTGGACACAGTTGCATGGCCACAGGCCACTCTACCGAGGGGATGCCACCATCGAGGGTGGTGAGGGCGGAGGAGCTACAAGATTTGTTTCAGGCAGTAAAAGGTGCCTTCCACGATCTTGTAAGCTCCTCATGCACTTCCGGGAAGAATGGCACCAGAGGGGGACGCTGAGAACAAGTGCGACCCCCACCGAGAAACCATTCATCCAGCCTTGAAGGATCGGGACGCGGTGGAGGATTCCACATGAGCCCGACATTCTCGGTGGCCCGGGAAAGCATAGTCGTTATCTCTGGGTCTGGCTCGGACAACACTACCACACCCAAAGGGGGCAACGCAGCCGGGTCATCATCCCCGGAGAGAGAGGGCTCGCCCTCCGATGTAGCGATCGACATCTGGTCGTCAGAGGGGGCACTGAAGGAAACACGTGGTGCACTCTGTCCAGCAGAGGGCCCAGTGCGTTCCGTCGGCAGCTCCACCGGCTGCGGAGTGCTTGAGGGGTGAGGAACTCCACTTGAGGAAGCCCTCACTGTGATCCTCAAATCACCTCTGACTCCCCCTGATGCAGCGCCGCCCCAGGTGCCATGACGAACCCTGGATCGCGGCAGAGGCAGAGGGACTCCGCCATGTTTGACATAGCGGAGTCTTTTATGCAACTCCGAGATGATCATGTGCCCACAAGAAGAACATGCACCATCCACGAAAGCTTCCTCAGCGTGCTGAATGCCCAGCCACGTGAGGCAGCGATCGTGACCGTCCTGAGGCGCCAGGAAACGACCACATCCAGAAACGCATGTCCCTTTTCGCATGTCCCTTTTATCCCTTTTCTAAACGTGGTCTCCAGAGACCCAGAAAATCCTGAATGTGACTTTTTTTCCCTCACACTAACATAAAACAATGCATTTTTTTTGTGTGTATTTGTATTGTATTGTATTGTATTGTATTGTAGATCTATAAAGTGTTGGCAATGGTACAGAAGGGTTAACCCTTCACAATTAGTTTTTTGTGACTCTCTGGGACAGTTCACAAAAATCTAAATTCAGTAATTATTTGCTCATTGATGTTGACTTATTACTTTCTTCTTTTTTTGGAACACAGACACACACACACACACAGTCTGGTCAGCTATCATTGTAGGGACTCTCCATAGTCGTAATGGTTTTTATACTGTACAATCCATATTTTCTATCGCCCTACACCTAAACTTTCCCCTTACAGGAAACTTTGTGCATTTTTACTTTCTAAAAAAAAACTAATTCTGTATGATTTATAAGCTTTTGTACCCATGGGGACCTCAATTTAGATCCCCACCGTGACACGAGTCCCCATGAGTCTGTGTGTATTCAGGTCCCCACCAGGATATATATAAACCTGTACACACACACCTCAATGTATTGTGTTAGTATGTTAGTTTTTTAAAAAAAAAAAACATATATTGATTTATCCTGAATTATTGTTATTAATAATACATTCTTTAGTATCTACCCACCACACCCTGCTATACCCATTTGACACCCCTCTCTGGGATAAAGTTTATAAATGTAGAATGTTTTCTGTAACTAGAATGTTGGTTAGGGTTAGGGTACAGAATTATAATTAGCTGTAGCCTATATGACAACAGAAGAAGTCTGTGGAATATCCCTGTTTAGATAAGTAAAAGTGTGTGCATTTGAGTATGTGTGAATGTGGGACATCTCACTTGACGCCACCATAAAATGGGTCATTGAATTCTGCAACAATCCGCGCAGCGTACCACGATATGGCCACCATAGTGCAAAGACCTATGGGGAATAAAAATATTTCTCTCAGCAACTGGATCTATAAATAGATGCTAAATAAAACATGTAGACAGTTAAACAACAGAAACTGTTTAAGTTCATATGCACACATACTGTAATTCTGCTTACCTGCAGAGATGAATATAATGCCACCAATGACCATAGTCTTGCCTTTTGACTCCTCTGTTTTTGACCCAATCTTAATGCACTTCAGCCCCATGGTAGATAAAATTATACCGACCAGCCCCAGGATTAGGGCGATGATCGTTAATGCTCGACATGCCTGAATATGAACTAAAAACAAGAAGAAAAAAAAACTGAGTTTAGTTTTTGCTTTTTCTGGATCGATTAAAATGAGGATGTGCATGCAACTTTGTTGGGGTGTACAGGTTTAATGTTACAATACAATACTTACTTTCATTGTTTTTTTTTTCAGCAGCAAATAAAAAGTTTAATTACCCCAGTATCTGCATATCAGAGATTATTTAGCATAAATCATTATAGTAGCCTTTGTAATGACTGGCATTAATTGTCTATGGTTCATATTAGTTATGGGTGCTTTCAAAATACTGCTAATTGAAGCTTCAAAACGCTTATAAATGCTTGTTTCAAATCAGTGCTTTAGAGTTTGCATAAAAAGGACATGATTACAGCTAACAAGACATTTTTTGTTACATGATACAAGAGATACACAGAATTTATACTGTATGGATGGTCGTTTATTGATACTCAAATGTAAATATTCTAATATTTTGAGATACTGATTTTTGACTTTCATAAGCTCTAATTTAAGTGTTTTACTTTACATGTAATGAATCTAAAATATATGAAAGTTTCACTTTTTTAAATAAGTTACAAGAAAAAAAATGACTTTTTCACCATATTATAATTTTCTGAGATGTACCTGTACTGTTTCAACATGTTTTAAAAAAAAATATGGAGTGCATTGATGTGGGCATTGATGTGGTGAATCATTGAATTAGTGTCTAATATTGTTTTAATTGATCTTGGGTTAGTTTTATAATTTAGGTTAATTTTTAATGATACATGACAAACCTTTCATCCAAAAGTTCTTAAAATATCTTTTTTTTTTCTTAGTGTAAAAAATCTAAAGAACTTTAAATATAAAGAACCTGGAATGGAAAGGTTTTTCATGGAACCATAGATGCCAATAAAGAACCTTTATTTTTAAGAGTAAAAAGAAAAACATTTTGCAAAGCAATTAGTTCAGTTTATTTAGAGTTCAGAAAAGCTCCATTTCTCCCATCACTGGTTGATATGTTTATCATTTAAGAAAAGCCAGTAATTCTCAAAACATGAAATCAAGAGAAATAAGTGGTGTAGGCAGTTCTCCATATTGTTACAATGCAAAATAGCTGCCAGAGATTGAGATCACGGTGAATGAGTTTTACCAAGTTCCAGGTCCAAGTATAGTTCTTCATAAATACAATAATATAATAATAACCAAATTTTATTTTAATTTGCTTCCTACCTGGCAAAGCCAACATGGATTGAAAATCTTGGCAGTTGGCCTTTCCAGAACTGTCCTCGCCACAAGCATGCCACAAGTTCTCATAGAGGCGGTTCGAAACGATCACTGTGCCTTGCAAGCTAGATATCTTCCAGTAGTCATTAGCCACAGCAAGGCCAGTAACAATCCAGCCCACCAAACACATTAAGAATCCAGTCACTTCTAATGCTGTTGACATTTTTACATCCAACTTCTCATACAAAATGAGTAAAAACACAAGAAATACAAAATGTTATATGCTAAAATAATGTGCTAGAAACCACACTGTCCCTGCTCCTGATACCTGAGTTTGAATTGTTTTTCCGTTGAGCAGCTGGACTTCAACCTTTGCAGAGGGTCATAAAGCCATCGCCGCACCCAAGAACCCACTCAGGTTATGACGATGCTGTTGATGATGGGCGTGATCGTCTAGTGAACCACATTTACTCTGATAACACCATTACCATGTTTGGTTATTATATGATTGGTTTCTCAGAGTCTCTTTCAGTGATCATATCAAATCAAATCAAATCACTTTTATTGTCACATCACCACAGCACAAGTGCCTTGGTGAGTGAAATTCTTGAGAGCGTGCTCCAAACAGTGCAAAAAAACAAAACAGTTTACATATAGACAGTACATATTTACAGACTGTACAGAAGACAATGTGCAAAATACACATACACATACTCAATACACACAGTGTACTATAAAGACAGTCTTAGTTATCAATACACTATGTACACATTTTACATTATGTACACATCTAAACATTGTGATATGTTAAGGGCAACAGATTATAGATTTACAACAGATTAGTTGTGCAGTAGATAGTTGTGCAAAGGTGCAACAGATTATACATATGCAATGTCGTGGATGTGCATTGTATGGTATCCAGTGATAGCAGATAGGTTGTATTATTGCAGTGTGTGCGTGTAGTCCAGTGGACGGCGGTAAAGTGCAGTGTGTGGCATGTTGTGTGAGTGGGAGTGTGATGTAGGGTGAATATTATATTGAATATTATATTGTATTGAATATTATATTGTATTTCAATATTATATTGAAACTAATGTAATATTGCATTGAAAATAGGACTCACAAAACCTGAGAGTGTGATTGGCTGTCTCACCAAATCAACCGTCATGGGAAACCTGGTGCTTATACCAATGTCTTGGGCCATAGGGAAACACACTGGATGTATGGTTAGTATATTGCAGGGATAACACACTAACAGCTTTACACACTCAGTCACCAAATTAGTGGACAATTATTGAAAGGTGCACTGACTAACAGCACAAATGTACCAATATGTGTTTAATATAAATCTGTAAATGTTTTTCAGATAAATCTCAAATGAGTGTAATACTGGTGTTTCAACACTATTGTATTACATTATTATTGTGAATTATAATTGCATTATCACTGATAAAACAGTGATTAAAGTTTACAAGAGAAACTGAAATGTCCTAGCCAATGACTCATGAAACTGAGAGAACACTTAATGGATGGGGTAGCTATATAATCCCATCAAATAGATACCACATCAGTCCAGATAATATAGAAAATACTGAAAAATATTGTCCTATGGACTGCTTTCCAGATGGTTTTGCTAAAACACAATAAAGCACACTTATAAATTATGTCTTATTCTTTGGTTTCACCGTGACCTGGTTTCAACAGATATGGCTTTATGGCTTGCCAGTTAATGGTTGATTAACATCATCAGAGCTCAAAGTCCAAACTCCCTCAATAAGCAGATGACTTCAGAGTTTATCTCTCTCTCTCATTCCCTACCCATCGTTTTTCACTCTCAAACTTAATATCTATTGAATTATAACAGTTTCAGTTTTTGTTTTGTCATATACACTTTTCATCTTATGTTAGTATATTCATGTCCTCATGAAAGGCTATTAGTATTAGCCGGTGGTGTCTTAGAGCCATGTGTAAATGAGCACTCTGGTAATTTCCATAAATGTTTATTGTCTTATATAATAATCTAAAAACTTTCTTTTAAGCACTAATAGCACAGAGAATAGCTTTCTGAGCTATTGCTTTGAGGGGCAATTGGGCAGCACACATGGTTACTTTGCTATATAAATGGGGACATTCTATAGACTGTTTATTATATACAGCAAGTTAGTGGCATCAGAAGGCTTTTATCTGGATTGTTTAAAATGAGGATGTGCATGTAACTTTGTTGTAACTTTGTTGGGGTGTAGTACTTACAATACAGAACGTACTTTAATTGTATCAACAACAAGTTTTTTTCAGCAGCAAATAAAAAAATTAATGACCCCAGTATCTGTATATCAGAGATTACACTGTAAAAAATAAATCTGTAAAATAACAGAAAAAGTACTGACAACTCATTACACACAACATTATCCATTAATTTTACGGACATTTCTGTTAACTCAAAAACACAATGCAATGAAAGTGTAAAATTAAAAATACTGATAAACACCTGTAAAAAAAAAAATACGGAAAAATTCCTTCAAATTATACAGTATATTGTGCTCTATTTTTTACAGATTTTTTTAGAGTGTTATCATAACTCATTATTACGGAAGAGGATTAGGGCCAAGTAATAATAACAAAATTAAACCATCTCGAGATTAAAGTTGTTAACCTGTTAACCATATTGGGAATCACAGCTGAAAATGACTAACTAACTTAAAATGGTATCAGTTCCTGACTTCAGTGTGCCCCACACACAATTTTGGTGTCTTTGGAAAGAAGACCCTTTGGGCTTTACTATCCATCATCCAGAGTTGATAATGCTCAAAAATATAAAAAGTTATAGACACTGAAGTGCCTTGATAAAAATTGTACCACACTGAATTTTTTTTTATTTCATATAAAAATACATGAAATCAGTCCTGGAGAAATCCAGAAAAGTAATGGGTTGAAAGTCTCATGTCTCATGAGTTTATATTTCAAATCTGAAGAAGATACCATGAAAAATGAGATTCCTGCAGCCATTTTTCTAGTCCCCCCCGTTTGAGGAAAAATATTTACCAAATTATTGAAGGGTTCTACTACAAACTATTTAGTCATTATACATGCCACTGCAGTTTTTCAATTATAAAACAGTAGACAGAATCTTAGACATCGTATCAGTGATTTATTTGAGCACTAGAAAAATACAATAAGAATAATTTTTGAGTGATGAAAAAAAAACAATAATAATAAAAAAAATAACTTAAGTACATACTCTGATTTTCTGACATACAGATGCTCCTGTATATCAGTAATCACAGGCTGACGATCATTCATACAGATGGTAATCATACAGATGGCCCATATTGTCAATAATCACATTATAATGGCCTTTTGTATAGACTGCATTCACACTGATATCTGTGCACAGTCAGTAATTACACGCTGATTATCAGCCATGCAGATGGTAATCATACAGATACAGGCACATTCCCCACAAAACACGCAAACATATCTGAAAACTGTTGAAGAAAAAAAAAAAAAAAGGATTATTTGTCCAAAAAGCCGATTGCTAAGTTACTATGAAGATCGCTATCAGATGACAGGTGCGTCACAGCGTGCGTCACGTGCCGTCACGAGGGAGTGCCAGAATTCAAATAAACAATCTTCTGTGTATCTTTGAATTTTTTTTTTTGGATGATCTCATTCTGTTTGGGACATTGCCTGCTACAAAATCATGCTGTTTTTTTACCACCAAGACGCTGTTTTTGAGCGTAATTTGTTCCATAATGGACACAAACAATAACTCTCCCTGAAGAGATGAGACGTAAACAAATGAATAACGATCCAAATTACAACGTTATTGTTTCTTTGGACTAAAAGTGCTCTTTGGGATGTTGTTCCGTGGGCCCTTATCTCTCAAACTAAACCTGGATTTACAGCAGTGGATACGTTTGTGTCTCATTATCAGGATGAATCTGGTATGTACTGCGTTTTTTTTTATACATGTTTTGATGTGTACTGCTTACACAAATTTAGCAAATACATTCCTTATAAGCTTTCCATCGAAAAACAGCGATCTGTCGTCGATGCTTGAGGCTTAGACCTTCAAAATGATATATAGTTTATCAAGATTAATTTTGTCCAGGTTCATTTTATCGATTTGAAAACAATGACATGTGCAAACAAAGAGCTTTCAGTGCGCTGGCGTCCTGGACAATGCAGCACCAACACAACAGTGGTGGGTCTCATCAGCAACAATGATGAAACACACTACAGAGAGGAAGTGGCACAGCTGGCTGAATGGTGTGGCACTAACAATCTGTCCCTCAATGTGGGGAAGACAAAGGAGGTTGTGTTGGACTTCAGGAGGAGGAACTCCGTTGACCACCCCCCACTGACCATCAACAGCTCGACTGTGGAGAGAGTCAGCAGCACTAAATTCCTGGGGGTGCACTTCACAGAGCATCTCACCTGGACCACCAACGCCATGTCACTCTCCAAGAAGGCACAACAGCGCCTACACTTTCTCCGCTGGCTGAAAAGAGCAAGTCTCCCTCCACCCATCCTCACCACATTCTACAGGGGCACCATTGAGAGTGTGCTGACCAGCTGCATCACTGTCTGGTATGGGAACTGTAGTGCAGCAGACTGCAAGACCCTACAGCGGACAGTGAACACGGCTGCAAAAATCATCGGTGCCCCTCTCCCATCCATCCTGGACATTTTCCTTGCACGATGCTCCAGCAAAACCAACAGCATCATGAAGGACCCCACCCATCCCTCCCACAGTCTCTTCCAGCTCCTACCATCAGGAAGACAGTACCGGAGCATCAGAGCCCGCTCCGCCAGACTGCTCAACAGCTTTTTCCCCAGGCTGTGAGAGCCCTGAACTCAAATCACCCCGCCCCCCTCTGAAACCCCACGCAAACCCCTACCTCCTGAAACATGGACCACCCCCCCCTCTCCAAACACCCCCCAACCTTACCACACCAAAGAAAAAAACTGTATGAAACTTTTCTGTGCAATTCAAAGTGTGCTTCACACAGGTGAGTGGGCCTATACAAACCACCTGTAGTAACACACTCTCCTCTATGCACTAGACACATTTCACACACTGCTGTGTGTACACAATCTCACAAAAGACTCAGCAATATTTGTGTTTACATGCTCATGCACTACAAATCATCTTGTACTGTTCCCCAGCCAGCTGCTTGACTCACAATGTTTCTCTCTGCACATGTACAGTATTTATGTGAAGCATTCGTATAGTTTGTATTTTTTATCTTTAGTTTGTATAGGGTAAACATTTATATATAGTATACTTAGTCAAAATCTGTCAGTAGGTTAGCTGTGTATAGGTTTATAGTGTTTTACTTCATTGTTGTATGTCTGTATTTACAGGTGCATCTCAATAAATTAGAATGTCGTGAAAAAGTTCATTTTTTCTTGTAAGCTATTTCAAAAAGTGAAACTTTCATATATTTTACATTCATTGCATGTAAAGTAAAACATTTCAAAAGTTTTTTTTGTTTTAATTTTGATGATTAGAGCTTACAGCTCATGAAAATCAAAAATCAGTATCTCAAAATATTAGAATATTTACATTTGAGTTTCAATTAATGACCATCCCTACAGTATAAATTCCGGGTATCTCTTGTTCTTTGAAACCATAATAATGGAGAAGACTGCTGACTTGGCAATGATCCAGAAGACGAACATTGACACCCTCCACAAAGAGGGTAAGTCACAGAAGGTCATTACTGAAAGGTGTGCTGTTTACAGAGTGCTGTATCAAAGCATATTAAATGCAAAGTTGACTAGAAGGAAGAATTTGGGTAGGAAAAGGTGCACAAGCAACAGGGATGGCCGCAAGCTTGAGAATACAGTCAAGCAAAGCTGATTCAAACACTTGGGAGATCTTCACAAGGAGTGAACTGAAGCTGGAGTCAGTGCATCAAGAGTCACCACGCTCAGACTTCTTCAGGAAAAGGGCTGCCAAGCCACTTCTGAACCAGAGACAACGTCAGAAGCATCTTACCTGGGCTGTGGAGAAAAAGAACTGGACTGTTGCTCAGTGGTCCAAAGTCCTCTTTTCAGATGAAAGTAAATTTTACATTTCATTTGGAAATCAAGGTCCCAGAGTCTGGAGGAAGAGTGGAGAGGCACAGAATCCATGTTGCTTGAAGTCCAGTGTGAAGTTTCCACAGTCTGTGTTGATTTGGGCTGCCATGTCATCTGCTGGTGTTGGTCCACTGTGTTTTCTGAAGTCCACAGTCAACGCAGCCATCTACCAGGAAATTTTTGAGCACTTCAGGCTTCCTTCTGCTGACAAGCTTTATGGAGATGCTGTTTTCATTTTCCAGCAGGACTTGGCACCTGCCCACACTGCCAAAGGTACCAAAAGCTGGTTCAATGACCATGGTGTTACTGTGCTTGATTGGCCAGCAAACTCGCCTGACCTGAACCCCATAGAGAATCTATGGGGTATTGTCAAGAGGAAGATGAGAGACACCAGACCCAACAATGCAGATGAGCTGAAGGCCACTGTCAAAGAAACCTGGGCTTCCATACCACCTCAGCAGTGCCACAAACTGATCACCTCCATGCCACGCCGAATTGAGGCAGTAATTAAAGCAAAAGGAGCCCATACCAAGTATTGAGTACATATACAGTAAATGAACATACTTTCCAGAAGGCCAACAATTCACAAAAAAATGTTTTTTTATTGGTCTTATGAAGTATTCTAATTTGTTGAGATAGTGAATTGGTGGGTTTTTGTTAAATGTGAGCCTAAATCATCACAATTAAAAGAACCAAAGACTTAAACTACTTCAGTCTGTGTGCAATGAATTTATTTAATACACGAGTTTCACAATTTGAGTTGAATTACTGAAATAAATGAACTTTTCCACGACATTCTAATTTATTGAGATGCACCTGTATGTAGCACCGTGGTCCTGTGAGGCACGACATTTCATTCCACCGTATGTCCCAACATGTAGCGGAATGACAATAAAGCTCAACTTGAACTTGAACTTGAGTTAGAATACTTTTCAATAGACAAATTAATATTTACAATGGATTTACTGTAGTAAAACTAAACCTACCTAATTAATACATTATTATTAACACTCGTTAAGCAATTGATTTCCACTTTTTTATATGTGATATGTGATGAGAAAAGGAAGAAAAGCGAGTTTGGCAAAAGAAAGACTCGAACCCAGTCGATCATATCATACATTACTCTCCAACCCACCCCACTGCAGATGCTGAATAAAAATGTCCAATGAGATGAAATGAACATGACACGAATGTGTTTATTCTCGACTTTTTTTCTCGCAATTTAACGACTTTTTTCCTCATAATTTAAGTTTATTCTCAACATTTTATCTCTACTTTTTTTTTTCTCGAAACATAACGACTTTATTCTCGAAATTTAATGAGTTTAATCTCAACATTTTATCTCGACTTTTTTCTTGAAATTTTTTCTCGAAATTTAATTACTTTTATCTCGAGATGCTTTTATTTTTTTATTATTGCTTGGCCCTAATCCTCTTCAGTACATTATAGTAGCCTTTGTAATGACTGGCATTAATTGTCTATGGCTCATACTAGTGATGGGTGTTGAACCTTCAAAACACTTATACATTTTTGTTTCAAATCAGTACTTTAGAGTGTGCATCAAACAGACATGATTACAGCAAACAAGAGATTTTTTGTTACATGATGTTTCAACATGTTTTGCATTTTTTTGGAGTGCCACTAGGGGCATTGACGTGGTTAACCTATAAATTAGTGTCTAATATGGTTTTCATTTATCTTGGGTCAATTTTATAATTTACATTAATTTTTAATGATAAAAATTTTCATCCAAAAGTTCTTATAAGAGCCATTTTTTTTCTTAGTGTGAAAAATATAAAGAACTTAAAAATTCTAAACAAATAAATATAAAGAAGTGTAAGGTCTGTTTTTGGTTTTGTTTCATGTTCTTGTTTTCATGTCTTTTATTTTGAGGTTTAGCTATGGTTCCTGTTTGTGTCATGCTTCCTTTGCCCTCATGTCTTCATGCTATTGGTTCCCTTGTTCAATGTGTCACGTTCTGATTGGTTGTCATGTTCATTGTGTCATGTCCCCATTGGTTTGTTCATGTCATGTGACCCTCACTGTTTCTATAAGTAGCCATGTCATTGTCTTGTTCCTGGTTGTGTATTAATATTGTAACCTGCTGTCGGTGAGTCTAGTCTGTTCATGCCACGTCAAGTCTGTTTCATGTCTAGCCTGTTTCAAGTCAAGTCAAGTCAAGTCTGTTTGGATTATGTTTGGATTTTGGATGTCACGTTTGTAAATAAACTGCACTTGGGTTCTCACTACACTCGCCTCCAGTAGACTCTCTGTTACAGAATACACAACCCATCACTATGAACCCAGCAGTTTCACGTCTCCTCTGCCTGCATCAGGGCGGCCGGGCTATAGAGGAGTATGTGGCCGATTTTTGTGAACTTTCTCACTGTGTGGATTTTAATGACGTGACGCTTAAGGACATTTTTCGTTTTGGTGTTGACGAACCCCTTCGTTCTAGTCTGCCAGGGGGAACTATTTGTTGGTCACTGGAACGATACATTGACTTTGTTCTGTTGTTGGCTGGGTCACCTCTTACTGTGGGAATTGCAGATGAGGAGCCCCGCAACTGTTCTGTGCCTGCTACTCCCAAGCCTTCTCACATCATGTCTGCCACACAAAAGCCTGCTAACGTCACGCCTGCTGCGCTAAAGCCTGCTAGCGTCATGCCTGCTGCTCCAGGACCTGCTCAAATCATGCCAGATAAGTCAAAGTTTACTCATGTCACATCTATCAAGTCACAGCCTAATCACATCATGTCTGCCAAGCCAGAGTCTGCTAACATCATGTCTGCTACCCCAGGGCCTGCTCACATCATGATGGCTACTCAAGAGATTCTTCATAACATGGCTGCCATTCAAGAGCTCCATCGCAAGATGGCCGCCACTCAAGAGTCTCTTGGGAAAATGGCCGCCGTTCTAGAGTCTGCTCACGTCATGCCTGCCAGGCCAGAGTCTGCTCACGTCATGCCTGCCAGGCCAGAGTCTGCTCACGTCATGCCTGCCAGGCCAGAGTCTGCTCACGTCATGCCTGCCAGGCCAGAGTCTGCTCACGTCATGCCTGCCAGGCCAGAGTCTGCTCACGTCATGCCTGCCAGGCCAGAGTCTGCTCACGTCATGCCTGCCAGGCCAGAGTCTGCTCACGTCATGCCTGCCAGGCCAGAGCCTGCTCACGTCATGCCTGCCAGGCCAGAGCCTGCTCACGTCATGCCTGCCAGGCCAGAGCCTGCTCACGTCATGCCTGCCAGGTCAGAGTCTACAGGGACCGCTCACGTCACGCCTGAGTCCCCGGCCAAGATGGCCGCCACGTCAGAGCCTCGTCATGCCACGGCTGTCACCAAAATTTCCCCAAAGGATTTTTTTGGAGGGGGCTATAGTATCCAAGCTCCTGCGGATGCGGAGCTTGGGCCTGGACTGATTGCCAGTGTGATGGACCCACCACTGCTGTCGGTGCGAGCAGCTGGCATCCCCAGGGCCTCAGCACTGGCTGTCACAGAGACTGTTCCCCTGACCTCAGTGCTTCCTGTTATGGCGGTCGCCATTTTGAGCGTGTGGGCTGCACACTGCTCTCCTGAGGCCTCGTCTGTCCATGAATCTGCTCCAGTGCCTCCAGAGGAGGTGGCGTCCACTGCAGAACCACCAGAGGTGGCGGCTTCTGCTGCAGAACCTCCCGAGGTGGTGGCGCCCACTCCTGAACTCACGGTCTGTCCTGTCACGGCCATGGAGGCCGTTCCTGAACTCACGGTCTGTCCTGTCATGGCCACGGAGGCCGTTCCTGAACTCACGGTCTGTCCTGTCACGGCCACTGAGGCCCCTGCTCTGCCTGCCCCGCCATGGCCCCCTGCTCTGCTGCCCCGCCATGGCCCCCTGCTCTGTCTGCCCCGCCATGGCTCCCTGCTCTGCTAGTTCTGCCATTGCCCCATGCTCCAGGCCCGCCTTTGCTCCATGCTCTAGATCCTGTTCCCCTTCACGGGCCTGGCCCACCATCCCTCCCCCCTGGACTATGTCTGTTCCGCCTCCACTCCACCACCCTCCTGGACTTTTTGGGGTCTGTTTTTGGTTTTGTTTGGGCGTCAGGAGCCGCCCTTAGAGGGGGGAATATGTAAGGTCTGTTTTTGGTTTTGTTTCATGTTCTTGTTTTCATGTCTTTTATTTTGAGGTTTAGCTATGGTTCCTGTTTGTGTCATGCTTCCTTTGCCCTCATGTCTTCATGCTATTGGTTCCCTTGTTCAATGTGTCACGTTCTGATTGGTTGTCATGTTCATTGTGTCATGTCCCCATTGGTTTGTTCATGTCATGTGACCCTCACTGTTTCTATAAGTAGCCATGTCATTGTCTTGTTCCTGGTTGTGTATTAATATTGTAACCTGCTGTCGGTGAGTCTAGTCTGTTCATGCCACGTCAAGTCTGTTTCATGTCTAGCCTGTTTCAAGTCAAGTCAAGTCTGTTTGGATTATGTTTGGATTTTGGATGTCACGTTTGTAAATAAACTGCACTTGGGTTCTCACTACACTCGCCTCCAGTAGACTCTCTGTTACAAGAAGCAGTGATAGCACAGAGAATAACTTTCTGAGCTATTGCTGTTTCTTATATACATCAAGTTAGTGGCATCACTAGGCTTTTATCTGGGCCTGTTGTACACAGGGGCACCATTAAATGGGGGGATGGGGGGGGGGGGCTACTCCCGATCAGAGATTGGGTCTGATGCTATCCCCTCAGTGCCACTTTTTGTTTAATGTCAAAAGCTTTTTGTGTAATTTTTGGAGTATTTTTTTTTTATTTTGAAGTTAAAGCATGTTGTTATTTGTTATTATTTTGAATGTAATACTTATTGTAATTCATGAAGTTATTATTAAATAATTCCATGAAATAGATGTACATTTCAGATATCTCTGTTCTTCATTAAAACTTATAGACTCCCGAACCTACGTTTGGAACTTCATTTAGCCTAAGCGGATTTATTCACACAGCCATATTTGTGATTACACCAGATGAATAAAACCTATAGACAGAATGGGTAAAATCATTCAGATCGAATTCACAGTGTTATTATGGCCAATATTCAATTCAAATATAGGAAATTAAATATGTATATGGGCCATTCTACAGAATTGGTCCAAACTGCTGTCCCACAACCAAAAAAACAAATTTAAAAAGCATTTAAGTAATCAAGTCTTATTTGTTTACTAAGATCCCTCTATTATCTATTGAAACCCCAATAATTAAAATTTTAGTAAGCTTAATATATATATACAGTGCCCTCCACTAACATTGGCACCCTTGGTAAATATGAACAAAGGTGGCTGTGAAAATAAATCTGCATTGTTTATCCTTATTATCTTTTATTCAAAAAAATTCCAACCTATCATTGAAGTGAAACAATTGAAAGTGGGGGGGGGGGGAATCTCATTGTGAAATAAATGCTTTCTCTAGTTCATGTTGGCCACAATTATTGGCACCCAATCATTGCAACGTCCTTTTCCCAGGGTACCAGCTCTGAGTTTTCTCCTATAATGCCTGAAAAGTTTGGAGAACACCTGATAAGAGATCAGAGACCATTTTCTTCATACAGAATCTCTCCAGATCCTTCAGATTCACACACTTCTTCTCTTCAGTTCACCCCACTCATTTTCTGTAGGGTTCAGGTCAGAGAACAGCCATGGTAAAAGATTAATTTTGTGCTCAGTGACCCATTTTTGTGTTTATTTTGATGTTTGTTTTGGATTGTTGTCCTGGTGGAAGATCCAAACACGGCCCATTATAAGATTTCTAACAGAGGCAGTGAGGTTTTGATTTCTTATCTGTTGGTATCTGATAGAATCCATGATGCCATGCATCTGAACAAGATGTTCAGGTTTCTGGCAGAAAAACTGGCCCACAACATTAAAGATCCAGCAGTATATTTAACCATGGACATGGGGTACTTTTTATCCCTGTTTGTACTAAACTCATCTGGTGGGTTTGCTGCCAAAAAAGCTATTTTTTTCAGTTTCATCTGACCATAGAAGCCAGTGCCATTTGAAGTTCCAGTCGTGTCTGACAACTGAATTTGCTGGAGTTTGTTTTTGGATGAGTGAGGAGAATTTTCCTTGAAATGTGGTGATGTAGGGAATGTTTGATATATATATATATATATATTAGGTTTCTGACCCCAAGACTCAACTGATCTCTACAATTCTACAGCTGTGATCCTTGGAGAGTCTTTGGCCCCTCAAACTCTGTGCATTAGGACGATATAGACACGTCCTCTTCCAGGCAGATTTTTAACATCTTTAGTTGATTGGAACCTCTTAATTATTACCCTGATGGTGGAAATGGGGCTTTTCAATGCTTTAACACTTTTCTTACAGCCACTTTCTATTTTGTGATGCTCAACAATCTTGTTCTGCACATCAGAACTATATTCTCAGTGTCACAGTGAGACTCTGTGACTAGAGAATTTTATTATGAAAAGGACTCTTACATTGACACGGGACTGTGAACATACATGCATAAGTTTCCCTATCTGTTTTGCGCAAATTGAACACCAGTTAACACAGATGTGTTGGTCATTGATCACGTGTTATTTTATTTTATTATTATTTTTTTAGTCATTTAGCAGACGCTTTTGTCCAAAGCAACTTACAAATGAGGGCAATAGAAGCAATCAAAACCAACAAAAGAGCAACAACATGCTAGTGCTATGACAAGTCTTGGTTAGCCTAACGCAGTAAAAGACAGCTAGTGTTAGTTTTTCAAGAAAAGCTAGCAGTTACAGAATAAATATGCAGTTGATAGAGGGTCAAATGTGTGTGTTTTTTTTTAATAAAAAGAAGACAGATAGATCAAATATAATTAGAATAGAGAGTGCTAGAGTTAGAGGGTCAAATAAAGATGGAAGAGATGTGTTTTTAGCCGTTTCTTGAAGATGGCTAAGGATTCAGCTGCTCGGATTGAGTTGGGCAGGTCATTCCACCAGGTGGGAACAGTTAATGAAAAAGTCAGTGAAAGTGATTTTGTGCCTCTTTGGGATGGCACAATAATGCGTTGTTCACTTGCAGAACTTAAGCTTCTAGAAGGCACATAGGTCTGAAGTATTGAATTTAGGTAAAGAGGTGCAGAGCCAGAGGTGGTTTTGTAGGCAAACATTAATGCCTTGAATTTTATGCGAGCAGCTATTGGTAGCCAGTGCAAATTGATGAACAGAGGTGTGACATGCATTATTTTCGTCTCATTAAAGATTAACCTTGCAGTGGCATTTTGGAGTAATTGTAGAGGTTTGATGGAATTGGCTGGAAGACCTGCCAAGAGAGCATTGCTATAGTCAAGTCTGGACAGAACAAGAGCTTGAACAAGGAGTTGTGTTGCATGTTCCGAAAGAAAGGGCCTGATCTTCCTAACATTGTATAAAGCAAATCTGCCGGACCGGGCAGTTTTAGCAATGTGGTCTGAGAAATTCAGCTTATCATCAATCACAACTCCAAGGTTTCTGGCAGTTTTTGAAGAAGTTATGGTAGATGAGCCTAACTGGAAGGTGAAATTGTGATGAAGTGATGGGTTTGCTGAAACAACAAGTAGTTCTGTCTTAGCTAGGTTGAGTTGAAGGTGATGGTCCTTCATCCAGCAAGAAATGTCTGTTAGACATGCTGAGATGCAAGTAGCTATCGTCGGATCATCAGGATGGAATGAGAGGTAGAGTTGAGTGTCATCAGCATAGCAGTGATATGAAAAGCCATGTTTCTGAATGACAGAACCTAATGATGCCATGTAGACAGAGAAGAGAAGTGGGCCAAGAACTGAGCCCTGAGGCACCCCAGTAGCTAGATGTTGCGACTTGGATACCTCACCTCTCCAAGATACCTTGAAGGACCTATCTGAGAGGTAAGACTCAAACCACTGGAGTGCGGTTCCTGAGATGCCCTTTTTCAATAGGGTAGACAGGAGGATCTGGTGGTTGACCATATCAAAAGCAGCGGACAGATCCAGCAAAATAAATAATGAAGACTTGGAAGCCGCTCTAGCAAGTCTTAGGGCTTCAACAACTGAGAGCAAGGCAGTTTCGGTCGAATGAGTGCAGGTACAACTGCAGGAGAAATGGCTTGGAGGAGATGAGATGGAATAGGATCAAGCGGACAAGTAGTAGGATGACTGGAAAGGATGCGTTTAGAAACTTCTGCCTCAGAGAGTGGAGAGAAGGATGTGAACGAGTGTATGTTTGCTGGTAAGATGTGTTTGACAGTTTGTGGTGTGGAGAATTGTGCAGTGAGGTTTGTAATTTTATTAATGAAGAATGTGGCAAAGTCGTCAGCTGTTAGAGTTGATGAAGGAGGGGTAGGAGGAGGACAAAGGAGGGAGGAAAATGTTTTAAAGAGCATGCGAGAGTTAGGCGAATTGTTAATTTTATCGTGATAGTATGTCCTTTTAGCAATGGAGACATTATCAGAGAAGTCAGAGAGGAGTGATCGATATAAATTAAGGTCAGTAGGATTTTGTGATTTGCGCAATACCCTTTCTGCAGCCCTGAGCTTAGAACGATGTTCGTGGAGAACGTCAGATAGCCAAGAGGCAGAAGGGGTGGTACGGGCTGGCCTGGATGATAAGGGGCAGAAAGTATCTAAACAAGACATCAGAGTGGAACAGAAAGTATCAGTAGCACTGTTAGCATCAAGAGATGATAACTGTTTAGGGGGAGGAAGCGAAGATGAAACCATAGCAGATAGCCGGGAGGGTGAGAGTGAGCGTAAGTTACATCGAAAAGTGACATGTGGAGGGGTATGTTTTGTTTGAGGAATCATGTTGAGGTTAAGAGTGAGGAGGAAGTGCAGCAGTACAAGTACAGAAACACTGGTATGACAAAACAGCTAGATCACGAAGCTTTGAACCTGGGGAAGAAGTTCTGTTATTGCTTCCAACATCTGAAAATAAGCTGTTGGCGAAGTGGCAAGGCCCGTACCAGATAAAGAGTAAGGTAGGTCCAGTGACCTATCAGATTGAAATACCCTCACGAAATCTTCCTCTGCAAACATTTCATGTGAATATGCTAAATGGCATCCACAGCATTCTCCTGGCATAACTGAAGAGAGCAGTGACATGGCTATGCTGGTAGGAACAGTAGAGTGTGAAGAGGAAGTGGAAGAATAATATTTACCGACCTGTCGCAGTGACAGTGAATTACATTTTCAGCACTTGAGTGAAGAACAAAGACATCAGCTCCAGGAATGTATACCCGATCAGCTGTTCATGGACACCCCTGGAAGGACAGATTTAGTCGACCATGCTATCATCCTCAAGGAAGTGTACTGTGTGCCAGAGAAACTTCTATCTGTTATGAAACAGGAATTGCATACCATGAAACAACTGGGAGTTATCGAGCCATCGTCAAGTGAGTGGAGCAGTCCCATAGTGCTGGTACCGAAGAAAGATGGTACCCTGCGGTTCTGCTTAGACTTCAGGAAGTTGAACAGCGTTAGTAAATTTGATCCTTATCCAATGCCACGGGTGGATGAACTGGTGGAGAGACTAGGAAGAGCGAATTACCTGAGCACCCAATACCTCGGTTTTGTACTGGGTCACGGTGTGATCCGACCTCAGGTGGGGAAGGTGGAGGCCATTAAAGCAGCAGGGTGGCCTGAGACAAAGAAACAGTTTAGAGCTTTTCTTGGACTTGTTGGTTGGTACAGGAAATTTATTCCAAATTTCTCAACCAGGGCAATAAACCCTAACAAACTTGACAAAAAATACCCAGCCCAACAAGCTAGTATGGACTGAGGACTGTGAAAATGAATGGGAATATACAACCCCAAATCAGAAAAAGTTGGGACAGTATGGAAAACGCAAATAAATAAAGAAAGTAGTGATTTCTAAATTTACTTTGACTTGTATTTCATTGCAGACAATATGAACACAAAATATGTCATGTTTTGTCTGGTCAACTTCATGTCATTTGTAAATATACATCCTTTCCTGTCATTCAGACCTGCAACACATTCCAAAAAAAGTTGGGACAGGAGCAATTTAGGGCTAGTAATGAGGTAAATTGGTTAAATAATGATGTGATTTGAAACAGTTGATGTCAACAGGTGATTGTAATTATGATTTGGTACAAAAGCAGCATCCAAGAAAGGTCTAGTCCTTTAGGAGCAAAGATGGGCCGAGGATCGCCAGTTCGCCAACAAATACGTGAGAAAATTATTGAAATGTTTAAAAACAATGTTCCTCAAAGAAAGATAGGAAGAGATTTGGATATTTCACCTTCAACAGTGCATAACATAATTAAAAGATTCAAGGAATCTGGAGGAATTTCAGTGCGTAAAGGACAAGGGCGCAAGCCTAAGCTGAACAACCGTGATCTCCGATCCCTCAGGCGGCACTGCATCAAGAATCGTCATTCATCTATAAGCGATATCACCACATGGGCTCAGGACTACTTTGGCAAACCTTTGTCAAGTACCACAATACGTAGTTACATCCACAAATGCCAGTTAAAACTGTACTGTGCCAAAAGGAAGCCCTATGTTAACAGTGTCCAGAAGCGCCGTCGACTTCTCTGGGCTCGGAGGCATCTGGGATGGACCATCACACAGTGGAAACGTGTACTGTGGTCAGATGAATCAGTATTTCAGGTATTTTTTGGGAGGAATGGACGCCGTGTGCTCCGGACCAAAGAAGAAAAGGATCATCCAGACTGTTACCAGCAACAAGTCCAAAAGCCAGGGTCTGTCATGGTATGGGGTTGTGTCAGTGCCCTTGGCAAAGGTAACTTGCACTTCTGTGATGGCACCATTAATGCTGAAAAGTACATAGAGATTTTGGAGCACAATATGCTGCCTTCAAGAAGACATCTTTTCCAGGGACGTCCATGCATATTTCAACAAGACAATGCAAAACCACATTCTGCACACATTACAAAGTCCTGGCTGCGGAGGAAGAGGGTACTGGTACTTGACTGGCCTGCCTGCAGTCCCGACCTGTCTCCAATAGAGAATGTGTGGCGCATTTTGAAGCGCAAAATGCGACAACGAAGACCCCGTACTGTTGCCCACCTTAAGACTTGTTTGCAGGAAGAATGGGACAAAATTACACCTGAAACACTTCATCACTTGGTGTCTTCAGTCCCTAAACGTCTTTTAAGTGTTGTGAAAAGGAATGGCAACATTACAAAGTGGTAAATGCTTTACTGTCCCAACTTTTTTTGGAATGTGTTGCAGGTCTGAATGACAGGAAATGATGCATATTTACAAATGACATGAAGATGACCAGACAAAACATGAAATAGTTTGTGTTCATATTGTCTGCAATGAAATACAAGTCAAAGTAAATTTAGAAATCACTACTTTCTTTTTTATTTGCGTTTTCCATACTGTCCCAACTTTTTCTGATTTGGGGTTGTACTTCAGAGATATTTTACTCATAAGAATTTCTAGGGGTGCCAATAATTGTGGCCAACATTCATTGGAGAAAAACATTTATTTCATAATGAGATTTTCTCCCCACTTTCAATTGTTTTACTTCAATGATAGGTTAGAATTTTGTGAATTTTTGGAGGGAAAGATCAAAAGGATAAACAATGCAGATTTATTTTCACAGCCGCCTTTGCTCATATTTATCAAGGGTGCCAATATTAGTGGAGGGCACTGTATATATATTTACATTTACATTTATGCATTTAGCAGATGCTTTTATCCAAAGTGACTTCCAGTGCATTCAGGCTATACATTTTTTTTTTTTTTTTTATCAGTATGTGTGTTCCCTGGGAATTGAACCCATGACCTTTTGCACTGCTAACACAATGCTCTACCACTGAGCCACAGGAGCCAAACCACTGAGCTATATATATAGTGCCGTGAAAAGGTTTTTGCCCCTTCCTGTTTTTTGTTTTTTTTGCATATTTGACACACTTAAAAGATTCAGATCATCAAACAAATTTTAATATTACACAAAGATGACCAGAGTAAATACAAAATGCAGTTTTGAAATAATGATTTCATTTATTAAGGGAAAAAAGCTGTCCAAACCTGCCTGGCCCTACGTGAAAAAGTAATTGGCCCCTAAATCTAATAACTGGTTGCAACAACTGCAATCAAGTGTTTGCGATAACTGCCATTGAGTCTTTCACATTGCTGTGGATGAAATTTGTCCCACTCTTCTTTGCAGAATTGTTTTAATCCAGCCACAATGGGGGGGTTTTGAGCATGAATGGACTGTTTAATGTCATGCCACAGCATCTCAATTGGATTTAAGCCCAGACTTTGACTTGGCCACTCCAAAACCTTAATTTTGTTTTTCTTGAGCCATTCAGAGGTGGACTTGCTGGTGAGTTTCGGATCATTGTCCTGCTGCATAACTCAAGTGCGCTTGAGCTTGAGGTCACAAACTGACGGCCGGACATTCTCCTTCAGGATTTTCTGATAGAGTGCAGAATTCATGGTTCCATCAATTATGACAAGTCGTCCAGGTCCTGAAGCTGCAAAACAGCCCCAGACCATCACACTACCACCACCATGTTTGACTGTTGGTATGATGTTCTTTTTATGAAATCCTGTGTTGGTTTTATGCCAGATGTAACTGGACACACACCTTCCAAAGTTCAACTTCATCAGTCCACAGAATATTTGCCGAAAAGTCTTGGGGATAATCAAGATATTTTTAGGCAAATGTGAGATGAGCCTTTGTGTTCTTTTTGGTCAGCAGTGACTTTTGCCTTGGAACTCTCCCATGGATGCTGTTTTTGCCCAGTCTCTTTCTTATTGTTGAATCATGAACACTGACCTTAATTGAGGCAAGTGAGGCCTGCAGTTCTTTAGATGTTGTTCTGGGTTCTTTTATGACCTCCTGGATGAGTCGTCGCTGCGCTCATGGAGTAATTTTGGTAGGATGGCCACTCCTGGGAAGGTTCACCACTGTTCCAAGTTTTGTCCATTTGTGGATAATGGCTCTGACCGTAGTTCACTGGAGTCCCAAAGCCTTAGAAATGGCTTTATAACCCTTTCCAGACTGATACATGTAAACTATTTTGTTTCTCATCTGTTCTTGAATTTCTTTAGATTGCTGCATGATGTGTTGCTCTTTAAGCATGCTTCACTTTGTCAGACAGGTTATAATTAAGTGATTTCTTTATTAAATAGGTCTGGCAGTAATCAGGCCTGGGTGTGGCTTGTGAAATTTAACAAATGTTTCTAAAATAATGTGTAAATCACAGTTCTTTCTTATGAGTAAAATATGTATATTCCCATTCATATTTACATTTAACAGGAGGGGGCAATGAGGAACACAAAGGTCATTTTTCACGAAAAAACTAAAAATATATTTCTAGGGCCAGGTAGGTTTGGACAGCTTTTTTCAATAATTAAGAATTTCCTTAATAAATTAAATCAATATTTAAAAACTCCAAGGAACACAGCATTTTGTCGGGGGCAGAAACCCCCCCAAAAAATCAAACAGCACCTTACATGTTGTTTGGGAGGGTTTGAAAAATTCTCCTCACTCATCCAAAAACATTATCTTCAGACATGTGTAACTTCAAATAATATTAAAATAGCAGCAAACACTTGTTTGCACACAGGGATGATCTGAATCTGTATTTTTTATGTTTTTATTTCTGCTGGAGTGTGACAAATATGATAAAAAATCAATAAAACTCTGTTAAAAAAACAGATCTTCCAACCGTACAATAATCCAAATACAAACCTCAAAAACAACACAAAAAAGGGGCAAAAAACTTTTCACGGCACTGTATATATGTCTCTATATATATATATAGGAGAAAACTAGCTGTTGTGCTGGGAAAATATATATATATATAGAGAAAGCATATATATACTTTATTGTTTTATATATAGGTTATTTTGTATTTTTTATGAAAGATAAAAAGGATAAACAATGCAGATATTTTAGCCGCCTTTGCTATATACCATATGCCAATATATGGAGGAAGTATATATATATAGTTCAGATGCAAAAGCCTCTAAGTACGTCTGACATTTTTCTTTTAAAATTAGCATTTCTTTCTGGTTACTATGCATAGGTTTCTGTGTAAATACTGGTACTTCTGCATGGGTTGATCATAATTTATTGGGTACTTTCAGTTGGCTGTAAGTTGGCTTTTTGATTATTTTAAAAAGTCAAGTTAAAAAAAAAATATTTATTTTATATTTTCTTTGTAAATTATGAAACTTTATGTAAAAAATGTGTCCCGCATTTTTCATGTCACTACTGAAACAGTGTATGTTTTTGTCCATCGGCCGAGATGGATTTGAACTACACCCCTAAATTTATTATCAGGAAATATTCCTGTGACCCCCTCTCTCATAACTACAAGGTGTGAGAAGATAGGTCTTATCATTTTGAGGTAAATTGTTTTCAAAAGTCTGAAAATCTGTGTGTAACTTAAGGACATCCACCCACAATCTGAAATTATTTTACTTTCTCGATAATAGTTAACAACGCATATAATTACTGCACCTCCTCCTGTTTGACATACTTTCATATAGTTTCATAGACCACATGCAACTGTAGTTTTCAAACAGGTCTTACAGGTTCATTCCAGTGGACGTGAGGTATCTTGCCCAACGAGTTATGCTGTTCTTCGCACCTTTTTAATTTGCCATGTCTCAAGTTTTTCATTTAGTCACAGGTATGTTTACAGGAGCAGACAACACGAAGACACCTACAGTCACTGAGACTGAGACTCTTCCTTTTCACATCAACATGATTTTCAGGAGTTGTTTTATTTGAAAAAGGAGAGTGGGAAAACCCTGGACTCTTTTGGGTTTTGCCAAAGGAAGAAGGGTCCAGGGCTTGACCAGGGCTGGTGTTCACAGAGACAGGAGAAGAAGAGGTTATGAGCAGTGGTTTGATTAAGAGTCTGTTTCCTCTGCTTATGTACTTTACCATTAACTGTAAGTACAACCTCTCAGCCACTGTGCATTACAATAGTGGGGTATGAGATACAGTACTTCTTATCACAGCATTTCAGTCAGTCTTTTGACCTAACGTAATTTTTCTGACCATCATTAGTATTACCGATTACAACTACATAACACTGTATAAAGAAATGACATAATAAGTAAAAACACTAAGTTTTAAAGAGAAACCAATTGAATTTATTGGTCAGGGGTCTTGTTCCCTTTTTAATGGAACAGAATCATGCTGTTCCATATTGTGTAAAATTGAGTTTGGCATTCGAAAACTATCCTAATAATATAAGAACATGGGTATAGTTACCATATCATTGTATTTGCATAGTTTTCTGATGCTTACATGGGAAAGCATTCACATAATCATTACACAGTCATATTTTTGTAAATTACTATAAATGTTACTTATTTTGAAATATTTATCTGAACATTAGCTTCTTTAGCTTTCGTTGAAATTAACTTGAATATTTATTTTGGCACTAGTATGATGTTCCTGAAATATTGAACAGGTTTATGCAAAGAATTTGAGGTTTTACATTCTGAAACTACTTTTGAACATGCTAATCAGTATTTGTGTGTGTGCATGTGTGAGATTAGCTTTTTAACAAATGTATGTCAAATGTTAATATTGGTCATGCATTTAAGATTCAAGTTCACTGTCCACACCTCTGAACGCCTCAATGCATTCTGTAAATATGATGCACATCCTGAAATGGAGCCTCTTGAAAGCATCCTGTTCCACAGTCAACTACTCTGTGCAGTTTCAAGGGTAAGCAAAACTACCCCCCTTTTTTTGACATCTGTCATTATTAATCTCAAGTCAGTTGGATGTTGATTAGATTCAGTTCAATAACAGTGTCATTAACTGCAAATTATACACTTGACCCTCTAACACTAGCACTTTCTATTCTATTTCTATTTTATCTAGTTGTTTTCTTATTTATTTACTTATTAAATGAACCTGTAACACTTGGACTCTATTCTTTTGACTTGTTTTCTTTTATTTATTTAAAACATGACCCTCTAACACTAGCATTCTCTATTCTTTTTCTATTCTTTCTACTTGTTTTCTTTTTATTTATTAAAAACAAACAAACACGCAAACAAACAAACAAACAAAAAAACCTTTGCCACATTGTACTGCATTAGACTAACCAAGACTTGTCACAGCATTTATATATTATTGCTCATTTGTTGGTTTTGATTGCTTCTATTGTCCTCATTTGTAAGTCGCTTTGGATAAAAGTGCTAAATGGTTAAATGTAAACGTACATTTTTGGCAGTTTATGTTCTAGTTTAAAGACTGCAAGATACAGTTTTGATCAAGATGATGCGTGCACTTTGTTGATTTTATCAACAACAAAAAAAATCCCACAGGCAGAACATGTATTCTTAAGCGTTTAGTCTCCACCCATCACTTCAAGCAAACAGGTTAAAGGACGTGGCATCAAGTAATCATTTCAAAAACACTTTCTTATTTTGTCAGATAACTAACTAACTAACTAACTAACTAAATAAATAGATAGATATTGTAATCAAACTTTTTTATTATTATTACTGTGTTAATTGTGACTCGTGTCTGATAAAATTAATATTACTCATCTCTGATTCTGAATGTAGGGAGTATGAGTTATACAATCTTAACGGAACATGGGTGGATGCTTATGACTGCCAAGAGATCAGTGAAAACAGGTGTGACCTCACCCATGACCTGGCCTCCAACTCTGACTACAGTATCCGCATAAAAACAAACTGTGATGGCCAGAAATCATGGACACAACTACCAGCGACCTTCAACAGGAGAGACAGTTGAGCATTATTTTTACTAAAACAAATGAGAGATGTCTGAAATAGCTCAACTGGGACACATCGTGTTTTGTGTCTTGTATAGCAGTGTTACTGGTTCCAAAAATGACGATGAATGTGGAGGGGGATCCAATCCAGGTGGACTTTAGCACAACTCTTTCTGATATGACTGTAAACCTTAAAGTCTGGAAGGAGGGGGACGAACAGAATGTGAGAATCTTTTCAAAATTTCATTTTGTAACCATTATGTAACCTAACGCTGGGTACACACTAAAATATTTTTAAAATCTTATAATATCTTCAAAATGTGAGAGACCACAAACATGAGGACAAAAAATCCTAGATTTAACCGTTTTGCTCCTATAGTGTGTGGTGTCCTCGGGGTTCCCCCCACACATCAGGATTTCTGATCTTAAATATTCAACATGTTGAATATTTACGATTCATGATCGGGGCGCCTCCGATGTTCTTCCGAGCAGATTCAGTCACTCTTAACACACCTCACACCACTGGAAAATCTGATAAGATAATCTTTAGAACCACCAAGATAATCGGGATTCAGGACATTACCGATTATCTTGTGGTGTGTACCCAGCATAACATGTCTGATGGCTCTGCTAACGAATGCCTGTAGACCTTGGTAAGGCAGATGGCATATTTATTTTAGCACAATTTAAAAAACAAGGCTGTGAGTGACAGATGTATAGTCTGTTCAGAGGATTGCACTTTTTTATACAACAGTAAGATTCTTTTATTAAGGGAGGACATTACAGCCTTGATGCCTGTAACACTGGAGAAAGTGTATGATAAAGTGATTCACTTTATAGGTTTTATAACAGTAAGCCTTTGTGGATTGTAGAGCCTTAATGTTTTCAACCTGTCACAAAATTATCTGTGACTTCTCTTATTAAACAGAATTTTAATCTTAGTAAATACACATTATTCGCTCCAAAAAGGTTCCTTGTAAAACATGTCAATGATTAGCAGGCAAGCTGTCAATTTTTTATGCAATAAGCTGTTTCCTCACAAAAGCATATTAAATATACTAAAGTATCTCTTCCATTCACATTCAAAAATGACCTCCGCTTTGTTTTGGTGACTTTAGAAGCTCCCCCTATGCTCTCCGGTCTTTAAATTTTATCGGCCAAGCAATTCCATGAGAGCTGATATTTAGTCCAACAGCACTGTGATTTTTCACTGTTTGTATCACTCTGTTTGTTGTGTTTTTGTTTTCTATTCTATTCTGAATGTCAGTTTAGAGTAGTCATTCATTCATTTAACAGATTACTCAATATACAGTACTGTGCAAAAGTCTTAGGCCACTAGTATTTTCACCAACATAAAATGGTTTTAAGTCAGTTATCTAGCTATATTTTGCTGTAGTGTGTCAGTAGGAAATATCAGTTTTATTTCCAAACATACCTTTTGCCATTAATTGTAACTAGATACAAACTTTAAATTGGCTTGAGAAAGTTTCAAAAGTTTGACGGTTTTCAGTCTGAAACAGTTTGATGTTTAAAGTAGTTTTAAAGCTTAAAGCTTGAACATTTTGAAGGCAATACAGTCTGTCAGATAAATGAGTTCATATGGCTTAGAAATATTGCTCAGGTATTCTGGATTATTTTTCTAGGGTAATCAGGGTGGTTGCTAGGGCCGTTGCTAGGGTACCTAGAGTGGTTGCTAGGGTATCTGCCGTGGTTGCTAGGGTGTTGCTATGTGGTTGCTAGGGTACTCGGGTGGTTGCTAAGGTGTTGTTATGCGGTTGCTAGGGTACTTGGGGGTGTTGCTATGCAGTTGCTAGGGTACTCAGGGTGGTTGATAGGTTGTTGCTTTGTGGTTGCTAGGGTATCTGGGGTGGTTGCTAGCGTACTCGGGGTGGTTACTAGGGTGTTGCTATGCAGTTGCTAAGCTACTCGGGGTGGTTGCTAGGGCAGTTACTAGGGTACCCGGGGTGGTTGCTAAAGGCTTCACATTGCTCCACATTGCTAAAACTACCCCGTCCTGCAGATTTGCTTTATTCAACATCAAGAAAATCGGGCCCTTTCTTTCGGAACATGCTTCACAACTCCTTGTTCAAGCTCTTGTTCTGTCCAGGCTGGACTATTGCAATGCTCTCTTGGCAGGTCTTCCAGCCAGTTCTATCAAACCTTTACAATTAATCCAGAACACGGCAGCAAGATTAATTTTTAATGAGCCGAAAAGAATGCACATCACACCTCTGTTTATCAATTTGCACTGGCTGCTCGCATAAAATTCAAGGCATTAATGTTTGCCTACAAAACCACCACTGGCTCTGCACCCCTTTACCTAAATTCATTACTTCAGACTTATGTACCCTCTAGAAGCTTGCGTTCTGCAAGTGAATGGCGCATTATTGTGCCATCCCAAAGAGGCACAAAATCACTTTCACGGACTTTTACATTAAATGTTCCCTCCTGGTGGAATGGCCTGCCCAACTCAATCTGAGCAGTTGAGTCCTTAGCCCTCTTCAACAATCAGCTAAAAACACATCTCTTCCATCTTTATTTGACCCTCTAACTCTAGCACTCTCTATTCTAATTCTATTCTTTAAAAAAAAACGTGCCCTTTCAGACTTGCACTCTATTCATTTACTAACTGCTTGTTTTTAAAAAAAAAAAAAAAAAAAAAAACTAACACTAGCTGCTCTACTCTTTATGTATTCTATCTATTTGTTTTCTTTTTATTTATAATACAATTAACAAAAAGCAAAAAAAGGCCTCTAACACCAGCTTGCTCTATTCTTTTTCTATTCTATCTGTTTTCTTTTTATTTATTATATAATAAAAATAAAAAAACTTGCTACGTGTACTGCGTTAGGCTTGTCATAGCACTTGCATATCATTGCTCTTTTGTTGATATTCATTGCTTTCATTGTCCTCATTTGTAAGTCGCTTTGGATAAAAGTGTCTGCTAAATGACTAAATGTAAATGTAAATATTAGATGAGTTTGAATGGGTTAGAAATAGTACATAGAAGGGAAGCTTGATTGAGTCTCAGGGGATTCTGGTAGTTTAAGTTTGAATTTTGTCAGTTGGAGTTTGAATAGTTTTGGCTCATTTGAACATTTTGTCAATGTAAGTCTATGGGATTTTTATCATTTTTAATCTTCATTTTTATGAAAACCGTAAGTCTGATCAGTTAGAAAAGATATATCAACTCGAGTCAGATCAGTCTGAAGGTCTGGGCTGAGTTTTGAGTTTGTAGAGTTAAAGTGTATCTAGGAGGAGGTACAGTCAGAAATTTTAGTCTCAGAGGAATAATAATAATTAGAAGCTGAAGTTCGTGAACAAACTTTAAATGTTGGCTTGATAAAGCCAACATGGGCAGCCTTGAGGCAAAAGAGCCAGATTACTTGTGTGTCCGGTGTTCTTGAGCTGCCCCGCTGCAAAAAAGTACAACAGTTATAGATTTCATAGTATTTTTCTATGAACCCTTGCTATTTTGTATTCTAATAAAAAGCCTATTAGGCTATGACAACAGCTTGGACAGAGTAGGCTAGCTGTATGTGAAATAAGTCATGCCTTTTATTTTTTTTCTCCATGTTTGTTATTTCAAAGTCCTGTCACCAAAGCGTTGTGGGCAACGACACAAATCAAATCAAATCAAATCACTTTTATTGTCACATCACCACAGCACAAGTGCCTCGGTGAGTGAAATTCTTGAGAGCGTGCTCCAGACAGTGCAAAAAAACAAAACAATTTACATATAGACAGTACATATTTACAGGCTGTACAGAATACAATGTGCAAAATACACATACATATACTCAATACACACAGTGTACTATAAAGACATACTTAATTACCAATACACCGTATGTACACATTCTACATTATGTACACATCTATACATAGTGATATGTGAAGGTGCAACAGATTATACATTTACAACAGATTAGTTGTGCAATAGATAGTTGTGCAAAGGTGCAACAGATTATACATATGCAATGTCGTGGATGTGCATTGTATGGTATCCAGTGATAGCAGATAGGTTGTATTATTGCAGTGTGTGCGTGTAGTCCAGTAGAACGGTGTTAAAGTGCAGTGCATGGCATGTTGTGTGAGTGGGAGTGTGATGTAGGGTGAATTAGTTCTGACTGTTCATTAGCCTGATAGCCTGAGGGAAAAAGCTGTCCCTCAGTCGGCTAGTGCGGGATCGGATGCTGCGGAGACGTCTCCCTGAGGGCAGCAGAGAGAGCAGTCTGTGGGATGGATGGCTGGAGTCCTTAATGATCCTCCTGGCTTTCCTTATACACCGCCTGGTGTAGATGTCCTGGAGGGAGGGAAGCTCACCTCCAACAATGTGGCGGGCAGTTCGCACGACCCTTTGCAGAGCTTTGCGGTTGCCAGCGGTGCTGTTTCCAAACCAGGCGGTGATGCAGCCGGTCAGGATGCTCTCCACAGTGCAGGTGTAGAAGGATCTGAGGATGCTGGGGATAATTCCAAACTTCCTCAGCCGTCTCAGGAAGAAGAGGCGCTGATGTGCCTTCTTCAGCACTGCGTCTGTGTGAGCAGACCATGTGAGATCCTCGGTGATGTGAACGCCGAGGAACTTAAAGCAGTTTACCCGCTCCACAGGTGTCTTGTCGATGGAGATGGGTGTGTGTTCTCTGCTCTGTCTCCTGAAATCCACCACCAGCTCCTTGGTCTTGTCGATGTTGAGTGAGAGGTGGTTCTCCTGGCACCATTTAGTCAGGGTACTCACCTCCTCTCTGTAGGCCGTCTCATCGTTGTCGGTGATCAGGCCTATCACCGTTGTGTCATCGGCAAATTTGACGATGACGTTGGAGCTGTGTGTAGCTGTACAGTCATGTGTGTAAAGGGAGTACAGGAGTGGGCTGAGGACGCAGCCCTGCGGGGCACCAGTGTTGAGGATCAGGGGAGATGAAGTGTTGTTGCCCATTCTGACCACCTGACTTCTGCCTGTCAGGAAGTCCAGGATCCAGCTGCACAGAGATCTGTTCAGTCCCAGAGTCTGGAGCTTCTCAACCAGTGTGGCAGGCACTATGGTGTTAAATGCTGAACTATAATCCACGAACAGCATCCTCACATAGGTTTTCTTATTTTCCAGGTGGGAGAGAGCAGTATGCAGGGTGAAGGCAATAGCGTCGTCTGTGGAACGGTTTCTGTGGTATGCAAATTGTAGTGGGTCCAGTGAGGCAGGCAGCACAGAGCAGATGTGGTCTCTGATGAGCTTCTCAAAACACTTGCTGAAGATGGGTGTCAGAGCAACGGGCCTCCAGTCATTCAAGCATGTGATTTTATTTTTCTTAGGTATGGGCACAATGGTGTATTTTTTGAAGCATGAGGGAACCACAGACAGAGAGAGGGACAGATTGAAGATGTCTGTAAAAACAGAAGGTAACTGAAACAATGCAGTTTAACTTGAGGCAATCATCGGGGTCCAAGCACAATGGCTTGTGTAGATGTGTTATACAATGGACATGTCTCTTTTCAAGTAAATTATGAGTCCTTATGTGAGTATTATTATATATACAATATTAAAATAGATAATATAGTGTCCCTTCTTCAGCTGGACATACATTCAGTTATGTCTGACAACTTGACAAAAATATTGTGAATACTACTAAAATTAAGATAAAAAACTTTCTATTCTATAAGTATTGACGAGATTACAGTTGTTGCATACTTTTTATATAGGGCTTTATTAAAGTTTATGAAAATATAACAAATTTATATGCAGTTTTTTAATTTAGTCACTTTATTTAACCATTTTCACAGTCTTTAAACTGAAATCTTGAAGGATTTGTTATTCTGTAGCTCCCTCGTGTGGACAACATTAGTATTATGGCCGTCATTTCTGAAGCACATCAATAAAAATGGCCAATATTTTTTTAATGATTATAAATGTTTAATGATTACTTTACTGATAATATACCCACATTAAACTCAAATTCACTTATTCGGTATCTTACTTCATGCTTTAACAGTTGAATTTTCAACTTACATTTTTAAGCAGTAATGATTGATTATTATGTAATTTGTTAAATGGTAATTTAACAATTATAATACATAAACAATATAATGATTAAAAAATACAACAGTTATTGTTTTCATAATATTTTCTATAGATCCTTGTTATTTTGTATTGTAATGAACAAAGTTTTTATGACAACAAAAATTGTCATTAGCAAAAATTAAACATTAATTTCGAAGTCAAAGTCATGTACTTCAAGCATTTTAAGTGTCTTGTACGAACCCTGGTTATATTGGTTAAAGACCGCTATAATTTTCTATTGTAACAAACAAGTTTAATATGATAATAAAAGTGTAGATACCAGTTATATTTCAAGCAAATTGCAAACAATAACATAAAAGAGCAGGTTTTAGGTTTGTAGGTGTTTAGATGCAGAAATGGAAGAATCAAATGCAAATAGCATTGCATAAATTTCATGAAATATAGATTAATTCTTGTTAGAGATTAACAAAGAAAGACAGCAGCTGGTAAATGCGGTCACTTTAATGTTCAAATCCAATATAATGATTAACATCCCATTTATTTCTCAGCAGTTTCTGTTGTCTTCAGACATAAACAACTGTTTTTGATGATATTCGCCAAGCTATCATGTATTTGAAATAATCTTGTATGTACTGTACGTGTCTGTTCGTGCGCCGAGAACAGCGAGAATCAACGAGCTTCAGGCACGAGCGTTCAGAAATGCGACGCGGGTCTCGCAGCGACCACAGAACAGCTAAGAATCACTTAATTTACCTCTTTAATATGTTCTAATTAGGGCTGTCAATCGATTAACAAAATTAATCGTGATTAATCACATGATTGCCATGAGTTAACGCACGATTAATCACAATTAATCACACATTTTTATTTGTTCTAAATGTACCTTAAATCAATACTTTTCAATTTTTTTATACTCTAATAAACATGGGCATGGACAAATTTGGATGCTTTATGCAAATGTACACTATATTGCCAAAGGTATTGGGTCGCCCCCTTCTAATGAACAGGTTTGACTACTTTAGTAATTTCTATGAGTACAAATCTTAATGTTTGGACAGGACCCTTTTCTATTCTAACATGACAATGCCTCTGTGTATAATATATACTGGTGTTTGGTGATGAGTTTTTGGCTCAAGGTCTGCATTTACAGTCACACCAGAGGTGTTAAACTGGGATTAGGACTTGGTTTTATGCAGACCAGTCAAGTTCTTCCACACTGACTGAATCAATCATTTTCTTCTTGAACCTTGCCTTATACACAGAGGCATTGTCATGTTAGAATAGAAAAGGGTCCTGTCCAAACTGTTGCTATAATATTAGAAGCACACAATATAGTGTATGTTTATTAATTTCCTAGAATATCATTATATGCTTTAACATTAAGATTTGTACTCATAGAAATTACTAAAGTAGACTTTTTACTTCTACTCAAACCTGTACTTTCTACTCCTTCATTAGTTACTCCCATTTCAAGGTTCAAAAAAAAAAAAAAAACCTATCCAGGGCGGATAGAGTGAATTTGATTGTGGTTGGATGACCCAATACTTTTGGCAATATAGTGTATGTTTATTATTACTGAAACCATAGTCAACATAAAGCATGAAGAGTAGACATGTTTCAAAGGTCATAGATGTTTTTCAAAGAACTTGTTCATGTCTATTAGACAGAGGTGTCAAGTAACGAAGTACAAATACTTCGTTACCTTACTTAAGTAGAAATTTTGGGTATCTATACTTTACTGGAGTAATTATTTTTCAGCCGACTTTTTACTTCTACTCCTTACATTTTCACGCAATTATCTGTACTTTCTACTCCTTACATTTTAAAAATAGCCTCGTTACTCCCATTTCATTTCGGCTTGTTTTCATTCCGGCTTGTCTTCGTTCAAAAAAAAAAAAAAAAAACCTATCCAGATAAATCGCGCCATCCGGATAGAGTGAATTTGATTGTGGTTGGATGAATAAACACCATTCCGACACCCTATTGGTTTGTACGCGATCCATCGCACCTGCACATGACACAAATCACGTCACACTTCAGCAAGGACATAGCCAGTGTTGGGGTCGTTACTTTATTTATGAATAATTATCAAAATAGATTATTTCTTAAAAGTTATTATTTCTCCAATACGTTGCTCTGCGTGTCTGGCTCATTTATCAAACGGGTGCTTTCTCTTCGTCCAGAAATAAATGAGTCTGCAAATTAAGCTACAGTAGGTAGTTCGGTAGAGAGACGTTTGAATAAATTAGTTAATTATTATTTTATTTCGTTTTCGATTGACTTTTTTGAAAAAGTAACGCGATTGATAATGTTGTGATAAGTAGGCTATAGGCTACTAACTTTGTAACTCGTTACCCCCAACACTGGATATAGCAGACGTATGTAGCCAAGTATGAAGATGTCCGTGGCCACAGTTGCCAAGTCCGCTTATTATACGTGACTTTGGGCTTCTTTTTTTGTAAAGTTGCGGGAAAAAATCCCTGGTCGCCGTATTCTCCAATACATTGATTGACACTCTGTCTGCTCGCAGTTAATAGTCAACCAGTGCAATAATATAAGAGCCGTAGAGTAATTTGCTAAATGTTCCGCCCCTCATTGGAGAAAAATCATATTCAAAAAGAAGGCGCGTGACGCTGTAATCCAAGCGATGATAGAAGAAGACATAGAGGAGTGGGGTGACTTTCTTTTAGCCTAATTTTTACAATGTTTTTGTAATGTATTAATTATCACGGGCTGTAATAAAAAATCAAGTAGCCATGTCCTAATAGTAAATACATTTGATTCGAATAGCCTGGTATGGCAAGATGTCTTAAATTTTTTTTTTTTTTAACATTTAAACTTAGACCACATTATTAGATTACCTTTTGACTTCATGAATACACATAAATGACAGCTTAATGATTTTTTTTTAATAATATTATAATATATTTTATTTTTTAATATAATATATATTATAATTTATTATAATATTTAATATAATATTTTTTATACATTTGTCTATAATATTTTTTTGGAATTTTGTTTTTTTATGTTATTTATTTGATAGTTATGTATACATTATTTTATTTTAAATGGTAGAAAAACCTGTTTTTGACCTCAAAATAAAGCACTTTCCCTCTGTACATGGCTGTGGGGACGAACAGTTTCATGGTGCTTGGAATTCTTTATAATTAATTAAAAACAAATATTGCCACATTGATGGCTCAAGAAGGTGTAATTGTTCAAATAACACATTGTTTCATTTTAAAATATAAAAAATTGTAACCAAGTGTAATATTTCTGTAAAGGCTAGGGACAGAAAAATGGACATTTCCATAGAATGACCCCAATATATTTTAGGCTATAAATATGTAGCTATATTACAGCTCTCCTTTGAAGCTCTTGTGTTTTTCTCCTTTTCCATCTCTCCAATCCTATTCTGCTCACATGTGATTGAAGATGAGTTTTGTTCCCACTTTTGTTGCAGTTTGCTGATTTTTGTAAAATAGCTTCTGTTTTTGCTTCTCAGATAAAATAGTGGTTTCAGTTTAATATGTTGCAGGCTCATTTATTAGTTATAAATAATTGTTAATAAATAATATTGATGATAATAAATCATAAAAAAAAATATTGGGCTTGTTTTTGAAGCTGCGGTTGCTTATTTGTCTCGCGAGAGTTGGCAACAGTGTCCATGGCAGAGACTCAAGAAGAGAACTCGAGCAAAATGTCCTAACCAAGCACCAGCGAGCAGGTTTGTAGCCAGGATCATCTTCCGCTCCATGAAACACGTTAATGCTCAGTAGTACACATATATATATTCATCTTCCGCTCCATGTAAACATGTTAATGCTCAGTAGTACACATATATATCTTTTTTATGTATTTGCATTGTACTAAAATGTGTTCATTTTCAATGGGCATATATGCGGCTGAAACAGGTAGCCTAGTGCATCCCAAATTTTTCAACATTAACATTTTAATATAACATTATAGTCATTATGGCCTTTAGAAAAATGTTTTTTTGAGGAGGTGGGGTACTGCACAATAGGCCTCTGTGGCGCGGCCTAAGCTTTTGTCCTTAATGGCATTTTTTTTCCTTACATTACTTTTACTTTTATACTTTAAGTAGTTTTGAAACCAGTACTTTTACAATTTTACTTGAGTAAAAAGCTTGAGTTGATACTTCAACTTCTACAGAAGTCTTTTTAAACCCTAGTATCTATACTTCTACCTGAGTAATGAATGTGAATACTTTTGACACCAGTGCTATTAGACACATGAAAAAAGAAATTCCAGGTTCCCATTACTTCTCTTTCTTTGCACTGAGCAATTTACTTAAACCTGTTTACATTTTTGCACACAGGGCAGCTCTTCTTCTGAAAATGCAAAATGTACATTTATTATTTATTATTACATTTGTTTCCCTATCTTTGCCCACATACTGTATTTTGATGAAGCTAAATTCTCAATAAAACTATTTTCATTGGTATATTTTATTGTTTCTGTTGTCAGACAACGGAATGAATATGAAATAGTGACTGAAACACGACCCATTAAGACATAACCAGCTCTCCCGTCCAAGATGTTAATCTGTACAAAAAAATCATGATAATCGCACCGTCATCTGACGAAATCAAATACACATAAGATAAAGACAATAGCTGTGCTGTGATTTCGGCTATACTTGCATGTTAAATTAGAGAAGCAACATACTATCTGTGTTTAACTGAATTGAAGGGGGGGGGGGGTGTGCTGGGAGAGCAGGACCTCGCGCTCGCACAGTACCGGTGATTCTCAGAAACTAGGTTTGGGTGCTTTTTTGAAGGGAAAAAGATCGCTAAAGGGGTCTGCAACACTGTGCATCTCCATTTCTCCAACTACGGGTCGGGCCACGGGTCCGATCCATGACAGAAAATATGCGCTGCGTTAATCGCGCGTAAAAAAAATTAGTGCCATTAAAATTAATTTGCGTTAACGCGTTAACGCGTTAACTTTGACAGCACTAGTTCTAATGCTTGAATTGACCGTTCGCAGGGAGCTTGATTGACAGGTGATCTGATCAATCAGAACACGGATATTATGTGCCGCCGCTGCTATCCGACATCAGCTACGGCAGGTCTCCATAGAAATCCATGTTAATTAATGAATTGAAACTTTTGTAATATAACTAAATATAAAAATATGTGCAGGGTTAAGTTGTGCTGTTTTTGGCTGCCACAATAATGGTAATAAGCTAAAGGAATTCCTTTAAAGTACTTGTTTTGCTTACCAGAAAATCTGTCATGTCCGTCGCTGTATGCATGGCTTGCAGCACTTAAGTTAAAATACTGAGTTTTAAATAATAAAATAATGTGTTAAAACTAGGGGTGTCAAAGTTAACACGTTAACGCAAGTTAATTTTAACGGCACTAATTTTATTAATGCGCGATTAACGCAGCACGTATTTTCTGTTTGACCCGTGGCCCAACCCGTAGTTGGAGAAATGGAGATGCACAGTGTTGCCAACTTATTAACATTGCAGACCCCTTTAGTGACTTTTTTCCCTTCAAAAAGCACCCAAACCTTATTTAGTTTCTGAGAATTGCCAGTAGCCTACTGTCACGCAAGGGAGATGGAGAATAGAAACCATCCAGCGCTATGTTAAGCGCACTATCTCATGAGTCAGTGGTCTGAGAGGCCATATAAGTTACAAACAAGTAAAATGTTATTTCTTTATAGATTATATAACAACAACTTGGAAAACAGAAAAGGTAAGAAGCATTATTTGAGAAAAGGGCATACTGATATAATAGGCGCAGACCTGTAACGGAACTAACTTTACCCTGCGCTGACGTAATTTCCGATTTTTGTGAAAAAGGCTAATCGACATGAAATTAGTGTGTTGCTAGCATAATGCTAACAAGTTTTTAAGATGCTATCATGATTAACACTATTAACTGTTTAAACACTTAGGTAGGCGATCCTAGCATGTTTTAGTTTGTATTTTAGCCCTTAGCTAGTCAATGCTAGCATTTTATAGCAGAATTTTAGCATGATGGTAGCATATTTTGATGTATGTTAATCATGTTCTAGCAATTATTTATATTTTTTTGCATGTTTTAGCACTTAGCTCATCACTATTAAAATGTAGCTATTCACTGCTAGCATGTGCAGCATGCTGGGAGTCCTATTTGCTAGCATGAGTCAAAAGAACCAACTACCATGTGTATGCGATGTACTGATGCAAAGATATAGGTCTTACTAGACGGTTGCTAGGGTATTCTGTTTGGTTGCTAGAGGGTGGCTTGGCAGCTTCCAATGGGACTCCAAAGGCTGCTTTGTTTTACAACCGCCATGTCTCTATGGCATTCAGATTTGAGGGTATGCCTGTTTGGGTTTTGGTTGCTAGGGTGCTCGGCAGTAATTGCTAGGGCGTGGCTAGGAAGAGTGTAAGGTGATTCATGATTGGCTATTTGCTGCCCCGAGTCAAACAAGCCCACCCCCATGTCTCTATGACACTGTGATCTAAAGATATCAATCTGGGTCTTTTATAATGGCAGTCTATGTGATCAGTAGCTAGGGTCCTCTAAATGGTTACTAGGGCGTGGCTTGACAGCTTCATAATTATCCTGAGAGTCTGATTGGCTGCCTGAGTAAAATGAGCCCACCCCATGTCTCTATGACATTGTGATGCAGAGTTATGTTCCGTGAAAAATTCCTATGCAAATATACCATAGTAGGAAAAAGGTGTGTTCAGATGCTGTTTCATAGGCCGTCCCCATAGTAGGAAAAAGGTGTGTTCAGATGGGGCACTCTGTGCGCCCCAGGGGTACAATTTACACCACACGTTGGGGTATAGGCCGTCCCTCACCTTAGTATGTTTATGGGGCAACTTTGGGGCACTCTTGCGCCCCAGGGGTACAATTTACACCACACGTTGGGGTATACACAGCTACGGCCCGTCAAAGTTGGTCGCAATGTTAAGTCTATGGGACGTTTTCGCCCACTTGGGGCAAAGTGCAAACATCGTTCACCCGATCGCTTAGAAAAGATAAAGCACACCATTCCTTAATAATGGGTCTGTGACAAACGGTGCAGGAGCACGAGCGCGCCGAAATTTTGACGCCTGTGGAAGAAGAATTCATGGGTCTGTGCAAGACAAGTGACGGTGCAGGCCTTTAGCAAGAATAGCGCGCTAACGAAATTTTGTAAAGTCGCAGAAGAACTTCGAAGTTGGCTTGAGAAAGCCTTGAAGTATGCAAGATAATAGTGATGCCTTGCCTTTAGCAAGCACCGCTAACTAGATAAGTAAAGTTCGCAGATGAACTTCGAAGTTGGCTTGAGAAAGCCTTGTGTGAAAGTTTTAAATAGCTTTGAAAAGCTTAAAGTTTGAATTTGTTATTGAAGTAGTTGAAATTTAAGTTTGATTAACATGATTAGCAAGTTACTAGCATGTTGCTAGCACTTAACAGTATCAAGTTGGAGGATAGAGTGATTAAGTCAAGTCAATTTTCAGTAAGGGCATTTCCTTTATTTATTAGCGCTTTTAACAATACAGATTGTGTCAAAGCACTTAACAGTATCAAGTTGGAGGATAGATTGTCAGTAATGTATAATAATAGTAGATTAAATGTTACTCAATTTTCAGTTAAGGGCATTTCATTATGATTAGCATTCGGAGATACTAGCATTGTTGCTAGCTGATTAGTATGTTACTAGCATGTTTTAGCATGTTGCTAGCATGATTAGTAATGTTACTAGCATGATTAGCAAGTTACTAGCATGTTGCTAGCATGATTAGTATGTTACTAGCATGTTTTAGCATGTTGCTAGCATGATTAGTATGTTACTAGCATGTTTTAGCATGTTGCTGTTGCTATTCGTATCATGAAGTCTCTTTAGCATGTTACTAGCAGTCCTGTCATCGGCGGCCATCTTTAGCAAGTTACTAGCATGTTTCTAGCATGTTTCTAGCAGTGCAGCTCCTATTACTTTGTTAACATGTTGCTAGCATTGATTCCAAGCAACTGTGTTACTAGCATGTTGCTTAGCATGATTCGTATCAAAGCCCATTTCTCCCCTTGATAAGACAAGTCGGCGGCCTTTTGTCTTTAAAACGCCTCTCGGGCAGGCAATTTTTTTTTTTTTTTTTGTGATTCCTATTCGGCGGCCTTTTGAAACATCAAATTCTCCAAACGCCTCTCGGGCAGGCCTGCCCAGTCTAACTACTTTGCCCATTTTCCCCTTAAAGTGCCCTTTTGTCAAATTAATTTTTTTTTTTTTTTTTTGTAACTGTGGGTGCTTAGTTTAGCGGTAAATCCCCTTGATGCCCAAGGCCTGCCCAGTCACTATTAGTAAAATTAATTAATAATAGTTTAGCGGAAATCCCTCATGTTAAATTATGCCTTTAGGTCATGATGATGCCTATTAGTAAAATTTTCAATAACGTCCGCGGCTGCCGGTATCTCATCTGGGAGTTCTCAGCGGATCCCTCAGCGTGTTTGTAAACTTATATTATTGAATTATTATTATGCCTTTACGAGAACGGCGTGAACAGATGCCTTCAATAATCCGCGGCACCTGTTATATTGCTGTGTCAGACATAGCCTGCCTTCAATGGAACGTCCGCGGCTGCCGGCAAGTGGGTTAGCTCAGCGGAGCGTGCAGTAAGGGGCTACTTATATTATTGAATTATTATTATCAATGTTTTCCTTTACGAGAACGGCGTGAACAGATCATGCACAGCTGTTATATTGCTGTGTGTAGCCTGTGGAAGCAAGGTTAGCTCTGCAGCAAGGGGCTACAATATTTTTGTTCAATGTTTTCCTAATGATAATTTTATGACTGGTTTATAAAGGCTACTACGAACACCCTTTTCCCATTTTATCACAGAATAATTCAGGAAATATATTTTATAGTTTCTGTACTAAATGATATGTCAATCAGTACTGCATTTTTCATATAGTTTATTTATTTATTACCTGAAGATAACTTGGAAAAACACACATAAACCATATATTTTCGCAATCTTTTATTGTCTTCACGTTTCATCAGTAAAAACGTTTCTGCTTTTTATTCAGCTCAGCTACAGCGATAGCCGCGTGAGTTTGTCCATATGCATGTCAAAAGTTTCTGCGCGAGAGCGCCCTCTGGCTTCGAGTATGAAACATGCACTGCACGAGAGTGTTCAGCTCTCCTGATATTCATATCTCCTCATTTTGGATACGAATAATACGTCAGGTCATGTCTCTTTAATTTAAATCTAGATTTAAATCTAGAAACCTCTATGTGAAAACACCTGCTCGAGTTTGAATAAAGTGCCGGGGACAAATTTACATTTATTAAAATTAATATTAAAAATGCAGCTAACGTAGTTCTACACACAGCAATTCAAACAAAGGTGCTTGTTCTCTTTCGTTCTTGCTGTTTAATTGGGAAAAGTTTAAAGCACTTCGAGGTGCCTTGTTTTTTTTAATGTTATCTTACTAAAAACTATTCATACTTTGAACAATTATTATTACAGTATTTATATAAAAAAACGTAGAGTGCCTTAAAAATAATTATCACAACACTGGTAAAACAGGCTTATACTGATTTTCTCAGTATAAAAATGTTTTTTTTTATTATTTGTCCTCCGAATTATACTTATCAATCCTGTTTTTATAATCATTATCATTAAAAAAATGAATACATTCAGAACAGGATTATAATAGAATTCTATTTTAAATAAGACAGGAATATTTTTTTCTACAACAACAACAACAGTAGTGTTTACAACAGCAAAACCACCATACCCTGTAAACACAATAACAACAATAATAATAATAATAATATAATTCCAGAGTAGTTAAGAGGTGCAAAAAATGTCTTTAACATTTAAACTTAAAATGGTCTTTTCTGTTCTGTGTTTCTTTTTCAAACCTGCGTCATGGCATTTGCTGCTGTATCAATACAGAAGCATCCATTTCGATACACATATCAGCAAGGAGCACAGCCCTATTGAAAGCCGTGTTCCATGTGCCCCTTTTATACTTTGAGCACCTGCCCCTCCAAAGGTCTCTGCACGGCCCTGTTCAGAAGGCAGGGCTTCCTGCGATAGAGCGGTCATATTGACCGTTGCATTTTTCCCCATTCAAAACTATACCAGTGACATAGCTTGGGTATTCTATAGTCTTTGTTAGTATGTTACTAGAATGTTTCTAGCATGATTAACATGTTGCTAGCATTATTTTAGCATGATTAACATGTTTGCTAGTATGATGATAACTCAATTAACATGATTTTATCATGATTAGCATGTTTGCTAACATGATGCTAACTCGATTAGCATGATGCTAACTCGATTAGCATGATGTTAACATGATTAGCATGATGCTATCATGATTATCATGTTGGTAGCATGATTTAAACATGATTAGCATGCATAGACATAGATTGACTGGGAAATTATATTTATATGCATTTTACATACATAGTCTGTTATACTATTATAGTGATCTCACTATAGTGATCTCTTTTTTTGGCCATATAAAAAACAACTCTGGACCAAATTGCATATTTGGTGTCAGTTTGGGCCACACAGTTAAATTTGTTTTTTAATAATAATAATACACATTAAAACACATGCAATTTTTGTGTAAAGGTTCAAATTGTTCCATTTAAAAAAAAAAAAAACTTATTTAATGTCAGGCTTTACAGGGTTAACTTCTTGTTGTAATAAATTGTTGTATAAAAGCAATTTAAAGGGGTGGCTGATTGCAATTTAACTTTTTTAATGTTAGTTAGTGTGTAATGTTGCTGTTTGAGCATAAACAATATCTGCAAAGTTGCAGCGCTGAAAGTTCAATGAAAACGCAGATATTTTAAAATTCTGTCAGTTTAATGCCTACAAAAACGGCTCGTAGGGACTACAACGAGTTACTTCCCAGGTCACGAACCCAGATAAACCCCGCCCCCGGGAACATGTAAGGAAGGGGGCGAGGCCTTGCTGAGCTACTTAAGAGAAGAGGAAGAGAAAACTAGGGGTGCACGTAAAAATCTATTCATATATGAATCGCGATTCTGTCTTCTAACGATTCTAGTGGACACACAACTTTCAAAATCAATGTTCTAAAGCAGTGGTTCTTAATCCTGTTTCTCAGGTCCTGCTGCTCTGCATCTCTCTCTCTCTCTCTCATTCAGATCATCAGCTCAGTGAATACACTTATTTTCACATAGCTATGAGAAGCGTTATACATGGACGCACGTGTGGTTGCCGTACTGTATTAAAGCTTTAATCATGATAAAACTGTATATTAAAAGCTAACAGAAGCAGTAGCATTTACAAATAACAGCATATCTAACAGTATGACAACAACAAACAAACATACCATTAAGAGCCGTACTTGCACAGGTTCTGGGCGATCCTCTTCACTAATATCCTCTGCGTCTCAATCGGGCTCAGATTGATAAGAAATATAGAAGACGCCATTGTTTACAATACAATCGGAGCACATGCCGCTGAGCTGAGGGGCGGGACGTTCAGACGCGCACTAGTGGCGGTTTAGCCAATCACAGCACACTGGGGCACCTAACCAATCGCTTATTTCTGAGGGAGGGGCTTCATAAAAGCAGGAAATGATCAGCGTGTTGAGTAGAAGGGACACAGCGGTGTGGAATAAAGGTAAATTATGTGAAAAATAATCAGATTTTTTTAAGCATTAACACATGTTAGACTGCACCCCATAAACACAAATCAATCCTAGAAAAAAAACAGTCAACCACCCCTTTAATAGTCACAGTCATGCTGTCATCTTAAATTTTAGCATCATTGCCTTTGGAATAATGGTCGTGCTGATATTTGGAACAACAGCACGATTATGAATGTGATATTGCTGAAGTATACCATAGTGATGGAACTAACACATTTTCAGTAAAAAAAGAAAAGAAAAGGAAAACATGGCTTATGAAAAATGCAACCTATTGAACAGAGTGTGTATCTCTATCACTCACAGCCTTCTTTTCATTTGTATAAAATAAAAATTTTTGTCCTTCCACACTAAGGCCTATTGTGACGTGATGGATGTCTTTGCAGGCCTTAATTCATGTGATCAGAGCTTATCCATATCATTTTTCCATTGCTGCCCATCGAGGGAAAGAGAAGATGTGCTTCAAGGCAGAAGCACTATTAGAAGCCATTAACAAGAGCTGCAGCATTGGCACACAGTGTGTCATCATACCTAGTGAGTGATCACTTCAGGGTGTGATCGTTTGATAAAGGAAATTAATTTAGTTGATTGCCATTCCATCTCTACAAAATAAGGCATTGGGAAGACAACTGTGAAGAGAATAACCAAGATTATAAATACAGTAATATATAATTCTGAGCTTGTTCACATTAACATGGGATTTCCTTCCTAGAGCAGACATCTGACTTTATGAGGCTGGTGATGGTGAGCATCGCTGTAGTGGTAGCAGTTACCGTGGCTTTTATTCTGGGATGGTTGGCAACACATCTTGGTCCACAGATCAAACAAACCTTTTGCTACAAGGAGACCATTCCCAATGTACTGGTAACTGTGTTTAACTTTATGATCAATTCTTGTCCAGACATCTGAATAAGCTCATCTTTTTTTTCTGTAAGAAACTAATTTACTTAGCACAGCTGCAACCCAATGTCATTGGAAATGCACGCCTGTGGCGACATTTCAGCAAAATTATATTACATTGCTTCTTGCACATTTTGTGTCTTATGAAAGTGATACCCAAGCAAAAAGTAAGTTGTTGCTGTTTTACTGCCTCTATTGTGAATTTCTATGTGAAATAGAAATTCACAATATTTGTGAATTGTATATATTGGTACGTTTTTGAAGTTTTGCAAAAATGTAGATACAGGTACAGTATGTTTTTGCTGTATCTGTCTGACAAAGAAAACACCCCAAACCACCATTTCTAGATGTGATGACTTAAATTATTTGGAAGAATGACCACTTGATCTTGGTTTTTCCAGCTTGATGACTGGCCCACCAGAACACCCATCCTTTGTACTGATGTTTCACTGGAGCCCACAGACCCACTTTTGCTGCTCCTCTCAGCAGAGCATCAGTGCACAACGGTGCAGTTAGGAGGGAACAGGTTGAAGGAGGTGGAATGCAGAACATCAGCTGAAAAAAATGTTGTACAGCAGGGGGATAACTAAACAAAGACTTTTTTTAATTAAGTAGTGGTTTACTGAACTATTGCTTTGTATTTAAATAAATTCAATTATGATTAAAAATGTATGTATGTATATATATATATATATATATATATATATATATATATATATATATATACACAAAGAGCAATATTGCTTGCACATTACTATAATATTAAAGGTTAGAATTAACAACAGAGCCCAAACTATTAAATTAAATTTCTACTTACTTTTAGATATAATAAACACTCCAAGAAACGCAAACATGTAAATTTCACATAGTTATAAATATAATAATCAAATGAAACAAAATGTATGCAAACATGTAAATTGTACATAGGGCAGTTTTACATTAACTTCTACAAACCCGATTCCAAAAAAGTTGGGACACTGTACAAATTGTGAATAAAAAAGGAATGCAATAATTTACAAATCTCATAAACTTATATTTTATTCAAAATAGAATATAGATAACATATCAAATGTTGAAAGTGAGACATTTTGAAATGTCATGCCAAATATTGGCTCATTTTGGATTTCATGAGAGCTACACATTCCAAAAAAGTTGGGACAGGTAGCAATAAGAGGCCGGAAAAGTTAAATGTACATTTAAGGAACAGCTGGAGGACCAATTTGCAACTTATTAGGTCAATTGGCAACATGATTGGGTATAAAAAGAGCCTCTCAGAGTGGCAGTGTCTCTCAGAAGTCAAGATGGGAAGAGGATCACCAATTCCCCCAATGCTGCGGCGAAAAATAGTGGAGCAATATCAGAAAGGAGTTTCTCAGAGAAAAATTGCAAAGAGTTTGAAGTTATCATCATCTACAGTGCATAATATCATCCAAAGATTCAGAGAATCTGGAACAATCTCTGTGCGTAAGGGTCAAGGCCGGAAAACCATACTGGATGCCCGTGATCTTCGGGCCCTTAGACGGCACTGCATCACATACAGGAATGCTACTGTAATGGAAATCACAACATGGGCTCAGGAATACTTCCAGAAAACATTGTCGGTGAACACAATCCACCGTGCCATTCGCCGTTGCCGGCTAAAACTCTATAGGTCAAAAAAGAAGCCATATCTAAACATGATCCAGAAGCGCAGGCGTTTTCTCTGAGCCAAGGCTCATTTAAAATGGACTGTGGCAAAGTGGAAAACTGTTCTGTGGTCAGACGAATCAAAATTTGAAGTTCTTTTTGGAAAACTGGGATGCCATGTCATCCGGACTAAAGAGGACAAGGACAACCCAAGTTGTTATCAGCGCTCAGTTCAGAAGCCTGCATCTCTGATGGTATGGGGTTGCATGAGTGCGTGTGGCATGGGCAGCTTACACATCTGGAAAGGCACCATCAATGCTGAAAGGTATATCCAAGTTCTAGAACAACATATGCTCCCATCCAGACGTCGTCTCTTTCAGGGAAGACCTTGCATTTTCCAACATGACAATGCCAGACCACATACTGCATCAATTACAACATCATGGCTGCGTAGAAGGATCCGGGTACTGAAATGGCCAGCCTGCAGTCCAGATCTTTCACCCATAGAAAACATTTGGCGCATCATAAAGAGGAAGATGCGACAAAGAAGACCTAAGACAGTTGAGCAACTAGAAGCCTGTATTAGACAAGAATGGGACAACATTCCTATTCCTAAACTTGAGCAACTTGTCTCCTCAGTCCCCAGACGTTTGCAGACTGTTATAAAAAGAAGAGGGGATGCCACACAGTGGTAAACATCGCCTTGTCCCAACTTTTTTGAGATGTGTTGATGCCATGAAATTTAAAATCAACTTATTTTTCCCTTAAAATGATACATTTTCTCAGTTTAAACATTTGATATGTCATCTATGTTGTATTCTGAATAAAATATTGAAATTTGAAACTTCCACATCATTGCATTCTGTTTTTATTCACAATTTGTACAGTGTCCCAACTTTTTTGGAATCGGGTTTGTAAAATGTAATTATAAAGTTGTTTCTACTCCAATTTGTTGTTTAACTATAATATTTAGGCTACATAGTGTCTGCTTATAACTTGATTTCATGACAGATTTATTTTATCAAACATTAAATCAGGGTTTCTTAAAGTCGGATCACACAGCCAGGGGTTCTACAAAATAATTTTAGGTCTGTGTGATTTCCGCAGTGTGCAAAATGTGGACTGAAACTAGTCATAAAATGTAATTTACTGTATAACATTTAATGTCACAGAATTTAGCAAATCTTGGATGAATAATTCAAAAGTATCTCTGTACACTACATGGAATAGTATCCGTGAATATTAAAGCACAAAAGAACTTCTATTTAAATATGAAGTTTGCATGTTCTGCGCATCTCTGAGTGAATGAATGTCACGGACAGGCTTTCATGAAGCACATGCGGCATGATGCTTGTAGTTTTTACATTCTCTGCCGTCTCAATATATGAGGACATCATGAACACATGAGCTTCATCTTCAGAGATACTCTGAGAGTCATTTCACCACCTTTTCACAATTTCATGTGATAAATCTATCTCATATATCATATACAGAAAGTAGAAGGTCTTCACGACAACCCATCAAAAAGTAGAATGTACTTCTCAATGTAATAATAATAATACAATTGTTTTTACAAATTAAGGAGTAATCCCACAATTTTGTCTTCTCTGTTTTAATTTTAACAATAAACATCTGTTGTGCAGCACTTTGTTTTGCAAAAAATGAAAGTAATATTTAAATTTCCTTTGATTAAATTAAAGTTAATGATTAATGCCTTCAATTGATTACCACTGTTTTTTATAATACTTTTGGGAATAGTGCTTTTCTGGGCCCCCTCTCTGCTCTAGTGTCCTTATAGTGTCATTATGTGCTCAGTAGGCCCTTGTGGTAATCCAGCCATGAGTCCAGTTATCAATTGATTGAACTTCTGCAGTATTTAGACTGAATAAATGGCGATTGAGATATTTTGGGTTGTGTGTTAAATTGATAAGATCGCTTCTTTGATGGAAAATAGTTATTGATGTCATGCTGTATGCACAGCGAGGTAACAGTGACTACGTTTACATGGACATCAATACTCAGATTTCAATACGATTAAGACAATACTCTGATTAAGAATCTACCATGTAAACAGAGATTTTTGATTACCTTAATCCGGCTAAAGTCAAATCGAATTAAGACATGTGGAGTATTCCAATTTTAGTTGCATTATTGAAGTGCAGTACAGACATGTACACATCTTAATCACACTATTACCGTCGTGTAGGAATTTTCGCCGCATTTTGCGACAGGATACACACACGGCAGTGATCAACTGTTTTACGGCAAATAAAAGAGCTTCAACACTGCCATCGTCTGTATGCGTGTACAAATAATTAACTGCACTTGAAGCATTCATAAAATGAAAAATGAAACACCCAAAACTGTATATGGCATCATCACGAAGACGAACTATATGTTTATACGTGAAATTGTGGAGGGGACGTCGGATGGCGTCGCGTGGTGACGTAATGACGTGTGCCATTAATCGATCTATGTACTATAACATGTAAAACGGGAACATGAAAGGATTATTCTTAAAGCAACTCATGTAAACACCTTAATCATAATATTGTCTTATTCAGAATAAGGTAAATAATTTTATTACTGATGTCCATGTAAACGTAGTCAGTGTTGTGCTCTTTATTAGCATCACTACGCTTTTTAAACATATTGTAAAAAGTGTCAAAAAACGATTTCAAAAGCTAAAACTGTTTTTGATAACACATGAACAACTGTGTGTGACCTAATTTGCCATCTACAAATTACAAATACACCTGTTGAATCAGAAAACAATTATAGTTATGTCAAATTATTACATTTACATGTCTAAGTTTCTATGATGCCCAATTTTAAGTACTGCATTTTTCTGGTAACTAACTTTTGTATTAAATGTTTAATGTTTTTAAAAGAGAATGTGTTTTGTGTATGTTTAAGTATTTTAAGTATATTATCTAAGCATTGGTATGTTAAGTATACAAAAAAAGGTCATAGCTATTACAAGTTATAGCTCTTTTTTACAAGAATAGATTCTTGATAATATGAAAGTGTAGGAAAAAGTGATAAGAATGTTGAAGATTTCGATGAAGATGTTTATTGCAGCATAGCAGTGACAAAATACATGTTGTATCTTGAGTTCAACGGAGTTGGAATGAACCCCGAACATCCTAAGCTTGAAACTTTTATACACTTACAGTTTACTACCCTTAATGTAAATGAAGTAGCTACTGTTGTTACAGCTGTGGTCTGTATGTTAATTAAGTTCTGACACCTCATTGTCTGAGATGGTTCTTTGTGTCCCACACCCATTCCCATTCTACAATTGGTCACCATTTGCTCGGGATGTGATTATCTCAAATGGTCTAGAAACAACGCAACTGCTGACTTTCTTCTTCTCTGTAATAATAAGCCATTTTGGGAAATGAGCATGATCAAACATATATCGTGGATTGGAATATGGGTCGGGGCAGACTATAGATTCTTACAGTCCCCCCTTTGATGCTCTTGGCCCAAAAGAAGCACCACACTCACTCCTGTTACACAGATTACACCTCCCTTTCAGGGAGCTGCTTGCATCTCAGCATGTCTATCAGACATTTCTTGCTGGATGAAGGACCATCACCTTCAACTCAACCTTGCCAAAACAGAACTGGATGTGGTTTCAACAAACCCGTCACTTCATTACAATTTCACCATCCAGTTAGGTACATCAACCATAAATCTTTCAAAAACAGCCAGAAACCTTGGAGTTGTGATTGATAATCAACTGAATTTCTCCACATTGCTAAAACTGCCAGGTCCTGCAGAATTGCTTTATGCAACATTAGGAAGATCAGGCCCTTTCATTTGGAACATGACACAACATCAACTCCTGTATGAATCACAATAAATTCAGCAGCACACTCTAATATTTAAGTTGAAGCAACAGCAGATCAAGACAACAGATCAAGACAAAGCAGACTGTTGTTACACAATGTGACTTGAGTGCTGTGTGTGTGAATAAGGTTCCTCCATGTAAATGTTTAATAGTGTGTGTGGGGCACAACAGTCCCATCCCGCAAGGCATGAAGCAGGCGCGGAAAAGACTCATCCGGGGGCCCCCCAGGGCACGGCACTCCAGAACCACCGCAGGGATAACCGCCGCCTCCACCCAGAAAAGGGCAGAGGAGAGCCCGAAGGCGGCACCTCCGACAGTCACATTCAGGGTGCCGTGGCGGCAAGCCCGCAGGCTCGGTACAATTAATCCTCCGAAACCGGCAGTGCTGCTGTCTAAAGATTCATCATTTAATGAGCCGAATTCACAGAATAGCAAAAATGGACGTCACACCTCTGTTCATCTGAATTTGCACTGACTCATCCTCCAATAGGTGCTCGCATAAAAATTCAAGGCACCCTTAATGTTTGCAATGTCTGCAACAAAACCACCACTGGCTCTGCAACCCCTTTATGTCCTGTAATTTCACTACCACTTCAGCATCTCAAAACCCTACCTATGTGTTGATGTGATGAAATGAAGCCCTCTAGGGGGAAGTCAGCTCCCCCGCTGACCCCCATAGGGCTACCCCAAATCTTCCATGGCAATCCCAGGTCATTCAGTCGCAGACTACCGCAAACACCCCCCCCTGCGGAGCATATTTTGCGTAATGTCTCTCTTAGTTCACACACCTGATTCAGATAACCAGCTTGTTAGAAGAGAGCTACGTGCATGCACTGTTCCGATTTATATGATCCCTACTAGGGATGTCAACGATTAATCGACGATCGATTAATTGTCGATAAGAGATGTAATCGATAAAAGCTATCGATGGTCGATTAAGCGGTTTCATTTTGGGGTGCGTGCGGCTCGTGCGCAAAACACGTGTAAACGACTGTGAGTGACGGTGAAGGGGCTGGATCTTACAAGAAAATAATTTACTAATGTACAAACTACGCTTTTAATATGATCCAAACTTTAAAAGTACATTAAAACAGATACAGTACAAAGTTATTTTGTATTGAAATGTAGTAATAAATCATGTTCAATTATAATTTTCCTAGATAATTGTTGCATATTGGGCACTTCGCTTTGACAGGGCTGCGCAGGCGAGCAGGACAGTCTATTCATTCAAACAACTTGTTAATTCGTTCCTACGACATATTAATTTGTGGCAGCTGTCCATGTTTCATTAATTTGTTCCCTAGAAAACCCATGATTTAACTTAAATGCGGGAACAATTTAAGTCATAGTAGAGTCATTATATATTTAGGGGTACATTTCAGGTCAGCCAAGAAGTCAGAAAATGAGTATTCTTTTTTGATAAATAAACTAGGTGGTTGAATAATATATCTCCTTAATGTGCTAAATTAATTATCTGGCAAGCTTAAGCTCTAATGACTTTTTAAATATGTTAATGAAAATTAAAGTTTGATTCATTATTTTGTCAACTGTGTTACGGACAAATGCTGTGTCAAATGAAACATGAATGAAGTACCACATGTTTGATAAGACATTTGTTTGAAGGTTTTAGAGTCTATTCACCAGAGTTTTTTATGTTATCTGTCTAACTGATTTGAAAATATGAATTTGGGTCATCATAATGGGCATTCAGTGAGATGCTATCATGAAGGATGAAACTTTCTTCAACATAAATCCACGGTATGCTGAATTTAGTATTATTCGCCATCCTTACCAAAGACATCCATCTCCAGAGATATCCCCATCTTTTTGTCTGACGGTTTAGTTCACATTTAAATGATTTATAACATAAAAAACACACATAACACAGTTGACAAACCAACACAGTTGACATGAGTAACACAGTTGACAGGTAGCAACTTAGTATCCATAAAGCATTTTAAACACACACACATTATAATAATATACATTATAACGTTACTGACTATATTATATTATTATAAAGTTAAATTAAGTTTTATAATGCATCATGACACTTCAAGTTGTAAGGACTTGTTCAATAACATCATAACACTTTATCAGTCATGACTAAGCAGAAATTAGGGTGACCATACATGCCATTCTTCCCGGACATGTCCTGGCCAAGATTTCTATATTGCTTTGATTCAAAGTACCTCGAAAGCGTTTCGAAAACATAAGGAACCAATGTCATACACCGCACGCAAACAAAGCCAAAACCTAGATATTTTAGGCAATGTAGAAATTCTGGCCAGGACGCATCCGGGAAAAATGGCACATATGGTCACCCTACAGAAACAGATATATGCCAAATCTATAATATTATATAGGTTTAAGTCAATCATGAGGAATTCTGAATGCTTTATAACCCTTGACAAATGTGAATATAATGTGTATATAATATGTGGAAAAGTGTGGCCGTGATTAGATCAGTTAAGTTTATCCATTGTATGCAAATCATGGTATTTAGGCAATTCCTATGTAATTTCCATGTAATGACAATAGTTTGTGATTTAAAAAAAAAAAAAATTATCAACAACACTCAGTGGGAGCATAAATTGACCCACAACAGTTGTTCGTACCGCACTCTTTCGTCGCTTGATCTTTTGTTTAGGTGCGTTGATCCATTAAATCACTTATTATACAAAACCATGACCCGCACTCACATGAAATAGTCTTTTCTTTTCGTTTTATTCTACATTTTATCACCAATAGGACAAGGACACATATGTTTCGGCTCAAAGGCCTTCCTCAGTGTGTATAAATTGCATAAATTGACCCTGAATTGCCAACAATGTCAACCGTGTTAATCCTTGTCAACTGTGTTACAGCTGATGGGTAACACAGTTGACAGATAACACAGTTGACATTTCGGCCATTTTAGGGCCTTGTGCAAACTGCTGACCTTGGACTAGTTAGTACATGACCTTGATTAACTTATGTTTTTATATTCTTTCTCTACATATTTATACATATAACATGTAACGCAAGTTCACCAGAACATGTTGATAACACAGTCGACGGTCAATAAATCTATTCTACGTGCAGACGATAATATAGATACAATATTGAAGAGAAGTTATGATTTTCCACACTGTCTTCAAATTTCCCTCCAAAAAAGGAAAATACATCAATTGATGTTGGACATGTGACTTTGGAACAAACCATTGCTGATTTATAGGGGGTTTTATAGTGAGTAACACAGTTGACATTGATTTCTCGGATGTACACAAAATGGATGATTTAATGTAGATGCATAAGCAAAAAAAAAATTAAAAACACCTTTCTCATAATTTAATGATTATTTTGGACAAATAATTATAAGAAATATATACAGAAACATGTATTTTAGAGCTAATCTGAAGAGCAAAACCTCACATTTACCAAATCGGACAGCACAAAAACAGCAACTTCCAGTATAGAATAAGCCATTTTTGCAAGATAAAAGATGGATATCTGTTGGATTTTTTTATTAAATTAATTAGAAATGTCCCCTGATATAAAAGTGATCATTGTTTGAAGTGAAAAGTTAATGAAAAATTAGTAAAATTGATAATAGAGTCCATGGACATGACATGTACCCCTAATTATAGAATGACCCAGTAACGAATTCTTAATTCATGGCCACGAAATCTTCCATTTCCCCCCACACGTTTACCACGGTAAGAGATGTGAAAACAGTGATTAAAAGTGAACAACAATAAAATAAACCTGCGAATCTAGAGGGTGAGACAGTGAGGATTTGGGAAAATAAACAATAAATATTATTAAATTCGTGACCATCCGGAAAAACAGAACACAAAGCCGCATATGGCTTGATTTAAATGTATGCGCTCGGCATGAATCAAAAAGCATGGTCGCGATGTAACATTTGCCTGCTAACCAATTATTTCTCTTATTAACAAAGCTTTGTACCTCACTTGTGTCATAATACTCACATTAAAATGTTTCAAATGGGTAACAGTGTGTTTGCCGTAGCAACGCCGGTGGTTCTGGAAGCAGATCACTGACCGCACGTCACAGCCCCACGCACCGTACTTGCGTTAGGGTGACCACCTGGCAACCCAGATAGCAAGCAGACGTTGATTCGATGTCAGTTTGCTATCTGGGAATAGATCTGGTGCGGGACAGTAGATATGATTTTGCGGGACAATGCGGGACACGTGTGAGACCGATACATTTACTACTGTTATGCAATTTAAATACTGATTTAAATTACATCCGTTGTCTTGTGCGCCGATTTATGTTTCTGCCGGTTGATGCCCATTGCCCACACACGAGGTCGCGCTTCTGGTAGCATTTAATCCAGGTGAGAGTATAAAGTTTGAGCGTGCACACGTAGGCCTAATGTCTGATCGAGAGAGAGAGAGAGAGAGAGCGCATCTGTTTTGTGTGAGAGTGAAGAGAATCCTGCGAGCGGAGACACTGCGCTCTCGCATTAAAATAATGCGCTCTGGACAACTTGTCATCAAAATAACGCCATAGAAACCGCCTGAAACGAACTATTAAAATGAGAAGAAAGTCGTGTCTGAAAGGTGCAAGCTTTTTTTTTTTTTTAATGAAAGGAGAATATCGTGTTAATCCGAGTGCGCTCGACCATTTCCGTCGGTGGTGCTCGAGCACTTGATGAGCTCCGCACATACTTTGCGCCGTCCACACAGTCCTCATCAGCGGAAAAAATCCTCTCTACCACTGCGTCGGTTGGTCGGGGGGGGGGGTTCTTGTTTATTTGTCACATACACAATCATACAGGGTATAATCAGTAGTGAAATGTAGGTCAGGACGGGTCCGCTCAATGGACAGTGCTAGGGATGTTCATTTTAACCGTTAACCGACCGATTAGAAGTTTGACCGATTAATACAATCAGTTAAACGGTTTAAAGTCACTTTTTTATTTATTTTTTCAGTAATTTATCAAAATATTTTAAAAGGTTTGCTGCATGGTTAAAATAAGCCTATAAAAAAATATTTTTTTTTAGAGAGAGAGAAAAAAAAAACATAAGTTGCATTTTATTATTTCATGCAGAAATAGCCTACGCGAATTACAAACATTATAATAAACACTGTAAACATAGCTAGGCTATTTTAGTTCCCCTCACTCCACAACAAATCATTTCAATTAACAGTAGGCTATTTAGAAAAGAACAATAATTAAAAATGTAAGAAGCTATAGCTATATAAACGACAAACCAAAACGAATTAATTTAGGCTAAAACGAAACTGAAACCAATGTTGGGTCTCCTTCAACTAAAAAAAAAATAGGATTCCGCTTTCTGCTGTCTGCTTTCCGTTCGCGCAGAACAAAAATGAACCGACACTCTGCATAGGCTACTTGCACAGTTTTTCTTTCGTTTTCTTAAATTATTATTTAAGTGAAAATATATTTCTCATATAGGCCTATTTATTCATTATAATAGTGTATATATATACAGGGCTCTAGACTCATTCTTCCCACTGGTTGCACTTGTGCCTAACTTTCTCAGTTGGTCGCAGGAGCACATCATTTGGTTGCAATTTTTTTTTTTATATACAAAATTTGATTAATCAATGCATGCTGATGAACTTTTATCATAGTTTATAGTTATATGGTAACGAAAGTGTTCAACATTCAACCCGTTCTTTTTCATCAGTATTATTTGTGATTTAAATTTTGTGACCGGAATTCCTCTTTTTGATTTCACTTTCACGATCTTGGTGTCACGCTTTACAAGAAAAGATAATGGTCTGTTTTGCTTATATCTATACACCTTTCACTTTTTAAGACTAAAACAAAAGATGGATTCATTGTTATTCTTAATTAAAAAGCACAACAACAATAAAACAGTAGGTTACAATGACAAACTAGCTTACATAACATTTATTAACAAAAAGGAATAAGACGAGGCATGGCACAGGACACATCACATGTTGTATTACACCTACTAATAAATTACAGAATGTTTAGCAAACACTGAGGAATCAAATAATAATAAAATAAAAAAATAAGGAAAGCTTCCATAAGTGTAACGTGAAGTAAACAGCAAAGATAACAAGCTTTTCAAAGTAAAACTAAACTGGCTGTCTCTTACAGGACTTGCATGTTTTCTCTACAAGAATACCAACATGTTCACCTTCTCTGGTTTAAGAAGCGGTCTTTTACTTTAGTTTGAAAACCAAATCTTCCGTTGCGCGCACCTTCGCGCTCGCGCTGAAAGCGCCTCTCTTCACGTGATCAGTGAAATCTTTCTCCTGCTACAATGTGCTGCGGCTGGGAGCGCGCTCTTTGGAGCAGCGCAGACCATGCACTCGCACAAGTGCGACCATGTCAAATTTTTACTCGCACACTCTCAAAAAATGGTCGCAGTCTAGAGCCCTGTATATGTGTGTATATATATATATATATATACTGTATATATATATATATACAGTATATACACACACACACACACACATTAGAGCCAAGCTTTATTATGTTTTTCTCCACTAGCAGAGCGCTGCAGGTGCGTGATGTGATATGATATGATCATGTGAATCCTCATGTTCAGTTGTTTGCTGCTTTTTGCGCATGTAAAATGAATCCCCGGAAAACAAATGTTAGTATTTTTAAGGGGTCACAGACACTTATTCTTTCTAATTTAATTCTGTTCTAATTTAAAATAATCTTGTCGGTTAACAGTTAATAATCGGTTAACGAGCGTCGGTTGTCGGTTAGGAAAAATAACCGAAATGAACATCCCTACTCTTATGTACTTTTCAGCATTAATGGTGCCATCACAGAAGTGCAAGTTACCTTTGCCAAGGGCACTGACACAACCCCATACCATGACAGACCCTGGCTTTTGGAATTGTTGCTGGTAACAGTCTGGATGATCCTTCTCTTCTTTGGTCCGGAGCACACGGCGTCCATTCCTCCCAAAAAATAGCTGAAATACTGATTCATCTGACCACAGTACACGTTTCCACTGTGTGATGGTCCATCCCAGATGCCTCCGAGCCCAGAGAAGTCGACGGCGCTTCTGGACACTGTTAACATAGGGCTTCCTTTTGGCACAGTACAGTTTTAACTGGCATTTGTGGATGTAACTACGTATTGTGGTACTTGACAAAGGTTTGCCAAAGTAGTCCTGAGCTCATGTGGTGATATCGCTTATAGATGAATGACAATTCTTGATGCAGTGCCGCCTGAGGGATCGGCGATCACGGTTGTTCAGCTTAGGCTTGGGCCCTTGTCCTTTACGCACTGAAATTCCTCCAGATTCCTTGAATCTTTTAATTATGTTATGCACTGTTGAAGGTGAAATATCCAAATCTCTTCCTATCTTTCTTTGAGGAACATTGTTTTTAAACATTTCAATAATTTTCTCACTTATTTGTTGGCAAACTGGCGATCCTCGGCCCATCTTTGCTCCTAAAGGACTAGACCTTTCTTGGATGCTGCTTTTGTACCAAATCATAATTACAATCACCTGTTGACATCAACTGTTTCAAATCACATCATTATTTAACCAAATTACCTCATTACTAGCCCTAAATTGCTCCTGTCCCAACTTTTTTTGGAATGTGTTGCAGGTCTGAATGACAGGAAAGGATGTATATTTACAAATGACATGAAGTTGACCAGACAAAACATGAAATATTTTGTGTTCATATTGTCTGCAATGAAATACAAGTCAAAGTAAATTTAGAAATCACTACTTTCTTTTTTTATTTGCGTTTTCCATACTGTCCCAACTTTTTCTGATTTGGGGTTGTATATATATATATATATATATATATATATATATATACACACATATATACAGTCATGGCCAAAAATATCGGCACCCTTGGCAAATATGATCAAAGAAGGCTGTGAAAATTCATCTGCATTGTTAATCCTTTTGATCTTTTATTTAAAAAATTCACAAAAATCTAACCTTTCATTGGATAATAATGATTTAAAATGGGGGGGAAATATCATTATGAAATAAATGCTTTTCTCAAAGACACGTTGGACACAATTATTGGCACCCCTAGAAATTCTTATGAGTAAAATATCTCTGAAGTATATTCCCATTCATATTCACAATTTTGAGCACTCCAGGGTGATTATGAACATGAAATTATCCAGCCATGGATTCCTGTTTCACAGAAATATAAATAGTAGGGAAAACAAAGCCCAAATTCCCTTAATCATCCATCACAATGAGAAAAACCAAAGAATATATTTCTGATGTGCAGCAAAAGATAATTGAGCTTCACAAATTAGTGAAGTGGCTTTAAGAAAAGAGCTAGAGCAGTGAAAATTCCCATTTCCACCATCAGGGCAATAATTAAGAATTTCCAATCAACATAAAATGTTATGAAACTGCCTGGAAGAAGGACATGTGTCTATATCGTCCTAATGCACGGTGAGGAGGAGAGTTTGAGTGGCTAAAGACTCTCCAAGGATCACAGCTGGAGAATTGCAGAAAACAGTTGAGTCTCGGGGTCAGAAAACCTTAAAAGAAAATGTCAAACAGCACCTACATCACCACATGTTGTTTGGGAGGGTTTCAAGAAAAATTATCCTAGCTCATCCAAAAACAAACTCCAGCATATTCAGTTATCAGACACGACTGGAACTTCAAATGGGACTGTCTTCTATGGTCAGATGAAACTAAAAAATTAGCTTCTAAGCAGCAAACACTCAAGATGGGCTTGGTGAACACAGGGATAAAAAGTACCCAATGTGTACAATGAAATATACTGCTGTATTTTTGATTGTGTGGGCCTATTTTTCTGCTGGAGGTCCTAGACATCTTGTTTAGACACATGGCATCATGGATTCTATCAAATACCAAGAGATAAAAAATCAATAAGTGACTGACTCTGTTAGAAATCGTATAATGGGCCATGTTTGGATCTTCCAACCGTACAATAATCCAAACACAAACCTCAAAAACACCACAAAAATGGGTCACTGAGCACAAAACCAAGCTTCTGCTATGGCCATTCCAGTCCTCTGACCTGAACCCTGTAGAAAATGAGAGGGGTGAACTGAAGAGAAGAAGCACCAACATGGAGCTGGGAATCTAAAGAGTCTGGAATGATTCTGGATGAAGGAATGGTCTCTGATCTCTTGTCAGGTGTTCTCTAACCTCATCAGGCATTATAGGAGAAAATTTAGAGCTGTTAAACTGGCAAATGGAGGTTTCAGAAATATTGAATAAAAGGGTGCTATTAATCAGGGGCGCCGCTACGGATTCTGGGCCCCCTGGACAGCATATTCACTCGGGCCCTCCTGCATTCCAGGGGGGGTATATATTATAGAAATCGCGATTGCGTTCCCGAGCCAGTCTTTTTTCCCCCTTCTCCCAAATCAGATTATACTTTTTCAGCTATTAAAATCGTTCAGTTTTGTATGTAATGGCAAAGTGATAATATTTCGTTTTGGTTTTTTATAAAGTTAATTTAGAAAAACGTTTGGAGCATTTTTTTTGTTCGTTAAATACGTTTTTTCTTTCTTAAAGTAATGACCAAGCGGCCAGCGGCAGACAGTGAGCTGATCATAGCCATGTTTGATCAATTTAGCCTTCTCAAATCATCATGACTTGCCTAAAATAAAATCTATAGATATACTAAAACAGTTCAAGCATATAACAATGTTTTAACGTTAAACCGATAAATGTGCGCTGCATCAGTAGTTTGAGCGGAATCAATTGCATTTTTTTTTCAATTGAAACAACTTGCAGTAATTTTTGCTCATAAAAGCAAGAGTAATACATCATTCGGAACTGTAAAGGGTCTACTTTACAAAGCTTTTTATAAAATATCAGGACTCTAGACTCATTCTTCCCACTTTCTCAGTTGGTCGCACAAGCACATCATTTGGTAGCAAATTCTTTTTTTTATTTATTTTTTTATATACAACATTTGATTAATCAATGCATGCTGGTGAACTTTTATCATAGTTTATAGTTATATGGTAACGAAAGTGTTCAACATTCAACCCGTTCTTTTTCATCAGTATTATTTGTGATTTATATTTTGTGACAGGAATTCCTTTTTTTGCTTTCACTTAAAAGATCTTGGTGTCAGCTTTACAAGAAAAGATAATGGTCTGTTTTGCTTATATCTATACACCTTTCACTTTTTAAGACTAAAACAAAAGATGGATTCATTGGTATTCTTAATTAAAAAGTACAACAACAATAAAACAGTATGTTACAATGACAAACTAGCATAACATTTATTAACAAAAACGAATAAGACGAGGCATAGGACACATCACATGCTGTATTATACCGACTAATACATAACAGAATGTTTAGCAAACACTGAGGAATCAATAAAAAAAATAAGGAAAGCCTCCATAGTGTAACATGAGGTAAACAGCAAAGATAACAAGCTTTTCAAAATGAAAACAAAAAGTCAAACTAAACTGTCTGTTGCTGACAGGACTTGCATGTTTTCTCTACAAGAATACCAACATGTTCACCTTCTCTGTTTTAAGAAGCAGTCTTACTTTAGTTTGAAAACCAAATCCTCCGCTGCGCGCACCTTCGCGCTCGTGCTGATGCGCCCATTCTGCATACACACTGCTTCTGCACTGCCTCTGCTCTGCTTACGCCTGCGGTGTGTGACACAAAGTGCGACCACTTCAAATTTTTACTCGCACACTCTCAAAAAAATGGTCGCAGTCTAGAGCCCTGAATATATAAAATTATTTTATAAAATAAAGAAAACAATGATGTGCTGTCTCGTCTTGAACAGGAGCACTTCACAAAAATGAAACGAAAGGCAGCGGATACATGACTCACAGACATGATAAATATATCTATATAAAGCTTTAAATTACTACTTAACGAAATAAATCAAATCGAAAACAAAAACTCTTTCATTATAATCCATGAAGATGCACTTCTCTCTAAAGGCGAGTCTAATGAGGAGACGGCGAGTCAGGATCTGATTCTTCATCTTTACAACACTGACACAGAAAACACTAGTTTATTAGTAAATAATTCAAATATCTCCTTACTATTTCCCCCTGACACACTCATGGTAATTACTTTTGCTGGGGTTTACGGCAAGCTTTATTGCGTGTATTTGAAGCAGAACTATTCAGCTGCGCTGACGACTCTCTGCTGCTGCTGGACACTAAACACCATCGAGCCGCTCTTGACAGTTGCGGCAGCACGGTCTCGTGTTGTTTCCACCAGCGCTTTCATCACTAATTGATGGATGTCTAAAATATAAACATAATGAGAAGCCTAAAAGTCTGAATTATGACGTGAAAATTGGCCCGATCGAAGCCCAGTCGGGTCCGGGCTGAAATGGAGGGCTCTAGTTCCCCTCGGTAGAAATCACGTTTCTCCCTCGGGGGGCCCCCTCCCACCGTGGGCCCTTAGAATCGTCCTAACTTTTCCCCCCCTTACGGCGCCCCTGCTGTTAATTGTGGCCAGTGATGGGAATAACGGCGTTATAAATAAACGGCGTTACTAACGGCGTTATTGTTTTCAGTAACGAGTAATCAAACTAATTACTGTTTCCCCCGTTACCGTTACTGACAATAAAATGTGGCGTTACTATAATTTATTATAATATTATTATCATTTTATTTTTCAGTTAATCTGAATGGATGCGCAGTGTATTTGACGTACCGTAAACTGTAGTGTGAAGGCGCACAACTCACCGTCACTTTGTCTCACACACACACACGCGCGCGCGCGCAAAGAAAGATACAGAGCGAGAGAGTCTTTCATAACATGCAGAATTGACGCGCTACATGTAAACAATATTCTTTGTTGTGTTTTCCTGTCAAAATAACGGAGTTTCTTTGAATCCTTCAGCTTTTAAGAACTGCCGGTTTCTCTGCTAGTGGGCGGAACTAATGCGCAAACGGCAATCTCATTGGCCGGCGCTCACCTATTATCTTCCCTGTTTTGATTTCAGCAAATCATTTCGAGCGAACCATACAACATGATTAATATTCATGAACCCAGCAGCTCCTTTATCCTTAGTGCGTTTTATATTGTTATTAGTGGTATAATTCGTAGTAGTTTTGTTATCTTATCAATTTTTTCCCCCTTTATTTTATAGAAACACTAAATGACAAACAATATCTTAAGCACCACCACTAAGTTCAGTCAACATGACAAATATGAATTCATACTTGGTTATTCTAATTACTAAAGTTCTATCATCATATAATGCTAAATTATCATAATAGCATATTATAATGCTTGACTAACTGATGCTAAGTGTCAGTAGATAAATAGTGTTGATTAATGTACAATGTTTTATAATAATAATTTATTCTATTTAGTGCCCATTTCATTCATTTAACATATTTAATATTGGGGCATCCAAGTTATTTGACATTTGAACATTTTTTTTAAAAAGTAACGCAATAGTTACTTTCCCTGGTAATTAGTTACTTTTATAGTGATGTAACTCAGTTACTAACTCAGTTACTATTTGTGAGAAGTAACTAGTAACTATAACTAATTACTTTTTTAAAGTAACGTGCCCAACACTGATTGTGGCCAATGTGTATTAGAGAAAAACATTTATTTCATAATGATATTCCCATTTTAAATTTGTATTATCCAATGAAAGGTTAGATTTTTGTGAATTTTTTAAATAAAAGATCAAAAGGATTAACAATGCAGATTAATTTTCACAGCCTTCTTTGATCATATTTACCAAGGGTGCCTGTATTTTTGGCCATGACTGTATATACATATTGTGCTAGTTAGGAGGGTTAGCTAAACAAGTTACACCTGTGCCAAATTGGTTTGATTATCTGATCGTGCTCCTCCCGAACCTTGTTAATAAAACATAATTTGTTTGTTTTTAGTTTGTTTGAGTTTTCCCTCTTTTCCTCAATTTCCTTTGGTTTTAAATAGCTTAAAACACCATGCACATTTTTCTTTCACTTTCAAATCAGTGGCAATTCTGCAGCAATTGCTTGAATTCAATTCAAGCAACAACAAAATACAACGTAGAACATATAACTTTTATTAACAAAATGAATAAAAATACACCATGCTATATGCCTAATATAAAATAACAAATAACTTACACAAAGTTAAGGTGTACAAAACTTAAGATCAGTAAACACTGTGGAACCAAATAAATAAGAAACGTATTAGCAAAACAAATAAGAAAGCTTGGAGATACTTGATACAGCATACTTGATGTAAAATTAAAAAAATACAAAGTTTAATTAAAAATCAGTTCTCACCCACCTCACTCTTCTTGTTGGCCTCTCCTCCAATGATAAATGAAATCTTGAAATCATGAAATCATGTTCGGCACGCTGCCGCATTCAGTTTTAATTGTAGTGTCTGTTCTCTAACTGAACTAAATTACTTTTATTACTATAAAAAATCAAAATGCTGGGAGCGGTGCTGTGGTGGGCAAGTGACATTTACACCAGTAAAACCGTCAACACCGTCTATCGCAGCAACCCTAGTCGACGGCGCTGAAGATAAGGGGTACGAGAAGCCGCCTCCACTGGACGAGTCAGTGACTGCACATCTCTGCCCGCCCACTGCTATTGGCTGGATGGCAAAGGCAACCCACCTGTCCAAGCCGTGTAGGACAACTTAATTCCTCACTGGACGTGCCTACTCCTCGGCTGGACAAGTGGCCTCGGTGCTCCATTCAATGGCAGTCCTCCAGGTATTTCAGGCCAAACTCCTCTCCTGCATGGACAAGTCTGGCACGGACCCCGCGACACTCAGGGAGCTGAAAAGCGTGACGGACCTGGCTTTGCGCGCCACCAAAACCACGGCTCAGGCTATAGGGCGGTCCATGGCCAGCCTTGTGGTGCTCGAGCACCATTTATTGCTGACCTTGACGAAGATCAAGGACGCAGACAAGGTCCCCCTTCCTTGACGCCCCGGTCTCCCCCACCGGCCTGTTCGGACCAGTGGTCGAGGGTTTCGCAGTGTGCTTCACTGAGGCACAGAAGTCATCCCAAGCCATGCAACACTTCCTGCCAAAACGCTCCAGCTCTGCAGCTGCCTCTAGTTGCCCCAAGTCTGCACCGACTCAGCAGCCTGCGAAGCCTGTACATGCTGCCGCCGCTGCCCAGCCAGCCAAGCCTGAGCCTCAATGACGTTCCCGCTTGGCCAAACGCTACCCGTTTCCGAAGCACCAGGGACCCCAGCCCAAGATAGCGCTGGACCCGGCGCCACAAGCATCGACCTGATCTGTGGGACAGGAAGAGGAGGGGGCCAAGTCTCATTGCAGCCAGATCACCCCCCAAGCTACCTCTCTTAAGCCACCAATCACCCCGTTCAGTTCCGGGTGCAGCCGGCGACGCGTTTGTTGCAAATTCTGGGCCTGTTCAAGCACCCAAGCAGCCATCTGCTGTTATAGCGGGCAAAATAAAACAAACATTTTCAAAAAGAGAGAAAATTTCCTCTTCGGTTCTTAAGAGTGCTTTGTCCCCTTGCAGTGACCAGTCCCTCGAACCAATTCAACCCCTGGCTGCCCGGGCCGAGGCATGGCAGGCCATCCCCGGAGTGTCAGAGTGGGTTCTGTGGATAATAAAGCGAGGCTATTCACTTCAATTCGCTTGAAGACCCCCACGTTTCTGCGAAGTGGTTCCCACTTCGGTTCAGAACAAGGACGCACACGTCCTGCGCTCTGAAGTGAGAAATCTGCTGGCAAAGAGAGCCGCAGAAACGGTTCCTCCAGCTCAGAGCAAGTCAGGCTTCTACAGCCGTTACTTCCTCATCCTCAAGAAGGATGGCGGCCTACGGCCCATCCTCGATCTCAGACACCTGAATCACGCCCTCATCAAACTGTTGTTCAGGATGACTACACTGAAACAGATCCTCGTGCAAATCCGCCCAGAGGACTGGTTCTTTTCTCTGGACTTGAAAGACGCCTACTTTCACGTCCAGATAGCCCCTCACCACAGACGATTCTTGAGATTCGCCTTCGAGGGAGTGGCTTATCAATACACGGTCCTTCCATTCCGCCTGTCTCTGGCTCCTCGCACTTTCACAAAGTGCATGGATGCGGCTCTTTCCCCTCTGAGGCAGATGGGAATCCGCATTCTCAATTACCTCGACGACTGGCTTGTTCTGGCCCAGTCAGAAGCAGAGTTACTATCTCACAGAGCCCTCCTCCTCAGCCACTTAGAACGCCTGGGACTCAGGGTCAATTTTGCCAAGAGTGTACTGTCTCCCAGCCAACGAATATCGTTCCTGGGAACAGTGTTCATCTCAACTCAAATGAGAGCAGTGGTCGTACCAGAGTGTGCTCTGGCCATACAGCAGCTCGCGGCTTCCTTCGAGATCGGAGCCTCTCGCCCCGTCAAGACATTTCAGAAAATGCTGGGCCTTATGGCCGCAGCATCTCCAGTGCTACAGTTGGGCCTGCTTCGTATGCGCCCCCTTCAGTACTGGCTGAAACCACAGGTTCCATCCCATGCATGGCGTCATGGACGCCTGCTCGTCAGGTACCCCCTTTCCACCAGCAGGAACCAGGTGCTAATTCAGAGCCAGTGCTATTGCCGGTTCATAGTTGGTTCGACTGGCGAGCCCTTTAAGAAGTGGTTGCTTTTCCACAGGCTAGAGAGCTAATACAAAGCCAGTTCTTACGTCACTGAATAAGTTTCATGCTTCGTTTCACTAGCGCGGCCGGGGCAGCGCCAAACACAACAGACTTGTTCGAGGTGCATTGGCGCCACGCAGACCGATCGATCGATCTATCGATCGGCACACAACAAGTCAAGTCAAGTCAAGTCACCGTTATTTATATAGCGCTTTTAACAATACAAATTGTGACAAAGCAACTGCACAATATCAAAATGGGAAAATAGTGTCAATAATGTAAAATGACAAGATTAAACACTCAATTTTCAGTTAAAGGCATTTCATTATTGAATTCAGTGATGGCATCGTCCAGCTCAGTTCAGTTCAAAAAGTTTCTGTTCAATCAAGTCGACGATATTGCTGGAAATGAAGTGTCCCCAACTAAGCAAGCCAGAGGCGACAGCGGCAAGGAACCAAAACTCCATTGGTGACAGAACGGAGAAAAAAACCTTGGGAGAAACCAGGCTCAGTCGGGGGGCCATTTCTCCTCTGGCCAGACGACACAGCAGTTCAATTCTAACTGCTGCAAAGTCAGATTGGAGGCCTCAACTGGTTCCCGAGGTCTTTTCCTGATGGCTGTCTAGGTGACGGGGTCCTCACTGGGGGTCTGTCTCTGGGGCTCATCTAGGTGTCCTGGTCTCCGCTGACGTTCAGGGCTGTAGAGGTCATCTCTAGGTGCTGATCCACCATCTGATCTGGTGAATGCAGTGACCTCGGAATAAGAAAGAAACAGACTAATATTAGCGTAGATGTCAATCTTTTTATGATGTAACAAGTACATCATGTGTTATGGGAAGTGTTCCCGGTTCCGGTTGATCTAATTAATGCAGCCTAACAATCCTTTAACGGATTTGAATAATAGAAGTGTATTAGTGTGTTATGTGTACGCCAGGTTAAAGAGATGGGTCTTTAATCTAGATTTAAACTGACAGAGTGTGTCTGCCTCCCGAACAGTGTTTGGTAGATTGTTCCAGAGTTTGGGCGCTAAATAGGAAAAAGATCTGCCGCCCGCAGTTGATTTTGATATTCTAGGTATTATCAAATGGCCAGAGTTTTCAGAACGCAGCGGACGTGAAGGACTATAATGCGATAAGAGCTTGCTCAAGTACTGAGGAGCTAAACCATTCAGGGCTTTATAAGTAATTAACAAGATTTTAAAATCTATACGATGTTTAGTAGGGAGCCAGTGCAGTGTTGACAGAACCGGGCTAATGTGCTCATACTTCCTGGTTCTAGTAAGAACTCTAGCTGCTGCATTTTGAACCATCTGTAATTTGTTTATTAAGCGTGCAGAACAACCACCCAATAAAGCATTACAATAATCTAACCTTGAGGTCATAAACGCATGAATTAATATTTCTACATTTGACATTGAGAGCATAGGTCTCAGTTTAGATATATTTTTAAGATGAAAAAATGCAGTTTTACAAATGCTAGAAATGTGGCTGTCAAAGGAGAGATTACTATTAAATAGCACACCTAGGTTCCTGACTGATGACGAAGAATTTACAGAGCAGCCATCAAGTGTTAGACAGTGTTCTAGGTTATTACTTGTGGGGGTTTTAGGTCCGATAATTAACACCTCTGTTTTTTCAGAATTTAGCAGTAAGAAATTACTCGTCATCCAGTTTTTTATATCGACTATGCATTCCATAAGTTTCTCAATTTGGTGTGTTTCACCAGGCCGTGAAGAAATATAGAGCTGAGTATCATCAGCATAACAGTGAAAGCTAACCCTGTGTTTCCTAATGATATTTCCCAAGGGTAACATATAAAGCGTGAAAAGTAACGGCCCTAGTACTGAGCCTTGAGGAACTCCATACTGCACTTGTGATCGATATGATACCTCTTCCTTCACTGCTACGAATTGATGGCGGTCAGATAAGTACGATTTGAACCATGCTAATGCACTTCCACTAATGCCAACAAAGTTTTCTAGTCTATTCAAAGGAATGTTGTGATCGATAGTGTCGAACGCAGCACTAAGATCCAGTAGAACTAATAGAGAGATACAACCACGATCAGATGATAAGAGCAGGTAATTTGTAACTCTAATGAGAGCAGTCTCAGTACTATGATACGGTCTAAATCCTGACTGGAAATCCTCACAGATATCATTTTTCTCTAAGAAGGAATATAATTGTGAGGATACAACCTTTTCTAATATCTTTGACAGAAAAGGGAGATTCGAGATCGGTCTGTAATTAACTAGATCTTTGGGGTCAAGTTGTGGTTTTTTAATGAGAGGCTTAATAACAGCCAATTTAAAGTTTTTGGGGACATATCCTAATGACAATGACGAGTTAATAATAGCCAAAAGAGGATCTATGACTTCTGGAAGCACCTCTTTTAGTAGTTTAGATGGAATAGGGTCTAACATACATGTTGTTGGTTTAGATGATTTAACAAGTTTATACAATTCTTCCTCTCCTATAGTAGAGAATGAGTGGAATTGTTCCTCAGGGGATCTATAGTACACTATTTGATGTGATAATATAGCTGACGGCTGCATGGTTACAATTTGATCTCTAATAGTATCAATTTTGGAAGTAAAATAGTTCATAAAGTCATTACTGCTGTGCTGTTGGGAAATGTCAACACCTGTTGATGCTTTATTTTTTGTTAATTTTGCCACTGTATTGAATAAATACCTGGGGTTATGTTTGTTTTGTTCTAAAAGAGACGAAAAGTAATCAGATCTAGCAGTTTTTAAAGCTTTTCTGTAGGATAGGGTACTTTCTAATTGAGATAAATCAGGAAGATTACTTACAAAGTAGTCTTTTGTGGTAGAAGTGATGGTTCTACCATATTTGTAAGAAGGAGTTGAATTTACAGCTTTAACTATATGGAGTTTACACAAGACTAGATAATGATCTGATATATCATCGCTTTGCTGCAGAATTTCAACACCATTAACATCAATTCCATGTGACAGTATTAAATCTAGAGTATGATTTCGACTATGAGTAGGTCCTGAAACGTGTTGTCTAACCCCAATGGAGTTCAGAATGTCTATGAATGCTGATCCTAATGCATCTTTTTCATTATCAACATGGATATTAAAATCACCCACAATTAGGACTCTATCTGCAGCCAGCACTAACTCTGATAGAAAATCAGCAAATTCTTTAATAAAGTCTGTATGGTGCCCTGGTGGCCTGTATACAATAGCCAGTACAAACGTCACGGAGGATTTTTCATTAATACTTTTTTCTCTAGATAATTTTATATGAAGCACCATTACTTCAAAGGAGTTATACTTAAAGCCTGTCTTCTGAGAAATACTGGGAATATTGTTATAAATTGTAGCAACACCTCCCCCTTTGCCTTTTGGACGCAGCTCATTTTTGTAACAGTAATCTTGGGGGGTAGACTCGTTTAAAATAATGTATTCATCTGGTTTTAGCCATGTTTCTGTCAAACAGAGCAAATCTAGGTTATGATCATTAATCAAATCATTTACAAAAAGTGCTTTTGTAGAAAGGGACCTGATATTCAGTAAGCCAAGTTTTATCAATTGTTTCTGTGTATTGTAAACATTTTTTATTTGTTGAACATCAATTAACCCTAATGGGACGGCTGTATCGCCGGCGATACCAACTCGTTTTTTTTAAGACCAGTGCAAAAGACATTAAAAATACTCCGTCGATTTTGGTCGTACAGATAAGTGTTATACATCAATTGAAACTTTGAAGTGTCTATTTTTTTTGTATACACTCACGAATATAACAAAACTTTGTGGTTTTGGAAAAAAAAAAGAAAACAAACAGAATGCGCTCTTTGTCTTCTCCATCTCCGCGAGCTGCTCTTTGAAAAACGTCACTAAAATGAACTGTAACTCAGCGAAAACTCAACACACGGACATGGGAGTTATATCTATAGAAAGCTTGAAGTGTCTACTTTGAATGAAGTAAATGAAGTAAGTCTTATCGAAAACAAACATTCTGTGATGAAGTAATCCGTATGAAACCAACACGATGTTCAGTCTGTCCCGTCTAACTCATTATTTCTAATGCGATCCCGCCCCCTCGCGTTCATATGTAAATAACCACGTGAGCTGCGTGCTCATGTAGACGCCCAACAACAAACAAAGCCAGATCGTTCCTCGCGGCTAACATTACTGTTCGTTTCTGGAAGAAGACACGCTGAATAAAAGCTGGATTTGCCTCAAAATAAGAGCAAGAGTTCATCCAGAAGAGAAGAGCGATCTGATGAGTAAGTAATGTTTCTTTTTTTGCATTAGTTAACGTGTTATTGTGACTCAAACTTGAACGCGTTTATTTTTTTTCCCAAACGACAACATGATGAATGCTACAATGTTTAGAAAAATGTTTAATGTTCACAAATGGATTTAATAGCGTGCTAAACGATAATAATTAGTTAAATGGTTACTCATAAATAGTTTTTGGCGTTTTCTGTATTTTCTAGTTCGGGGAACAGACACAGTCTCTATAGTGTGATATCTAGGTGAAGGAGTCTCTATGTGCTGAGAATTAACTAACTTCTGTGACGTGAGGCGGCTAGCAGACGGTCGGTTTAGCCAGTCTGTCTGCTTCCTGACCTGGGCTCCAGTTAGTCAAGTATGAACTCTAAGACTATGTGCCAAATTTCTAGAGAGAATAGCGGCACCACCCCAGGAGGGATGAACACCATCTCTTTTCAACAGGTCAGGTATGCCCCAAAAACTCGTCCAATTGTCTATAAAACCTATGTTGTTTTGCGGGCACCACTTAGACATCCAGTCATTTAATGATGACAGTCTGCTATGAATCTCATCACCCCGGTAAGCAGGGAGGGGGCCAGAGCATATTACAGTGTCTGACATCGTACTTGCAAGTTCACACACCTCTTCAACATTATTTTTAGTGATCTCCGACTGGCGAAGTCGAACATCATTAGCGCCGGCGTGGATAATCTTACTGAATTTACGTTTAGCATTAGCCAGCACTTTTAAATTTGCCAAGATGTCAGGCGCTCTGGCTCCCGGTAAACAATGGACTATGGTGGCTGGTGTCTCTATTTTCACGTTCCGTACAATAGAATCGCCAATAACTAGAGCACTTTCACCAGGTTTCTCAGTGGGTGCGTCACTGAGTGGGAAGAACCTGTTTGATGTTCTGATCGGAACGGAAGAGCGGTGTTTTGACCCGCGACTATGCTGCCTCACAGTCACCCAGTTGCCCTGCTGCACAGGCGCTAATGCCGGAACCGAACAATGTACAGGAGTCCCTGAGCTAGTCACATCCAAAGCAGTATCTACAGCCCTCACATTCTTACTGTCCTCAACTAAAGTTTGGATGCGTGTCTCTAGTTCTAAAACCTTCTCTGTCAGCCTAACTATTTCCCTGCATTTATCACATGTGAATCCCTCATCGCCGACAGAGATACAACCCCAAATCAGAAAAAGTTGGGACAGTATGGAAAACGCAAATAAAAAAAGAAAGTAGTGATTTCTAAATTTACTTTGACTTGTATTTCATTGCAGACAATATGAACACAAAATATTTCATGTTTTGTCTGGTCAACTTCATGTCATTTGTAAATATACATCCTTTCCTGTCATTCAGACCTGCAACACATTCCAAAAAAAGTTGGGACAGGAGCAATTTAGGGCTAGTAATGAGGTAAATTGGTTAAATAATGATGTGATTTGAAACAGTTGATGTCAACAGGTGATTGTAATTATGATTTGGTACAAAAGCAGCATCCAAGAAAGGTCTAGTCCATCTAGCAAAGATGGGCCGAGGATAGCCAGTTTGCCAACAAATACGTGAGAAAATTATTGAAATGTTTAAAAACAATGTTCCTCAAAGAAAGATAGGAAGAGATTTGGAATATTTCACCTTCAACATAATTAAAAGATTCAAGGAATCTGGAGGAATTTCAGTGCGTAAAGGACAAGGGCGCAAGCCTAAGCTGAACAACCGTGATCTCCGATCCCTCAGGCGGCACTGCATCAAGAATCGTCATTCATCTATAAGCGATATCACCACATGGGCTCAGGACTACTTTGGCAAACCTTTGTCAAGTACCACAATACGTAGTTACATCCACAAATGCCAGTTAAAACTGTACTGTGCCAAAAGGAAGCCCTATGTTAACAGTGTCCAGAAGCGCCGTCGACTTCTCTGGGCTCGGAGGCATCTAGGGATGGACCATCACACAGTGGAAACGTGTACTGTGGTCAGATGAATCAGTATTTCAGGTATTTTTTGGGAGGAATGGACGCCGTGTGCTCTGGACCAAAGAAGAAAAGGATCATCCAGACTGTTACCAGCAACAAGTCCAAAAGCCAGGGTCTGTCATGGTATGGGGTTGTGTCAGTGCCCTTGGCAAAGGTAACTTGCACTTCTGTGATGGCACCATTAATGCTGAAAAGTACATAGAGATTTTGGAGCACAATATGCTGCCTTCAAGAAGACATCTTTTCCAGGGATGTCCATGCATATTTCAACAAGACAATGCAAAACCACATTCTGCACACATTACAAAGTCCTGGCTGCGGAGGAAGAGGGTACGGGTACTTGACTGGCCTGCCTGCAGTCCTGACCTGTCTCCAATAGAGAATGTGTGGCGCATTTTGAAGCGCAAAATGCGACAACGAAGACCCCGTACTGTTGCCCACCATAAGACTTGTTTGCAGGAAGAATGGGACAAAATTACACCTGAAACACTTCATCACTTGGTGTCTTCAGTCCCTAAACGTCTTTTAAGTGTTGTGAAAAGGAATGGCAACATTACAAAGTGGTAAATGCCTTACTGTCCCAACTTTTTTTGGAATGTGTTGCAGGTCTGAATGACAGGAAAAGATGTATATTTACAAATGACATGAAGTTGACCAGACAAAACATGAAATATTTTGTGTTCATATTGTCTGCAATGAAATACAAGTCAAAGTAAATTTAGAAATCACTACTTTCTTTTTTTATTTGCGTTTTCCATACTGTCCCAACTTTTTCTGATTTGGGGTTGTAGATAAACTGTACATGTGGCAAACTGTGCAAATAACAATAGCAGGAGAAGAAGCCATTACTCACCGTGATTGATTAATGATACCAACTACCAACTAACTTACCACTTACCACTCCACTTACCACTGTTGTTTGATGAACTCGTGAAAAACGGAGCGAGAGAGAAATGAAAACGGAGCGAGAAAAAAGAAAACAATAATAGGCGCGAATAGCAACGCGAATGGAACCGCGAGTGACAAGCTAACCGGCTAACGCGCTGCACTCGCGGTTTTAGAAGCGAGCGATCAAATTAGTTTGATCGATAATACCAGAAATATGGTGGGAATTAAGTTATATATTATCACTTTAAACAACAGAGTGAAAGTAAGGTAAAGATTCAATAAAAAAGCAGAGCTACAATCACAAACCGCACAGCAGCACAACAGACAGAAACAGACTGAAGCAATCGAACTGTGACTCAGACTGAAGCAATCGAGCGAGCACAACAATGTGAGGGACAACACACTAAAGCACCACGAGAGCGATCCAAAAGCAGAGCCGTCTGCTTTTCAGTCACTCCCACAGCACCCCGATGCCACGCACCGACCGGTCCGCGCAGGGCCGATCCATCCCGAACAAGCCTAAACTAATTTTCAACAATGGCGGACGTTGCGTAGCTTTGTGAATCTACATCGGCATCCAAACACGGCGAATCCAACGTGTTCGTGTTTAGCTGCTATTTCAAATATGGTGGTCCAAAGTTTCTGTCGTCTTGTTGGTCACGGTCACCAAGCCCCTGACGCAAGCGGTTCTTCCTTCTAGCCCAGCAATGTTTTGGTGCTACATACGAACCGCTTTTCCTGCTGGTGCTTTGGGTGTCAAAAGACAAAGAACCGGTTTGAAACTAGGCTCTGGCTCCGAATCAGCACTGGAACTGCCTTGGTGGAAAAGGGGTAAGGGTGGACCAGGCCTGTGTAATGGCCCTGGCCCCTTGGAATAATGCTCAATGGATGGAACAAGGCGTCCCCCTGGGAATGGTTTGCAGGAGAAAGGTTGTTTTGACAGATGCTTCCAACACGGGTTGGGGAGCTCGGTGCGAAGGCAAACCGACTTTCGGCCATTGGTCAAAAGAGGAAGAATGTCTTCACATCAACTGCCTGGAAATGTTGGCAGTATGTCAGGCCTGTCAAATCTTCCTGCCAGACCTGAGGGGACACCACATTCTGGTCTGCTCGGACAGTATGACTGTGGTGTCCTACATAAATCGCCAGGGAGGGCTTTTCTCGAGGCACCTCTTGGAATGGGCTCAGCTCAACCTGCGTTCGCTGAGAGCAGTGCACGTTCCAGGCAAACTGTCAAGGAGCAAAGTCCCATCAGAAGAGTGGATGCTCCACCCGCAAACGGTTCAGAAAATCTGGGAGATCTTTGGCAAGGCAGAAGTGGACCTCTTTGCCACAGAAGACAACTCTCATTTCCCAATCTATTATTCCAAGGACAGGGCCCAACCTCCTTCTTTATGCTTTTCCCCTGATCGCCCTGATCCCACAGGTAATCAGGCGAATCAGGGAACAAGAATGCAAAGTTCTCCCTCCAGGTTACTTTAAGGGGATCAACTCCATAATTTCTAAGTTTATCTGGAATGATAAATGTCCCAGAATTAAACTTACCACATTACAACATCCTAATAGCGCAGGAGGACTGGCTGTACCAAATTTTGAATTATATTATTGGTCGTTCCAGCTTAAAGCTCTTCATAATTGGGTTGATCCTCAATCTACAGTTTCATGGAGAGTGATTGATGCTGACAAGGTTAAACCAAATAGACTTCAAGATATTCTATTTACTGGCACAGGAAAAAAAGGGGATAATTATAAATTTGGTCCGGTTGTGGCCAACTCTATTCAAATCTGGAAAACGGTTGAACGTCGGATAGGAGGACCCTTCAAATTTTGTAACAGTACACCTTTATGGCATAATTTTAATTTTGTATGCGGAAATCGTCCATTTGTCCAACCCTCTTGGTCCTATTTGGGTGTAAACACGTGCGGTGATATATATGATGACCAGGGCCTCTGTCCACTTCAAATTTTGTCTACCAGCTTCCGCATATTTTGTCTTTCTTCAGTTGCGTTCTGCTGTCAAAGCGTATGGCGTTCCTTGGTCTTCTTCCATTTCCTCTCATCCTATGCGGGATTGGATTGCACCATCTGCTTGTTGGCCATCTGTTTCCTTAATATATACTAAAATTATTGATTGCATTACAAAACCTCTTTCTATTAAAACTATTTGGAATAGGGAATTATCTGACCTTAATTTATCTGTCGACTGGGAGAGAGTGTGGTCTAATCTCAGTTTAACATCTAAAAATCTGACTCATCGTCTTATTCACTTCAAAGTCATTCATAGAGCATACATAACTCCTTACAAAAGATTTAAAATGAAACTACAGTCAAATTTGAACTGCCATATATGTAACACTGCATCATCAGGCACTTTTCTGCATATGTTTTGGGAATGTCCTGTCGTCATCAGTCTATGGACACATGTAAACCTGGTTTTGTCATCATTACTGCGAATTGATTGGTCTGTTAACCCAAGTTTGTGTCTTCTTAATGATGATTCAGGTCTCTGTATTAGTTCAATGCAAAAGAGAATGTTGTTTGCTGGTTTTACAGCTGCGAAGAAGACAATAATCCAGAACTGGTTTACACCACACATGTGTAGAAAAACATATTGGATCCGTAGCCTCCTGCAAATAGTGACGTGTGAATTTGCAACGGCGTGAGTCGGTGGGGCCAAGCCTTCGACCATTGATGCTTGGCAGTGTTTTCTTTTTGATATACGTGATTGTATAAAGGAGTGACTTGTTTTGTGTTTTTATTGTCCTTCCCTCTCTCCCTCCCTTTTGACTTGACTTTGAGCTATTGAGTATATGTCTGTTGTTTTGTTTTGTTATATTTTGGTTATGTTATGTTATGTTATGTTATGTTATGTTATGTGTGAAAAAAAAAAAAAAAAAATGTTGATAAAAAAAAGAATGCAAAGTTCTCCTGGTGGCCACGCTCTGGAGAAACCAGCATTGGATATCAGAGCTATCGCGGCTGCTCTTAGCAGCCCCTTGGCCCATTTCCCTGAGGCGGGATCTCCTCTCTCATACCCCTTTTCCACCAAAGCAGTTCCAGTGCTGGTTCAGAGCCAGAGCCTAGTTTCAAACCGGTTCTTTGTTTTTCGACACCCTAAGCACCAGCTCCGAACCAGGAAAAGCGGTTCGTAAGTAGCACCAAAACATTGCTGGGCTAGAAGGAAGAACCGCTTGCGTCAGGGGCTGGGGGCGGGGTTACTGTGACCAACTCAAGACGACAGAAACTTTTGACCGCCATATTTGAAATAGCAGCTAAACACAATGGACGCGATTAAGCAAAAACAGCAGTGGTCCGAGGAGGAAATAAGCTGTTTTCTTGCAATCTGGTCCTCTGCAGAAGTCCAGAATAAATTAGAGGGTGCTTCCCGGACGAAACCGGTGTTGCAGCAAATTCAGCGCGAGATGACGGCAGCGGGGTACGAGAGGAACGTCTTGCAGATTAGCAACAAACTTAAAAAACTAAAGAAGGAGTACAGGGACCAAAAAAAGGACCTCGGTCGAAGCGGCAATGGCCGACCACGTCGAAACCCACATTTCGACGTGCTCGACTCCGTCCTTGGTGATAGACCGGCATGCCAGGTGACCGGGGCACTGAACTCGGCAACAATAGGACTCGAGTCAATGGTGGACGATTCGCTGCAGCAAAGTTGCACTGATCCTGGTAAGTTCAATTGTTATACTGTTTTGTTTTGTTTCGTTTGTTGCCAGCCAGCTAGCTATGTATTTCTTAGCTGTTTAGTGAGGGATTAAGTTATCATAATTTTGTTAGCATAATTTGCTAACGTTTGCCTAGCTAAGATTGTATTATCGGACATTTAAATGTTTAAAGTAACACAGAACATTGTGGAAAATGTAGTGGACAAGGCATTTTTTTTTTTTAAACACTGACGTCTTGTTTTTGTTTTTAGAATTGTCTGCCATCGATGACGCTGATGACAACATTGAGTTAGCGCCACCGATGGGCTGCAGCTCTCCCGTACCATCGTGTAGCAGCTCTGGAGATACATGTTCTGCATCTTCAGAACAGGACAAACGAGGTAAGATGCGCTGTGCAAATAGTGGTCACATCATACACTATGCAAAATAGAGATGTGTGTATTATTATCTGGTACTGAAATAATGGTTATATTAGTCTTCATGTTGCTTAATTAACACATTCAAATCGCTTTGATATGTAACGTTAAATCATTAAATAAAATTATTACAGCAGCGGTTATCAAACCTGTTGTGGAGCCCCCCCCCACCCACCCTGCAAATTTTGTATGTTTCCCTTATCTAACATTTATGTTGATGATGTACACAGGAAAAAGGAAGAGAGACAGTACTTCAGAACTGATTCAGTATTTGGATTTCTTGCTCCAGGAAACGAGAGCAGACACCCGTTCTCTGCTTGGACTTATGGGGCGCATGGTTGCAGTAATGGAGGCACAATCGCAAAAATGATTGCTAATAAGTCATACCACACCAGTTTTTTCTTTTCAAAATTATTTTGGTGCACAATTTTTACATTAAACTATTTACAATTTTTATTTTAATTTACTGCACTTTACATCTTTCAAAGTTTTATAAACATTTGTATTGTCTTTTTTTGTAATAAACAATTTTTTAGGAATACAAATGTCTGGTTCAGTTTCTTTAATAAATGTAGGAGAAAATAATACAATTTATGACAGATTACATGTCCTCAAACACAAATGGCAGTAAACAAATGTGACATTGGTGCAGTATAAAACAATTTAAAGAATCACTCGTTCCCTCTATTAAAATGCATCATTAATGCAGCTCTGATGTCAGCCCCTTCTGCATTACCATGCTCAGGTAATGCCTGAACAGGAGGCTGAATGTTTACAGTCCTGTCTGGGTGCTCTTCAGTGAAATTATCACCATGCTCCTCACAAATGTTATGGAGCACACAGCATGTCAGTGCCATTTTCTTACTCAGCTCAAGCTTGCAGTCGTTTCTTTTTAGGAGGCACCTCCATCGTCCTTTTAATCTCCCAAAAGACATCTCCACAGCCGATCGTGCACTGCTGAGCCTGTAATTGTAGGTGTGTTGTTCATGGGTTAGTCTGCCAGTGTCAGAAAAGGGCTTCATGAGCCAATTCTGCATGGGGTATGCCGGATCACCTATCAGGTAATGTCCAACATCACAGCCACAGATGGTCACTTTGTTTTGCCCAAGTAATTCCCCCTCACTTAGGACATCCCACAAAAGCGATTGTCGTAGCACTCTAGCGTCATGCACACTCCCTGGATAGCCAACACAAACATCCCAGAAAAGACCTTTGCCATCCACAACTGCTTGCAGGACAATAGAATGCCAGCCTTTCCGATTGAAATAGTCTCGTGGGTAGTCCTCTGGCGCAATTATTGGAATATGGGTTCCATCAATTGCACCCACACACTGTTAAAGAGGTGTGTGAACTTGCAAGTACGATGTCAGACACTGTAATATGCTCTGGCCCCCTCCCTGCTTACCGGGGTGATGAGATTCATAGCAGACTGTCATCATTAAATGGCTGGATGTCTAAGTGGTGCCCGCAAAACAACATAGGTTTTATAGACAATTGGACGAGTTTTTGGGGCAGACCTGACCTGTTGAAAAGAGATGGTGTTCATCCCTCCTGGGGTGGTGCCGCTATTCTCTCTAGAAATTTGGCACATAGTCTTAGAGTTCATACTTGACTAACTGGAGCCCAGGTCAGGAAGGAAGCAGACAGACTGGCTAAACCGACCGTCTGCTAGCCGCCTCACGTCACAGAAGTCAGTTAATTCTCAGCACATAGAGACTCCTTCACCTAGATATCACATTATAGAGATTGTGTCTGTTCCCCGAGCTAGAAGATACAGAAAACGTCAAAAACTATTTATGAGTAACCATTTAATTGATGTTCAACAAATAAATTTTTTTTACAATACACAGAAACAATTGATAAAACTTGGTTTACTGAATATCAGGTCCCTTTCTACAAAAGCACTTTTTGTAAATGATTTGATTAATGATCATAACCTAGATTTGCTCTGTTTGACAGAAACATGGCTAAAACCAGATGAATACATTATTTTAAATGAGTCCACCCCCCAAGATTACTGTTACAAAAATGAGCCGCGTCCAAAAGGTAAAGGGGGAGGTGTTGCTACAATTTATAACAATATTCTCAGTATTTCTCAGAAGACAGGCTTTAAGTATAACTCCTTTGAAGTAATGGTGCTTCATATAAAATTATCTAGAGAAAAAAGTATTAATGATAAATCCCCCGTGACGTTTGTACTGGCTACTGTATACAGGCCACCAGGGCACCATACAGACTTTATTAAAGAATTTGCTGATTTTCTATCAGAGTTAGTGCTGGCTGCAGATAAAGTCTTAATTGTTGGCGATTTTAATATCCATGTTGATAATGAAAAAGATGCATTAGGATCAGCATTCATAGACATTCTGAACTCTATTGGGGTTAGACAACACGTTTCAGGACCTACTCATAGTCGAAATCATACTCTAGATTTAATACTGTCACATGGAATTGATGTTAATGGTGTTGAAATTCTGCAGCAAAGCGATGATATATCAGATCATTATCTAGTCTTGTGTAAACTCCATATAGTTAAAGCTGTAAATTCAACTCCTTCTTATAAATATGGTAGAACGATCACTTCTACCACAAAAGACTGCTTTGTAAGTAATCTTCCTGATTTATCTCAATTCCTCAGCATATCCAACAGCTCAGAACAACTTGATGATATAACAGAAACTATGAACTCTCTCTTTTCTAGCACTTTAGATACAATTGCTCCTTTACGCTTAAGGAAGATTAAGGAAAAGAGTCCAACACCGTGGTATAATGAGCACACTCGCACTCTAAAGAGAGCAGCCAGGAAAATGGAGCGCAGCTGGAGGAAAACAAAACTAGAGGTATTTCGTTTAGCCTGGCGGGAAAGTACCCTATCCTACAGAAAAGCTTTAAAAACTGCTAGATCTGATTACTTTTCGTCTCTTTTAGAACAAAACAAACATAACCCCAGGTATTTATTCAATACAGTGGCAAAATTAACAAAAAATAAAGCATCAACAGGTGTTGACATTTCCCAACAGCACAGCAGTAATGATTTTATGAACTACTTTACTTCCAAGATTGATACTATTAGAGATCAAATTGTAACCATGCAGCCGTCAGCTATATTATCACATCAAATAGTGTACTATAGATCCCCTGAGGAACAATTCCACTCATTCTCTACTATAGGAGAGGAAGAATTGTATAAACTTGTTAATTCATCTAAACCAACAACATGTATGTTAGACCCTATTCCATCTAAACTACTAAAAGAGGTGCTTCCAGAAGTCATAGATCCTCTTTTGGCTATTATTAATTCGTCATTGTCATTAGGATATGTCCCCAAAAACTTTAAATTGGCTGTTATTAAGCCTCTCATTAAAAAACCACAACTTGACCCCAAAGATCTAGTTAATTACAGACCGATCTCGAATCTCCCTTTTCTGTCAAAGATATTAGAGAAGATTGTATCCTCACAATTATATTCCTTCTTAGAGAAAAATGATATCTGTGAGGATTTCCAGTCAGGATTTAGACCGTATCATAGTACTGAGACTGCTCTCATTAGAGTTACAAATGACCTACTCTTATCATCTGATCGTGGTTGTATCTCTCTATTAGTTCTACTGGATCTTAGCGCTGCGTTCGACACTATCGATCACAACATTCTTTTGAATAGACTAGAAAACTTTGTTGGCATTAGTGGAAGTGCATTAGCATGGTTCAAATCGTACTTATCTGACCGCCATCAATTCGTAGCAGTGAATGAAGAGGTATCATATCGATCACAAGTGCAGTATGGAGTTCCTCAAGGCTCAGTACTAGGGCCGTTACTTTTCACGCTTTACATGTTACCCTTGGGAAATATCATTAGGAAACACGGGGTTAGCTTTCACTGTTATGCTGATGATACTCAGCTCTATATTTCTTCACGGCCCGGTGAAACACACCAAATTGAGAAACTTATGGAATGCATAGTCGATATAAAAAACTGGATGACGAGTAATTTCTTACTGCTAAATTCTGAAAAAAACAGAGGTGTTACTTATCGGACCTAAAACCCCCACAAGTAATAACCTAGAACATTGTCTAACACTTGATGGCTGCTCTGTAAATTCTTCGTCATCAGTCAGGAACCTAGGTGTGCTATTTAATAGTAATCTCTCCTTTGACAGCCACGTTTCTAGCATTTGTAGAACTGCATTTTTTCATTTTAAAAATATATCTAAACTGAGACCTATGCTCTCAATGTCAAATGCAGAAATATTAATTCATGCGTTTATGACCTCAAGGTTAGATTATTGTAATGCTTTATTGGGTGGTTGTTCTGCACGCATAATAAACAAATTACAGATGGTTCAAAATGCAGCAGCTAGAGTTCTTACTAGAACCAGGAAGTATGAGCACATTAGCCCGGTTCTGTCAACACTGCACTGGCTCCCTACTAAACATCGTATAGATTTTAAAATCTTGTTAATTACTTATAAAGCCCTGAATGGTTTAGCTCCTCAGTACTTGAGCGAGCTCTTATCGCATTATAGTCCTTCACGTCCGCTGCGTTCTCAAAACTCTGGCCATTTGATAATACCTAGAATATCAAAATCAAGGCAGATCTTTTTCCTATTTAGCTCCCAAACTCTGGAACAATCTACCAAACACTGTTCGGGAGGCAGACACACTCTGTCAGTTTAAATCTAGATTAAAGACCCATCTCTTTAACCTGGCGTACACATAACACACTAATACACTTCTATTATTCAAATCCTTTAAAGGATTGTTAGGCTGCATTAATTAGATCAACCGGAAACGGGAACACTCCCCATAACACATGATGTACTTGTTACATCATAAAAATATTGACATCTACGCTAATATTAGTCTGTTTCTTTCTTATTCTGTTTCTCAGTCCGTGTCTGGATCAGATGGTGGATTGGCGCCGGGAGATGATGTCTGCGGCCCAGATTGTCGGCGGAGGCCGGACCCCTGGATGAGCCCCGGGGACATAATCCCAGTGAAGACCTCGACTTAAAATACAATAAAACTAAAAATAAAACAAATAACTAAAAATATAATAAAATACCTAACTACATAATACTATTATTGTTAGAAATTGCAACAATATTAAAATAGAAATATAAAACATTTAAAGTCTTAATTAAAACAATAAATAAACAATAATATCCTGGCCAGAGGAGAACTGGCCCCCCGACTGAGCCTGGTTTCTCCCAAGGTTTTTTTCTCCATTCTGTCTCAGAGGGAGTTTTGGTTCCTTGCCGCTGTCGCCTCTGGCTTGCTCAGTTGGGGATACTTAATTTCTAGCGATTATCGTCAATTGGATTTCACAGATACTATTTAAACTATACTGAGCTAGACAATGCCATCTCTGAATTCAATAATGAAATGCCTTTAACTGAAAATTGAGTGTTTAATCTTATTATTATACATTACTGACACTCTATCCTCCAACTTGATACTGTTAAGTGCTTTGACACAATCTGTATTGTTAAAAGCGCTATATAAATAAAGGTGACTTGACTTGACTTGACTGTGGAACTCTCCAACGATTATTAAAGAAAGTGGCCATTTCTAACAACTTCTCAGCGTCAGGAAATCTCAGGTGGACTGGAAGCAGCACCTTGATGACTGTGTTGCAGAATTCTTGAAGACAATTAAACACAGTGCTGAGGCCTACCCCAAAAAGATGGCTGATGGTCCTGTATTCACCTCCCGTGGCCAGTTTCCAGATGGCAATTGCTACACGCTTTCGAACTGGGACACACAAACGGTAGTTTGTGTTCCTTCTCCCCATGACATGCTTCACCCGACTACAGATGTACTCAAATTATTCTGGGGACACACGAAAATTCTGCAGGAATTGTAAAGGGGTGAAATCCGGAACAATTGTGTCCCACCAGTGGTCAGATCGTGGGTATGCCCACATTACAGGTGACCTCCGCCTTGCCATCAGCTGGAGGATTGCCTGTAAAGATAAAAACTAACTGTAAGTTTCATTTATTAACAATAGGGCGGCTGTATATTTCCTATTGATGTAGCCGTGATGTGTCTATTAATTCATCTATATGCAAGTACCATTTAATAGGCATGCCTAATTAATTTTATGCATAAGAAATAATATATGGTGGTACATATCTGCATGTTATGTTGTCTTTTCAGATATTCAGTTATTTTCAGTCCTTCTTGTCCAGTGAAAAGCATGTATAAATCTAAATTGGTTAATGTTTAATATAAATAGATTGTGTTGCTGTTGACTGAACTACCCAACAGTATAAAGTTGCATTAACCTACAGCACTACAATGCAACACAGGCTAGCAGCAGTAGTATTAATGCAAAAGCATAATACGGAATAGAACAACACTGACAGTAGACATTTTTCTGCAGAATAACTACTTTTGGTTTTAATACTGCAAGTGCTTTTTGCTTATAAGACGACATTCTTTTGTTTAGGTAAATTGTACTTTCAGTGGAGTTTTAACAATAACATTTCTGGATATTTCTCCCACCAATGTTTACAACTTGCTAGGGAGGGTACATGCTGAGGCTAACATTGAGATGTTACTGTTCGATGTTAACAATAAAAATGTTATCTACTTACCGTTATTCTCGCTTGAAATCTCCGTCTATACAAGTTACGGCGAGCTGCTCGAACACGTTGGATTCGCCGGGTTTGGATGCCGATGTAGGTTCGCAAAGCCAACATCAATAGCAATGCAACATCTGCCATTGTTCATGCCGGTATGTTTGTGTTTGGCGCTTTCGCGCTAGCGTTGCTGGGAAAAATGAGACGTATTCGGTGACGTAACACCTGGCTCTGTATAGGCTCTCTAGACTGTGGAAAAGCAACCGGTTCTTAAAGGGCTCGCCAGTAGAACCAACTAAGAACCGGTAATAGCACTGGCTCTGAACTAGCACCTGGTTCCTGCTGGTGGAAAGGGGGTATCAGGCGAACAGGGCAATATGGCACCCCCAGCCTGAGCTGTGGGCTCTGCACCTTTGGCCACTCGACGGGGGCCTACAAGCCTCCCAGAGTGTGTTATAAAAACTATTTATCAGGCTAGAGCCCCATCTACAAGACGCCTCTACGCCCTTAAGTGGTCTGTGTTCTCCTGCCTGGTGCTTAACTCGTGGCGAGGACCCGTCTGTCTGTGACATTTCAGTGATATTGTCCTTCCTACAAGAGCTGCTGGATAAAGGGCACTCCCCATCCACGCTCAAGGTCTATGTAGTGGATATACTGGCTTCTCATGCCCATATAGAGGGGCAGTCGGTGGGTAGAAGCAACTTAGTTGCTGTCCCTACGTGGGACCTGCCCACTCTTCAGAGGGCCCTGAAGGGCTCTCCGTTTGAGCTGCTGCAGTCTGTTGACCTTTGGTCCCTGTCATTGAAAACCGCTCTGCTGCTAGTATTAGCATAGGTCAAACGAATGGGAGACTTACAGGCACTCTCTGTGAGATCCTACCTTCCTGGATTTCGGGCCTGACGACTCTAAAGTCGTCCTGAAACCTAGGCATGGTTATATACCTAAGGTGCTTTCCACTCCATTCAGGGCATAGATCAGTACACTCTCTGCGCTTCCTCCCTCATAAGAGGACCAGGAGTTGAATTTACTCTGTCCCGTCAGGGTGCTGAGAATTTGCATCGAACGTTCCGCCCCGTTTAGGTAGTCGGAACAGCTCTTTGTTTGCTTCAGTGGCCGCGCTAGAGGGCATCCGGTCACGAAGCAGAGATTTTTTAAGTGGATAGGGCCTAGTTGATGCTATTATACGTTGACGCTAGCCTACTCTTCCTTGGGCCTACAGTGCCCGATTGGAGTATGAGCCCACTCAACCAGAGGTGTTGCCTATTCTTGGGCGTGGTCTAGCGGTGTGTCCATCGCGGACATTTGTGTGGTGGCCGGCTGGGCCTCGCCGTCCACATTTGCTAGGTTTTATAACCTGGAAGTCCCTGCCTTACAGGCTGTGTTTTTTTTTCTGCCTAGTTGACACGCACCTGCTTATGCAGTACCACTTCTGAGCAGGAGTTTGGCCGTAACATGCTCAAACCCATCAGATTATTTACTTGTGTGCTCTAGGCCCCTGGGGTGCCGAGGTTGTGCGAGTCTTCTGGAACTATCACTCAGGCCAGGCGTGACCTCTGTGAGCTTAGCCCGTTTTCACCTTGGGAGGTGTTTACTATACTTGTCCCTTTGGGCCCCTAGGTGCCTAAGGCAAGGTTATACATGTAGTCATTCCTCTGCCATAGCACAGCGTGATTGTATTGGTTCCCATAGCATCTTAGCAGACGCAGTACGAGTGAAGTATCGATAGGGAACATACTTGGTTACTAACATAACCTTGGTTCCCTGAGATACAGGAACGAGTACTGCATTGCTAACCGTGCTATGTAGCTGCACGACTCTATGTCGCTTCAGTCAAAGTAACCTGAATCCTATGGCAAAGTACCCACTTATATAGCCATATGGCCCCGCCCATTCTGGCATGCTTTGGCGGGCTCCGTGGCCATAGTTTCGTGCAGCACCTATGGCCAATATTTGTAGATTTCTACAAAATCTGCAGAAAATCATGTGTGAACTGATGCCATTGTTGTTTACAACAGCGAGGGAGGATGCATGTGCAGAAGGCAGTATAAGAAAAAGAAAAAACATTCAAATTGAACTCCTTATATCTACAATTTCAGTACAAGTGCACTACTATGTAGACTTGCCACAATACCATACTGGAGTATACCGGAATCCAAACATATTTTACTATGCCTATTTTACTGCCATTTTCTATGAATGTGAGAGACTTCTGATTTAATAGCTACTAATGTTACAGGCAAATATCTAGACGATTAACAAAGCACAGTAAACGGAAAAACTGTCTGCATTACAAACAGGTGCATTATGAATACATTAAAATACTGGTTTGCAGTATCAAGGAGCAAATCAGACTGTTTTCAATTCAATTTACAAATGGCTGTGCCACTTTTACATGTCACTCCTGTTGCTGTGAATGAATAAAATGGCAAAGTACAATAATGGCTGCTCTAGTAATGGAATTCCCACCTTCTAAATAAAAGAGCTGCTGTCATACGCTCTTGTTCTGATAAACCTGAGACACTCGCTTTGGATTCACACTAGCTGGACTAAATTAAAATGCATGCCTTTTAAGGTTATTTGAGCATATTAAACTTTTCCTTTATAGCAGTATCGCCTCAAACTGCTATAAACTGCCTACCTCAAACGCTGCAAAAGCAGAGCTGCAAAAATAATCAAGGACTCAAATCACCCCGGTAACCGTCTTTTCATCACACTGCCATCTGGCAAGCGCTTCAGGAGCATGATGGCAAAAACTGAGAGACTGAGGAGGAGCTTCTTCCCTCAGGCCATCAGGCTCCTAAACTCAGTCTCATAACATCTACAGGACTCAATTTAATAAACTGTAAAAACATTCATTATTCTCCATCATCCGCATTGCTGCTATGTGAATATACCCGGTACAACGTGTTTTGCACATTCCTCTTGCACATCCCTGTTTATATTAATATTTATTAAATCCACAGTAGACTGTATTGCACATTTTATTTTATTTCATTGCACATTTTACTCCTTATTTTATTTTTATTTTATTTTATCTTTTTTTCATATTTTTTTTATCTTACTCTTACCTATATTTATATATATTCTCTTGTGTTATGTTTCATTTTTTGTTTTATTTTTTTGCACTGTCCATTGAGCAGACCTGTCCTGACCTACATTTCACTACTGATTATACCCTGTAAGAGAGAGACCGTAGGGCACCTTGTCGCAAAAAAATTGATTTATTGCCCCTCATAAAAATCCCACCCACCAAGCCCCCAATCCCTCCCTCCCTCCCGCCATAACTGGACATCTGTTTTGGACACCTGTTGTACACCCCACCCCCATCTAATGATGAACTGGTTATCCACTCCAGCGTGTTTAAGGAATTTATGACTGTTTTTTGGTGTGAGGGCCGTTGTTATGTGATTTTAAACTTTAAATGGTGAAATCGTGTTAAAGGGATGTTTTTATTAAAGTGTTTTCACATCAAATATACGTGTAAAACGTGCAACGATTGTTTTCCCTACAAGTCAAGACGTGTTGTTGTAATTAAAACAGTTTTAGGCAAAGTTAGAAAATAAAGCATTAGATACGTTAGTTTTTCTATCATTACAAGATAGTTTGACAAAGTTAAATAAAAAGAAGAAGTGTTTGTTCATCTAACAAAAAAGCATCAAACACGTTCGTTAACATTAGAAAATGCTGTCTTATCTTACCGTGTTGTGAAATAAAAAATATCAGACCATTAAGTAAGATCATACAGTTTAAAAGTAAAAAAGAGCCGTCATTTAAAAATAAACGAACTTCGTTAAAACAACCGTATCCGGCAGTAGTCAAAAAACTCAGTGGTAGTCTATCGTTACAATTTAGGCAAGTTAGTCACGACAGAAAAACGAAAAGAAAAAGCCCCGAGTGTCTAGCGCTGATATCCGAGACTTCGTCCGCTCTCTGGCTTGTCAAAATCCGAATGAGACCTGGAGAGCCGCGGACCAAACCACGCCTACGACCGTCCCCTAACAGAGGCGGAGAGACCGAACCAGAGATTTAAAATAATTAAAGTAATGCTTTAACATTAGAACGAACGTTATTCACAATTGATTCCTTTATTTATTCTTTGTTTTTGTCAAGTTTAACCCTACTGACTTGTTATATAACCAGACTTTTAAAAATTAGATTATACAAGAGTACTTTTAAACATACAACTCTAGTACGTAGGACAAAATGTTGTTTGTTTTATTTTATTTAGTTATTCACAATTGATGCCTTTATTTATTCTTTGTTTTTGTCAAGTTTAACCCTACTGACTTGTTATATAACCAGACTTTTAAAAATTAGACTATACAAGAATCCTTTTAAACCTACAACTCTAAACCACAGGTTTTTATTTTATTTAGTTATTCACAATTAATTCCTTTTATTTACTCTTTGTTTTTGTCAACTTTAACCCTACTGACTTGTTATATACCCAGACGTTTTCGCTTTTAAAAGTTATACAAGTTTTCTTCTAAACATACAGCTCTAGTACGTAGGAAAAAACGTTGTTTGGATTTATTTTATTTAGTTATACATAGGTTACTCTTTGATTTTTGTCAAACTTAAGTCATCTTGCTGTGATGTCAGTATAAAAAAAATTAGATTAGGCCTACACAAGTTTATTCCTAAACATAAACCTCTAAGCCACGGGTTTTTGTTTTATTTAGTTATTTACACTTAATACCTTTATTTTATACTCTTTGAATTTGTCAATCTTAACTTCTAGCATGTTACATCGGTTAAAACGCACGTATGCACGTACAAATATCTAACATGAACGAACCGCGTAATAAAATGAACACAGGATTTCTCTTTGATTTTCCACCCGTAAGGTTTGTGGTGTGTTATCTATTAATTGAAACAGACGCACAACGTCTAAACTGTTTTACATCTTACGAAATGCAAATATTTCGTCTCACGCAGTGCGGTGAGACCAGAATGTTTCTGTGACTGGACTTATGATTACTGATGCGTTCATATCAGATCGAGAGGTTGTTGTAAAACATCTAAACGTGTTTCTTGGGGGTGCGACTCATTTGCAATCTAACGAGTTTGAGGGGTCTGGTATCGTAAATTTTGTTAGGAAGCTAGTTAAAAAATCCACTGATCAAAACAGATCGTCTTTTCTAAGATGTTCAGCATCAAAGGATGTCTATTTTAAACATTTTATGACGTACACCTGCGTGTGTGAACTCTGTCAAAAGTTCGTTGGAATGGTTCACTGGATGGTCACACACACACACACACACACATGTTTGTTTTGCTATACTTGTGGGGACTTCCATAGGCATAATGGTCTTTGTACTGTACAGACCGTATATTCTATTGCCCTACACCAACCCTACACCTAAACTTAGCCCTCACAGGAGACTTTTTGCATTTTTATATTTTAAGATAAACTTCATTTAGTATTTTTAATAATTTATTTCCCTTGTGATGACCGGCCAAATGTCCTCACAAAGTCAAAAATCTCAGGCTTTACTATCCTTGTGGGGACATCTGGTCCTCACAAGTATAGCAAAACAAACACACACACACACACTAAACAACTCCTACATTTAAACATTTAGACTTTTACAAATGAAACTTTTAGAAGCACACCGGGTATCTCTACAAGATGATGAAAAACAGCATGATTAAACAATGAATGCTCTAAACAAACCAAGGATTAGAAGCAGTCAAATGATCCTCTGATGAACGCAAGACGGTTACAGAGTCTTTCTTTATGAATTAGAGTTAAATTAGACTACAAGTTAGTCGTCATAAGGTTGTTTGCAACAAAACTAATTCCTACAAATGTCTCACAGAATCTTTACAGCAGTTTAGACTTTCTCTCTCACTTTAAAAATGGTATTATTAACCGTGTGTTTAAATGCAGCATGTTTATTTTTTACACTATAATGTTTTATTTTATTAAAATAAAAACAACTGGTCTATATAGGGTTATTTTACTAAGATATGATCAAATAATTGACAGAGGAAATAGTTCAAATAATCGATAAGTCCAACTTATCAAGCCCTGTTTGATGTGTCTGACGGTTTGTGACAAATATCTTACTGATACAGACGTGTTAAGATGTTAAGTATGTGTGAAAGATGTGTAAAGTTCAATATTACTGTTAAAAATAGTAATATTGTAAATTATTATAAATTTTAAATGTGTAAAATCGTATATGTTGTTTTTACTTTTTGTTGTTAAGAAATGTTTTCATTTTAATCTAGCCTGTAGTTAGTATATCTGTACTGTATAAGAACAAATATACATTTTCACTTAAAACTTCTCTGTAAAATAATTACACCTACAGTTTTAAACATGTTTAAAAAGTTTTAAACACATTGTGGGTCGCTAAAGCAAGTCATGATGTCTATTGTCTTTAAATTAAACTTTAGTTTTATTCTTTAATTTCTTTAAAATAGCCTGATGATAATGAAGCCAAGTGTTTTTCTCACATGAGTAGATAACTCTTCGGATGTGTTTGTGACAAACATGTCATTTTTTACTTCAGAAAAGTTTTTGAAATGTATGACTGAACTTTTCTCATTTGACAGACCCGTGATGTTTAACAGCCAGAGGGAATACATGTTGTTTTCTAATGTTCATGAAACCTTTATCGGTGTAAATTTCTCACCTAGAACACAAACCTTGTACATTTTGACTATTTGACTCTTTTGTAGGTAGCATGTCATTTGAAATGGTTTACTAAAAGATTAAAGCATCAGCATCTGTGTTTTCAACATGAAAGAGTTGTACAAGGATGTTTCAACTATTATCGTCGTTTCTTTTTGACCCTAACAAACTGGTAATGAATTTTCTATGGCAGGTTTTACAATGAATAGTTCTCATACTATGTGCGTAAATAGTTATGCTACAACATTTATGATTATTTTTGAATGCCAACAGATTTTGTTAGGGATGTGACGTATCTAAGAATAATAATCTTTTGTAAATGATTTTTTTTTTCTTACACCGGTAGTTTTAGTCATATTAGCAAGATTTCAGATGGTCGTTCACAATTGTTTGTTGGACTGTGTATGTTTTTAGGTGAAGACAACTCTTTGTGAGATGTCATCATAATAGGAATAAATGAAAATCAAGAAATTAAGTAACAGCCTTTTGTCTTTGAGATATTTATTTTAGTGCAACATTGTGTCTGTCCACACATGAAGCATCAACACGAAAATTAAGTCTTGCTGTCTTACCCTTAAAACTATTACAACTGAAACTAAATTAAACTATTGCACTGAAAGCTGTAAATTCATTTAAGTTTGAGCATGTTAAATTTCCACGCTCTTGTAAAAAGTATTGATACATTTCATCCATAATCATTCAAGAGACAAAATCACTAAGAAAGAGAGTATAGCAAGACAAGAAAATGTTTATAATGCAGATAGAATTCAGGAAATCTGATTCCTAAACAATTGTGAAAGTTTATTAAACGCAGATTTGTAAATTATATTTTTTACTCCACTGGATTTAGTCATCTTGCTCAGATAGCAGACGACACAATTCACATTTCGTTTCTTTGTCTATATTTGTTTTAAGACGCCTCCACAAGTTCATGCTAAACTTTGCACGGGGAAAGCGTGCATGACGTGTACATACTTAATCATTTAAGAAAATCATTGAACTTTTGACTGAACTTTATATTATTTTGACAAACCTCCAATTCAAATTACTGATGTGAGACCCCCATTAAGTTTAGACACGAAAATGAAGGCGTTCTGTTTTACACTTACAACTGAAACATTGTGGTCAAAGCTACATATTTAGTAAAGTTTGAGGTTGTACACAGTCTTGAAAAGGCTACAGACACAAAATATCAAGGATTTTTTTTTATTGTTTTGTGCTCCCTATGTAACTCAAGAATCCAAGTCACTAAGAAAAGTATCATATGAATACAGAAAACCCACTCATGATCATCTGGGTATATTTTTGTAAATGTTGTTTTAAATTACTTTTTTCTTACGCCACTACATCTAGAGCTCTTGTTCAGATAGCCGATGACGATGTGCACATTTTATTCGTCGTACTCATTTCTTTCAACATTTCCACTTGAGATTAAAGCGTAGGTAATGTGACCGCAATTAAGAAACATAGCATTATACTACATTCCCTTTGAAAAGGTTATGGACATAGTCGTTTATACAGGAAATATGTTTGCACAACAGAAACATGTATCAGCATAACAAAAACCTAATACTGAAATCCTCTCTTCTAAATATATTGTTAAAGTTTTAATGTTGCTTTTGATGGCCTGCCCCACTAGCTGATACCACTCTATACTTTTCATTGTTTTTAGATGAAGACTATTCTCAGAAACTGGTCAAACATGTCACGAGTGTTTGCAGGAAAACATTATAAGATAATAAAAGGATAGTCCTTCTACAAGAGATTGTTTAAACTGAGATTGTGACGTACTGTAGAGCTTTTTTCGGGTCTGTCTACAAAGAAGCCACGAGACACAACCCCTCGATCTTACTGTTTCTCTGTTACATGTACATCTATTTCATTTAGAACACAAAGTTGCACATTACAAGTTGAAGATAGTGTGGAAACACTATTTTCTTTGCACACGTCTCTAAACATGACTTTAATAAATAAATCACAGATGTCATGTAGTTAATTCATTGAAAGGTGCATGTTTTTTGACCGTTTTAGATGGTCTGCACCAGCACACAGACACATGTTTTAAGTATTCATCTGACCAAAAGGTTTGATCCTGGGGAAACAGCGGCTGAGTGTTGTCATGATTGTCTTCAGAATCGAACCGCTTTTATTTAAACAATGCAGCATGAAGTTACTGTATTCAACAGCACAGTCCCTTGAAATATTGCAGTATATCTTTTTTCCCTTCTAAATATCTAAACATGTATTTAGCTTAAATATTAGTTGTTAAGTGTTTACAAAGTTGTCATACCTGTTGTTGAATTTATAACATATATTTCACCAAACCTAGAGGACTGAAAATAGGTTTAGCATAAGTCCGCATTTCAGCTGTTAGCCTGAAAATGCAAGTGAACTGAGATTTCATTACTGAGATAATCTACAGAATGTGAAACAAGCTCACAGTTACATTAGAGTTTTGGATTCTAGTTTATGTTGAATATTGTTTGTTACTGTTTCACAGGTTTAACGACTCATTACTTGAAGACTGTACTGTATAAATTACAAAGTTTTCCACCGTGGTAGGCCGTCTCTGAAACCAGGCCTGTAGAAAGAATAAACCAGTCTTATAAACTCATTGATTTGTTTTAACAACTTTAAAATATAATCTGCACGAGCGATACGCTCTTAAAATCGATAGTGCGCAAAACATATGTAAAAGGACGGATAACATATTAATGGGATGTTTTGGTTAGTTTCTTACACAACAGAGCATTACTTAACGTTTTTATTAAGTTTTAATATAAAAGATAATAGTCTGTTAACAATTTAGATGCTTTTATTATGAAAGCGCACAAAGAACCGCTGAAGCACGTACCGTTTGTTAACACGGAATTAATTGAAATAATGGCCTACCATGAGCTTATTTAACCGCTTTATTTACAGTATGCTGAATGTAAAACTCTTAAACAGAAACATTAAAACATTTCAAACTTGTCAAACAACCGCTTCAATACATTCCTCTTATGAAAACGTTTAAAATAGAATACTGTCAAACAGAACGTTGTCTGCAAGTTCCCAACGTGTAAATTGCTTGAAAACGCTTGAAGCTACGCATTTCACAGTACATACACAGATACGCGTTTTTCTTTTGCGTATATCTCTAAACAATAGCTAGGTAAATGACTTACAGTTGATACGTCATTTTAAGCAAAAGGTGGGACGACTAGTGTCTTTTTTTATTTTGACCACACCGATGTTTTGATACCTGTGTTTTAGACGTCTGTCTTTTAAATCTGACCCGGATGTCTCGATATTTTGCTCTTCTTTTTATGAAAACGTGAGGTAAGCAGTTTTGTCCTCATCTGCAGTATACCGAAGCGTTTTAATACGTCATAAATTCCAATAGTTAGATAGCAAATGTTTAAATCTCAGTTTAAACAATCTCTTGTAGAAGGACTATCCTTTTATTATCTTATAATGTTTTCCTGCAAACACTCGTGACATGTTTGACCAGTTTCTGAGAATAGTCTTCATCTAAAAACAATGAAAAGTATAGAGTGGTATCAGCTAGTGGGGCAGGCCATCAAAAGCAACATTAAAACTTTAACAATATATTTAGAAGAGAGGATTTCAGTATTAGGTTTTTGTTATGCTGATACATGTTTCTGTTGTGCAAACATATTTCCTGTATAAACGACTATGTCTATAACCTTTTCAAAGGGAATGTAGTATAATGCTATGTTTCTTAATTGCGGTCACATTACCTACGCTTTAATCTCAAGCGGAAATGTTGAAAGAAATGAGTACGACGAATAAAATGTGCACATCGTCATCGGCTATCTGAACAAGAGCTCTAGATGTAGTGGCGTAAGAAAAAAGTAATTTAAAACAACATTTTCAAAAATATACCCAGATGATCATGAGTGGGTTTTCTGTATTCATATGATACTTTTCTTAGTGACTTGGACTCTTGAGTTACATAGGGAGCACAAAACAATAAAAATATTTTGTGTCTGTAGCCTTTTCAAGACTGTGTACAACCTCAAACTTTACTGAATATGATGTAGCTTTGACCACAATGTTTCAGTTGTAAGTGTAAAACAGAACGCCTTAATTTTCGTGTCTAAACTTAATGGGGGTCTCACATCAAATAGATAGATAATTGACCTAAAAAAAAAGAAGTGAAAGTGACATACGGCCAAGTATGGTGATCCATACTCGGAATTCGTGCTCTGCATTTAACCCCTCCAAAGTGCCCACACACAGCAGTGAACACACACACACACCGTGAACATTACCTTTGGATTATGAGGCCGACTCTCTAACCCTTAGGTCACGACTTCCCCAAAACATTACTTCCCATACCGGGAGTCGAACCCGGGCCACCTGGGTGAAAACCAGGAATCCTAACCACTAGACCATATGGGACCATATGATCCTAACTGCTAAACCTTAGTCAAACACTCTCAAGAAAGTTTTCTTAATTTTCATTTATTTCTATAAACACTGAATGCTGATGGCTCTCAGAGAGAAGGCCTCATCTACAGTACAGTCCTAGTAATGACATATACAGTCCGACAACCAAAATGTGAGCCGCGCCATCCATAATCCTGATCGTCTGACTTAGTAAAATGTCAGTCACAATAGATCAAGAGGTGAATTTCTGTATTCTGTATACATTATAACACTTTTTCTTAAATGATGTATACACGTTTGCATTTTGTAATTCAATGATTTTAGTCAATTTGCTTTGAGCAAAGATAATTCCTATGTAAAGATTATGTTTTAATTCTTTCTATAACCTTTACAAAAGCGTGGAACATCATAGTTATCAAAATATTGTTTACATTACATCTAACAAATATGTCAGAAGTGGAAAAACAAATATGTTTACCACATGCGCCCATTGTAGATGTTTACGTCCACCAGAGATGTCGCTTTATTTGAGTCACAGAAGCTGGCGATAGTGACTGATAACATTCTTTAATGGCGTTGTGTTGAAAAAGATTCTGTGGACAAACGCCTCGAAGGAAGTAATTTGAATTGGAGGTTTGTCAAAATAATAAAAAGTTCAGTCAAATGTTCAATGATTTTCTTAAATGATTAAGTATGTACACGTCATGCACGCTTTCCCCGTGCAAAGTTTAGCATGAACTTGTGGAGGCGTCTTAAAACAAATACAGACAAAGAAACGAAATGTGAATTGTGTCGTCTGCTATCTGAGCAAGATGACTAAATCCAGTGGAGTAAAAAATATAATTTACAAATCCGCGTTTAATAAACTTTCACAATTGTTTAGGAATCAGATTTCCTGAATTCTATCTGCATTATAAACATTTTCTTGTCTTGCTATACTCTCTTTCTTAGTGATTTTGTCTCTTGAATGATTATGGATGAAATGTATCAATACTTTTTACAAAAGCGTGGAAATTTAACATGCTCAAACTTAAATGAATGTACAGCTTTCAGTGCAATAGTTTAATTTAGTTTCAGTTGTAATAGTTTTAAGGGTAAGACAGCAAGACTTAATTTTCGTGTTGATGCTTCATGTGTGGACAGACACAATGTTGCACTAAAATAAATATTTCAAAGACAAAAGGCTGTTACTTAATTTCTTGATTTTCATTTATTCCTATTATGATGACATCTCACAAAGAGTTGTCTTCACCTAAAAACATACACAGTCCAACAAACAATTGTGAACGACCATCTGAAATCTTGCTAATATGACTAAAACTACCGGTGTAAGAAAAAAAAAATCATTTACAAAAGATTATTATTCTTAGATACGTCACATCCCTAACAAAATCTGTTGGCATTCAAAAATAATCATAAATGTTGTAGCACAACTATTTACGCACATACTATGAGAACTATTCATTGTAAAACCTGCCATAGAAAATTCATTACCAGTTTGTTAGGGTCAAAAAGAAACGACGATAATAGTTGAAACATCCTTGTACAACTCTTTCATGTTGAAAACACAGATGCTGATGCTTTAATCTTTTAGTAAACCATTTCAAATGACATGCTACCTACAAAAGAGTCAAATAGTCAAAATGTACAAGGTTTGTGTTCTAGGTGAGAAAATTACACCGATAAAGGTTTCATGAACATTAGAAAACAACATGTATTCCCTCTGGCTGTTAAACACCACGGGTCTGTCAAATGAGAAAAGTTCAGTCATACATTTCAAAAACTTTTCTGAAGTAAAAAATGATGTGTTTGTCACAAACACATCCGAAGAGTTATCTACTCATGTGAGAAAAACACTTGGCTTCATTATCATCAGGCTATTTTAAAGAAATTAAAGAATAAAACTAAAGTTTAATTTAAAGACAATAGACATCATGACTTGCTTTAGCGACCCACAATGTGTTTAAAACTTTTTAAACATGTTTAAAACTGTAGGTGTAATTATTTTACAGAGAAGTTTTAAGTGAAAATGTATATTTGTTCTTATACAGTACAGATATACTAACTACAGGCTAGATTAAAATGAAAACATTTCTTAACAACAAAAAGTAAAAACAACATACGATTTTACACATTTAAAATTTATAATAATTTACAATATTACTATTTTTAACAGTAATATTGAACTTTACACATCTTTCACACATACTTAACATCTTAACACGTCTGTATCAGTAAGATATTTGTCACAAACCGTCAGACACATCAAACAGGGCTTGATAAGTTGGACTTATCGATTATTTGAACTATTTCCTCTGTCAATTATTTGATCATATCTTAGTAAAATAACCCTATATAGACCAGTTGTTTTTATTTTAATAAAATAAAACATTATAGTGTAAAAAATAAACATGCTGCATTTAAACACACGGTTAATAATACCATTTTTAAAGTGAGAGAGAAAGTCTAAACTGCTGTAAAGATTCTGTGAGACATTTGTAGGAATTAGTTTTGTTGCAAACAACCTTATGACGACTAACTTGTAGTCTAATTTAACTCTAATTCATAAAGAAAGACTCTGTAACCATCTTGCGTTCATCATAGGATCATTTGACTGCTTCTAATCCTTGGTTTGTTTAGAGCATCGTGGTTTTAGGTTTGAAAGATCTAAAAATGTATTTGTTAAAACAAAAGTCATATCGTTGTTTAATCATGCTGTTTTTCATCATCTTGTAGAGATACCCAGTGTGCTTCTAAAAGTTTTAATTTGTAAAAGTCTAAATGTTTAAATGTAGGAGTTGTTTAGTGTGTGTGTGTGTGTGTGTGTGTGTGTGTGTGTGTGTGTGTGTGTTGACCATCCAGTGAACCATTCCAACGAACTTTTGACAGAGTTCACACACGCAGGTGTACGTCATAAAATGTTTAAAATAGACATCCTTTGAAAAGACGATCTGTTTTGATCAGTGGATTTTTTAACTAGCGTCCTAACAAAATTTACGATACCAGACCCCTCAAACTCGTTAGATTGCAAATGAGTCGCACCCCCAAGAAACACCTTTAGATGTTTTACAACAACCTCTCGATCTGATATGAACGCATCAGTAATCATAAGTCCAGACACAGAAACATTCTGGTCTCACCGCACTGCGTGAGACGAAATATTTGCATTTCGTAAGATGTAAAACAGTTTAGACGTTGTGCGTCTGTTTCAATTAATAGATAACACACCACAAACCTTACGGGTGGAAAATCAAAGAGAAATCCTGTGTTGATTTTATTACGCGGTTCGTTCCTGTTAGATATTTGTACGTGCATACGTGCGTTTTAACTGATGTAACATGCTAGAAGTTAAGATTGACAAATTCAAAGAGTATAAAATAAAGGTATTAAGTGTAAATAACTAAATAAAACAAAAACCCGTGGCTTAGAGGTTTATGTTTAGGAATAAACTTGTGTAGGCCTAATCAAAATTTTTTATACTGACATCACAGCAAGATGACTTAAGTTTGACAAAAATCAAAGAGTAACCTATGTATAACTAAATAAAATAAACCAAACAACGTTTTTTCCTACGTACTAGAGCTGTATGTTTAGAAAAAAACTTGTATAACTTTTAAAAGCGAAAACGTCTGGGTATATAACAAGTCAGTAGGGTTAAAGTTGACAAAAACAAAGAGTAAATAAAAGGAATTAATTGTGAATAACTAAATAAAATAAAAACCTGTGGTTTAGAGTTGTAGGTTTAAAAGGATTCTTGTATAGTCTAATTTTTAAAAGTCTGGTTATATAACAAGTCAGTAGGGTTAAACTTGACAAAAACAAAGAATAAATAAAGGCATCAATTGTGAATAACTAAATAAAATAAAACAAACAACATTTTTTCCTACGTACTAGAGTTGTATGTTTAAAAGTACTCTTGTATAATCTAATTTTTAAAAGTCTGGTTATATAACAAGTCAGTAGGGTTAAACTTGACAAAAACAAAGAATAAATAAAGGAATCAATTGTGAATAACGTTCGTTCTAATGTTAAAGCATTACTTTAATTATTTTAAATCTCTGGTTCGGTCTCTCCACCTCTGTTAGGGGACGGTCGTAGGCGTGGTTTGGTCCGCGGCTCTCCAGGTCTCATTCGGAATTTGACAAGCCAGAGAGCGGACGAAGTCTCGGATGTCAGCGCTAGACACTCTGGGCTTTTTCTTTTCGTTTTTCTGTCGTGACTAACTTTCCTAAATTGTAACGATAGACTACCACTGAGTTTTTTGACTACTGCCGGATACGGTTGTTTTAACGAAGTTCGTTTATTTTTAAATGACGGCTCTTTTTTACTTTTAAACTGTATGATCTTACTTAACGGTCTGATATTTTTTATTTCACAACACGGTAAGATAAGACAGCATTTTCTAATGTTAACGAACGTGTTTGATGCTTTTTTGTTAGATGAACAAACACTTCTTTTTATTTAACTTTGTCAAACTATCTTGTAATGATAGAAACACTAACGTATCTAATGCTTTATTTTCTAACTTTGCCTAAAATTGTTTTAATTACAACAACACGTCTTGACTTGTAGGGAAAACAATCGTTGCACGTTTTACACGTATATTTGATGTGAAAACACTTTAATAAAAACATCCCTTTAACACGATTTCACCATTTAAAGTTTAAAATCACATAACAACGGCCCTCACACCAAAAAACAGTCATAAATTCCTTAAACACGCTGCAGTGGATAACCAGTTCATCATTAGATGGGGGTGGGGTGTACAACAGGTGTCCAAAACAGATGTCCAGTTATGGTGGGAGGGAGGGAGGGATTGGGGGCTTGGTGGGTGGGATTTTTATGAGGGGCAATAAATCAAATTTTTTGCGACAAGGTGCCCTACGGTCTCTCTCCTGTATGATTGTGTATGTGACAAATAATAAAGAACCTTGAACCTTGAACCTCAAATGTGACTTTCAAGTAAAGTCCGTTCACTCGGCAGGCATATTGGCTGTCTCATACATGCCCTTCAGGTGACTATATGGTATTTAATTTTATTTGTTAGTACACTGATAGATGTACAAATGCTGCCATCTAAGTCTAATTCATATCTCCCTTAAACCATCAAAAAAGTTAATTGCAGTATGCTTCCTCACACAGAGTATAACCAGGTTTGCAGTAACTTATACCATGGCAAGTCTACTATTACTCAATAAAAAACAGCCACATTTTTTCAAAATCCCTCCTAAAACACATTTAAAAAAACATATTTATCACTTACTTTGATACCCGTGAAAGATGTTAAAATCACGCTTTGGTTCATAATTCAGAACTACTTTAAAAAGTAATTGTTGGGTGTGCATTTTTTCTATTAATTCAACAGACCGGAGTCATACTTGCACTGAGCCTCGTGAGTGACACACTTCCATTTTGAAATAATACTGTTCAGTTTGTCATGAATCTGGTTAATGGACTTCCATACACTTGCCACCAGAGATTGCTATTCTATTACATTGACTTTTCACGCCACACAGACTGTTACATATTCTTCTCTCGCACTCAACGGAGGCGGACGCATTTTTCTCTCCCCGTCCTCGCCCTTATCTTCCCTGCTTGCTCTCTCGTCTCGTCTATTCTAATACTTGAGAGACTCTCTCTGCACTGCTCTCCAAACTGAAAAATCATGGATTTGATCAACTGGTCTCTCAACGCAATTGACACCATCTTCTCGACGAGAAGCTTGGGTTCGGGGGAACCTGACTGCCCTGCCGGAACGTTCGCAGCTGGCTACACGATGGACGCGTGGGAGAGGTGGCGGGTCGTGTGTCTGGCGGCTCTTTCCGTGGAGGACATTGAAGATATCTACCTATTCGGAACCATGATAACAGGTCTTCTGCTGATTGGATTAGGCTTTGCCCTGGGTTATCGAAGAATTCAGAAAACGGGAACAGCTGTCCAAAGCCTCACAAGGCTGCCCGTCATGATTGAAGCAGTGGGCAGAGCGGTCAGCATTGAGACTGAGACTATTAACCGCAATATGGATTCCATCACGGAGAAGCTCACGGCTTTGCAAAGGAAAATTGATGGTTTTGGAGACCAGAATGGACAAAGAGAGTAGCCGTGGAATTGGAATGCGGCTACTCGCCCCAAGACCAAACAATCGCAATCTTATCTTTTTCGGCTCCCTGAACCAGCACTGGCCTCGGCCAAGGCCGCTGTTGGAAAATCAACCCTGGGAAGAGCACTGCAGTGAGACGCTCTTGCGTTCCTCCCCCATTCTACAGACACCTGCTGATTACAAACTATTACACATACACACATATATAAAGATATGCATTCACCTCCCCACCCCCGATCCCTCGCCTCCGTCGCTTTGTACCGCCAGCCTGACAAGCGGGTCTGTGACCAGCGCTAAGATTGGCTGCAGGACCGGATGGCTGCTTGCCGGAGCTGGATTACCTCCCCTGTTGCAAAGTCGTGTGTCTATGGTGTATTGATTATGTGCTTTTGTTGCTGAGGTGTTTTTCCTGTTCTCACACTGTACTCCCCAAGGAGCATAGTCTGGGGGTTATTTTTTTCTCCTCCCCTTCCTCATGTTATGCTGTATTTTTCTTCAATTCCCTGTCTTCCTGTCCTGTCTACCCCCTTGTCATATTGTATGTATGTTGTGTATGTATGGACAGGTTGATGGCTAATTTCGCTGGTACTTGTGACTAGTGACAATAAAGGGCTACTACTACTACATATCACGCTGGACTGCATTTCCCATCATCCATTGCACTGAGTACACGCAGCTGTCACCAATCACACGTTCACCTGAAAGCTATTAAACCCACTATATAACACCTACTCAGATCGTTCTCAAACTGCTGAGTATTTTTCTGCGTATATCACTCACCTAGTGATAGCTGTTTTATGGAGCCTAGTTTTTTGTTCTAGTTAAGTCTAGTCATTTCGTGTTTCCTTGTTTCCTGTTTCCTGATTCCTGCCTGTGTATCTTGGATTTACCCTTGTCTCACCGCTCGGACTCTGTTTTACCTCATCTGGACTAGGGGTGTGCGATATTGAAAAAAAAAAGATATCTCGATATTTTTTGGGATTTTCTCGATAACGATAATTAGACGATATTTTGCCAAGTGTGTTGTGCTGATTTCTGAGTACCGTGGACAGCTGCAGTTTTTGATATTCTTCATATTCTATGTGGGCAGTTGACATCAGTGATAGAAATTAATCTTTTCATATAAGTTTAAATTGATTTTTACCTTTTATGTGCAATTTTACCTTTAATAAAGCCATTTTTCTTTCTAAAAGTGTGCATCTTTTGAGTCAAATTGTTACATTTAATCAGTCGATTAGAATAATAAGACATTTAGGTTGTTACCAAACAAATGAAACCAGTATCAAAAAAATTAATCTTTGCAGAAATTGCATCTGAAGTGGCATTTAGATGTATTTACACACTGTTTAATGCAGCACAGAGGGGCATGGAGTGCTTTAACCTGCAGTTACAAATGCATAATGTTTTGATATTTTAAACAAAACATTGAATAATGATATTTGAAATTGTAAAAATTAAAAGATACTTTAAATGTGAAATTAAAATCGCCAGTAGGTGGCAGCAAGTCACTGTTAACAAGTTAGTCATTGCGACTGAACCAAATCATTTAAACGGATGATTCATTCAGGAACGAACCACCTTCATGTTGCTCAGAGACATACAACAGTGCTGTAGCTGTTTGGAATTATTTTTTTGTTGGCGAAATAGAGCAAAAACAGGAAATATGGTGTCTAAAACGTAAGTCTCTTAATATTAGCTCATTGTTTTTTGAACTGTTGTATAAAATCAACATCACATTTGTAATCATGCCTATTTTTGAAGAAAAAACGTCACTCTTCGTGTGATTTTAACTATATGAAATGATATATATACATTTTCTGCCCCCATATCTTGAATTTTGTGATGCATCAGATTCTTAATGCATTTTAATAGACTGAATCATGCAGTGAAAAAACACTCTAAATGCGCACGTGCACTGTTTAACCCACTAGACTTCATCACGTAATGTATGCGTGCACTCTGTAGAAGTTTGGTTTGGTTTTTGCAAAATACTCGATAATGTCAAATTGCACATCGTTAAAACAACAATTACGATATTATCGCAGACGATACAGTGCCCTCCACTAATATTGGCACCCTTGATAAATATGAGCAAAGTGCGGCTGTGAAAATAAATCTGCATTGTTTATCCTTTTGATCTTTCACTCAATAAATTCACAAAATTCTAACCTATCATTGAAGTAAAACAATTGAGAGTGGGGAGAAAATCTCATGATGAAATAAATGTTTTTCGCCAATGAATGTTGGCCACAATTATTGGCACCCCTAGAAATTCTTATGAGTAAAATATCTCTGAAGTATATTCCCATTCATATTTAATTTTTTTAGCACACCAGGGTGACTAGGAGCATGAAATTGTCCAGCCATGACTTTCTGTTCCACAGGATTATAAATATGAGGAACACAAAGCCACATTCCCTTAATCATCCATCACAATGAGAAAAAAACAAAAAATATATTTCTGATGTGAAGAGCAAGATTGTTGAGCATCACAAAATAGAAAGTGGCTGTAAGAAAAGAGTTAAAACATTGAAAATCCCCATTTCCACCATCAGGGTAATAATTAAGAGGTTCCAATCAACTAAAGATGTTAAAAATCTGCCTGAAAGAGGACGAGTGTCTATATCGTCCTGATCCACGGTGAGGAGGAGAGTTTGAGTAGCCAAAGACTCTCCAAGGATCACAGCTGGAGAATTGCAGAGATTAGTTGAGTCTTGGGGTCAGAAACCTAAAAAAAAAAAATCAAACATCCCCTATATCACCACATGTTGTTCGGGAGGGTTTCAAGAAAAATTGTCCTCACTCATCCAAAAACAAACTCCAGCAAATTCAGTTATCAGACACGACTGGAACTTCAAATGGCACTGGCTTCTATTGTCAGATGAAACTGAAAAAATAGCTTTTTGGCAGCAAACCCACCAGATGAGTTTAGTACAAACAGGGATAAAAAAGTACCCCATGTCCACGGTTAAATATACTGCTGGATCTTTAATGTTGTGGGCCTGTTTTTCTGCCAGAGGTCCTGAACATCTTGTTCAGATGCATGGCATCATTGATTCTATCAAATACCTTGTTAGAAATCTTATATTGGGCCGTGTGTGGATCTTCCACCAGGACAACAATCCAAAACAAACATCAAAATAAACACAAAAATGGGTCACTGAGCACAAAATGAATCTTTTACCATTGCTGTCTCTGTCCTCTGACCTGAACCCTGTAGAAAATGAGTGAGGTGAACTGAAGAGAAGAAGCACCGTCATGGAGCTGCGAATCTGAAGGATCTGGAGAGATTCTGTATGAAGAAATGGCCTCTGATCTCTTATCAGGTGTTCTCCAAAGTCTTCAGGCATTATATGAGAAAACTCAGAGCTGTTGTGCTGGGAAAAGGACGTTGCAATAATTGGGTGCCAATAATTGTGGCCAACATGAAATAGTGAAAGCATTTATTTCACAATGAGATCCCCCGCCCCACTTTCAATTGTTTTACTTCAATGATAGGTTGGAAATTTGTGAATTTTTTGAATGAAAGATAAAAAGGATAAACAATGCAGATTTATTTTCACAGCTGCCTTTGCTCATATTTACCAAGGGTGCCAATATTAGTGGAGGACACTGTATATATCACACACCCCTAATCTGGACTATTGCTTGTGTTTCTGGATTACCCCTGTTGTCAAGCCCTCTGGATTTTGTACGCCGATCGATGATCTACGCCAGCCTTAGGAATACTCTTTGTCTTGCCTTATACATATCTGTTTGCTGATGCTCGACCCTGCCTGTGTATGACATGTCTGTAAATAAAGCTTTGCGTATGGATCCGCACGTCTCACATCTCGTTCGCCCTGTTACAGAATACTCGGCCACACAAGGATCCAGCAGCCTTTCTGAGGAATATTGGCCAGGTATGGACACGGCAAGAATTTTGTTAGCCCTTAAACAAGGCTCGCGATCGCTGGAGAACTATATCCGCAAATTTTTAGCCACCGCAAACTATCCTGATCTACCGGACTGTTTGTTGATAGAGTTTTCTGTGATGACATTAATCAACCCCTACGATCTGAACTTAGACGCGAGGGTACGCCTTCATCACTCTCTCAGTTTATGGATTATGCTTTGTTGACAATTGGCTCTTTGTTTACTGTGGGTGTCATGGAGGAAGAACGCAACACCGCGTCCGTGACTGAAATGGCGGCCGCACCGGAGCACGTTCGCAAAATGGTGGCCACAACAACACCCAGTCAAGTCACAGCTGATCGTCGTGAGTCCAGTCAAGTTAAAGCTAATCGTCGTGAGTCAAGTCAAGTCACAGCTGATCGTCGTAAGTCAAGTCAAGTCACAGTTGACCGTCATGAGTCAAGTCAAGTCACAGTTGATCGTCATGAGTCTCGTCACGTCCCAGCTGATCTCCCAGGGCCTCATCACGTCTCAGCTGATCTCCCAGAGTCTTGTCACGTCTCAGCTGATCTCCCAGAGTCTCGTCATGTCCCAGTTGACCATCCTGAGTCTCGCCTCGTCGCTGTTGATCGTCCAGAGTCTGGTTACTTCCTGTCTGCTGCACCTAGATCTTCAAGGTCAGTCTTTCGGTATCCTAGTCTGGTATCTAGTGTGAGGGATGCTCCGCTGGTGTCTGCACGCACAGCTGGTATCTGCACACACAGCTGGTATCCCCAAATCCACTCACTCTAACTCACCTGTTCCTGAACTAATTCCCTTGTCTGATGCGCTTCCCTTGATGGGGATCGTTTTATGTTGCGTTTGGGCTGCGAACACCACCACAGAACTGCCTGAAGTGGCGGCGTCCACTGTGATGTATCCAGAGGTGGTGGTGCCCAGCAACGAACTCTCTCTGTTTCCCTACGAGACTGCTGTAGAACCTCCAGAGGTGGCGGAATCTGCTGCAGAACCTCCAGAGGTGTCAGTAGTACTCAATTATGAACTCCCAGTTTGTCCTATCACAGTCAAGGAGACTGTCATGAATCTGGTTAATGGACTTCCATCCGCTTGCCACCAGAGATCGCTATTCTATTACATTGACTTTCACGCCACACAGACTGTTACATATCACCCTGGACTGCATTTCCCATCATCCATTGCACTGAGTACACACAGCTGTCACCAATCACACGTTCACATGAAAGCTATTAGACCCACTATATAACACCTACTCAGATCGTTCTCAAACTGCCGAGTATTGTTCTGCGTATATCACTCACCTAGTGATAGCTGCTTTACAGAGCCTAGTTTCTTGTTCTTGTTAAGTCTAGTCATTTCGTGTTTCCTTGTTTCCTGTTTCCTGATTCCTGCCTGTGTATCTTGGATTTACCCGTCTCACCGCTCGGACTCTGTTTGTACCTCATCTGGACTATTACTCATGTTTCAGGATTACCCCTGATGTCAAGCCCTCTGGATTTTGTACGCCGATCGATGATCTATGCCAGCCTTAGGAATACTCTTTGTCTTGCCTTATACATTTCTGTTTGCTGATGCTCGACCCTGCCTGTGTATGACCATGTCTGTGAATAAAGCTTTGCGTATGGATCCACACGTCTCGTTCGCCCTGTTACACAGTTATTTGTAATATACAACCCCAAATCAGAAAAAGTTGGGACAGTATGGAAAACGCAAATAAAAAAAGAAAGTAGTGATTTCTAAATTTACTTTGACTTGTATTTCATTGCAGACAATATGAACACAAAATATTTCATGTTTTGTCTGGTCAACTTCATGTCATTTGTAAATATACATCCTTTCCTGTCATTCAGACCTGCAACACATTCCAAAAAAAGTTGGGACAGTAAAGCATTTACCACTTTGTAATGTTGCCATTCCTTTTCACAACACTTAAAAGACGTTTAGGGACTGAAGACACCAAGTGATGAAGTGTTTCAGGTGTAATTTTGTCCCATTCTTCCTGCAAACAAGTCTTAAGGTGGGCAACAGTACGGGGTCTTCGTTGTCGCATTTTGCGCTTCAAAATGCGCCACGCATTCTCTATTGGAGACAGGTCGGGACTGCAGGCAGGACAGTCAAGTACCCGTACCCTCTTCCTCCGCAGACAGGACTTTGTAATGTGTGCAGAATGTGGTTTTGCATTGTCTTGTTGGACGTCCCTGGAAAAGATGTCTTCTTGAAGGCAGCATATTGTGCTCCAAAATCTCTATGTACTTTTCAGCATTAATGGTGCCATCACAGAAGTGCAAGTTACCTTTGCCAAGGGCACTGACACAACCCCATACCATGACAGACCCTGGGTTTTGGACTTGTTGCTGGTAACAGTCTGGATGATCCTTTTCTTCTTTGGTCCGGAGGCACACAGCGTTCATTCCTCCCAAAAAATACCTGAAATACTGATTCATCGGACCACAGTACACATTTCCACTGTGTGATGGTCCATCCCAAATGCCTCCGAGCCCAGAGAAGTCGACGGCGCTTCTGGACACTGTTAACATAGGGCTTCCTTTTGGCACAGTACAGTTTTAACTGGCATTTGTGGATGTAACCACGTATTGTGGTACTTGACAAAGGTTTGCCAAAGTAGTCCTGAGCCCATGTGGTGATATCGCTTATAGATGAATGACGATTCTTGATGCAGTGCCGCCTGAGGGATCGGAGATCACGGTTGTTCAGCTTAGGCTTGCGCTCTTGTCCTTTACGCACTGAAATTCCTCCAGATTCCTTGAATCTTTTAATTATGTTATGCACTGTTGAAGGTGAAATATCCAAATCTCTTCCTATCTTTCTTTGAGGAACATTGTTTTTAAACATTTCAATAATTTTCTCACGTATTTGTTGGCAAACTGGCGATCCTCGGCCCATCTTTGCTCCTAAAGGACTAGACCTTTCTTGGATGCTGCTTTTGTACCAAATCATAATTACAATCACCTGTTGACATCAACTGTTTCAAATCACATCATTATTTAACCAATTTACCTCATTACTAGCCCTAAATTGCTCCTGTCCCAACTTTTTTTGGAATGTGTTGCAGGTCTGAATGACAGGAAAGGATGTATATTTACAAATGACATGAAGTTGACCAGACAAAACATGAAATATTTTGTGTTCATATTGTCTGCAATGAAATACAAGTCAAAGTAAATTTAGAAATCACTACTTTCTTTTTTTATTTGCGTTTTCCATACTGTCCCAACTTTTTCTGATTTGGGGTTGTACTTTACACAGTTTATTGAGTCCTTTGCACAATCTGACTCTGCTTTAGCCTAGCATCTTAGCCTAGATGCTGCAATGTATGTGAGATCTGATGGATAAAATCAGAATGAACATTTATTTATCTGTATTAAATATGTTAGTCACTATTCTGTGTCATTTTTCATTCTCAATCATTTCACTGTATGCAATGCCAAAATATGAATATTCAAAGTAGTCGCACTGTCAACGCGTTACTGTTTAAAATTAATTAAGAAATGTCAAGTCAAGTCAAGTCTACTTTATTGTCAATTCTTCCACATGTACAGTACATACATACAGAGAATTGAAATTGCGTTACTCTCTGACCCTTGGTGCATACAATTAACATTAAACACTGACAGTAGACGTTCAAATACAGATAAATACAGTTTAACCATATGTACATACAAACTATACAGATATACAAATGAGGACATTGTAGAAAAATAAAAAAAATAAAAAAGAGATAGATAAAGTGGCATAAGGCACATGGCAGATAGAGTGCAAACCAGTTAAATAAAACAAAACTGTGCAGATATATGTGTAGTGCAAAAAAATAACAGTCTTTTATCAGACTGTCAGAAGAGGTAGTTTACAGACAATGCTGGATGAGATAGAGATCAGTCCAGTGATGCACAAAGTGACTGGTGCGGGTCACAGTTTGTAAGGGGGGGGAGGTCCTGGGGGTGTGGGGAGCTGGGGGGGGGGGGTCGTAGTGTCAGAGTTCAGTGTTGCGTGGGGTAAAAGAGGGGAGGGGGGGCAAGGACGGGAGGGAGTTCAGCTTCCTGACAGCCTGATGGATGAAGCTGTCCTTCAGTCTGCTGGTCCTCGCCTGGAGACTCCGCAGTCTCCTCCCTGATGGCAGCAGACTGAAGAAGCTGTGTGTCGGTTGGGTGGGATCACCTGCAATGCTGAGGGCTTTGCGGGTGAGACGGGTGCTGTAGATGTCCTGGAGGGAGGGGAGAGAGACACCAACGATCTTCTCAGCTGCTCTCACTCTCCGTTGAAGGGACTTGCGGCAGGACGCGTTGCAGGCGCCATACCACACAGTGATGCAGCTAGTCAGGATGTAGGTCGGGGCTCTGGCTCTTCTGAGTTTGTGGAGGAAGTAGAGACGCTGCTGTGCTTTCTTGGCCAGTGCTGCAGTGTTGTTAGTCCAGGAGAGGTCCTCTGTGATGTGCACACCCAGGAACTTGGTGCTGCTCGCTCTCTCCACAGTCGCACCGTTGATGGTCAGAGGAGCATGCTGAGTGTGCACTCTCCTGAAGTCAACAACAATCTCCTTCGTCTTCTCCACATTCAGAGAGAGATTGTTGTCCCTGCACAACCCGGCCAGGCGGCTCACCTCGCTCCTGTAGTTTGTCTCATCTCTGTTGCTAATGAGACCCATCACAGTCGTGTCATCCGCAAACTTAATGAAAAGGTTAGAGTTGTGTGACGGTGTGCAGTCGTGGGTCAGCAGAGTGAAGAGGAGGGGGCTCAGCACACATCCTTGGGGGGCCCCTGTGTTCAGTGTGATGGTGCTGGATGTGTTAATGCCGACCCATACTGCCTGAGGTCTTCCGGTCAGAAAGTCCAACAGCCAGTTTCACAGAGAGGTGTTGAGCCCCAGCTGGACCAATTTGTGAGTGAGCTGCTGAGGGATGATTGTGTTGAATGCTGAACTGAATTCTATGAACAGCATCCTGACATATGAGTCTTTTTTGTCCAGATGTGTGAGGGCTGGGTGGAGCGCAGTGGCGATGGCATCATCGGTCGAGCGGTTGGACCTATATACAAACTGGAAGGGGTCCAGGGAGGGGGGGAGGACAGACTTGATGTGTTGCATGACTAGCCGTTCAAAGCACTTCATGGGAATAGGAGTGAGTGCTACTGGACGGTAGTCATTGAAGCAGGATGGAGATGACTTCTTCGGGACTGGAATGATGGTGGTAGCTTTGAAGCATGTGGGGACAACAGCCTGACTTAGTGAGATGTTGAAGATGTCTGTGAAGACATCAGTGAGTTCCACTGCACAGTCTCTCAGTACACGCCCAGGAATGTTGTCAGGACCCGGAGCTTTGCGTGCAATTTTTCCTGCTGAGGGATCTCCTCACGCTGTCCGAGGACAGCGTCATCACCTGGTCGCCGGGAGGAGGTGGAGTCTTCCATGCAGTGGTGCTGTTTTGTGCCTCAAAGCGAGCAAAGAAGGCATTCAGCTCGTTCAGCAGGGGGATGGTGCTGTCACAGGTCTGTGGTGGGGGATTGTAGTCCGTAATGGTCTGTATTCCCTGCCACAGGCTCCGAGTGTCTCTGCTGTCACTGAAACGATGGGCTATCCTCCTGGAGTACTGTCTCTTGGCCTCTCTGATGCCGCGGTATAGGTTGGCCCTAGCTGTCTTCAGGCCCTCCTCATCTCCAGCTCTAAAGGCAGCGTTCCGAGCCTTCAGAAGTCTGTAGACCTCCCCTGTCAGCCACGGCTTCTGGTTGGCCCGGACAGTGATAGTCTTTGTGACCGTTACATCATCAATGCACTTGGTGATGTAGGCAGTGACAGTCTCAGTGTACTCTTGGAGGTCTGTAGTATTGTTGTATGTGGCAGCCTGCTTAAACATATTCCAGTCAGTGGTGTCGAAACAGTCCTGAAGTGCCTCTGACGACCCTTCCGGCCACACTTGAATCTGTTTGTGTATTGGTTTGATGACTTTAACGAGCGGTCTGTATGCAGGCATTAGCATGACAGTGATGTGGTCTGAGGCTCCGAGGTGGGGGAGGGGGAGGGCCTTGTATGCTCCTCTCTGGGTGGTGTAAACAAAGTCCAGCGTATTTTTTCCCCTTGTTGGGAAGTCAACATGCTGGTATATTTTCGGAACACACTCTTTAATTCTGCGTGATTAAAGTCTCCAGCCAAGATGAGAAAAGCATCTGGGTGGGCTGTCTGCTGCTCACTGATGCGCTGGTACAAATCATTTAGTGCCTCACTCCTATTGATGTTGTTAGAGCTGGGAGGGATGTATACAGCAACGAGCAGAATGGCTGTATATTCCCTCAGTAGATAGAACGGCCGGCACTTAATAATCATAAACTCCACCAGGGGTGAGCAGTGTTTGCAGACCACAACAGCTCTGCTCGATAGCATGTTAGCTGCTCGAGCTGAATGGCACAGTCCGGAACGCTGTTGTTAAGCCATGTTTCCGTAAACACAAAAACACAACAGTCTCTTACAGTCCTCTGAGTAGAGCGAAGTAGTTGGATGTAGTCCAGTTTATTGTCCAAAGAGCGTACGTTCGCCAGTACGATGGTGGGGATAGCTGGCTTGTGTGGGTTAGCCGCTAGCCTAGCTCGGATACCTCCGCGCTTACCCCTCTTCTGCTTCCTCTCATGCCGCTTGTAGCGCCTCCGCTGTGGGCGAGATGCAGTAGTGGGGGTCGGTGATGGTGTAGGCCTCCGGAGCAGACCGAGGTCCCGCAGCTCTTCGGCGTGCGCGGAGTTTAACTCTAAAAATGTGGTTCTGCCGACATCGAGCAGAAACTTACGACTGTATGCGCGCTTTAAGACAGTTAGACGAGACAAATATGTTCAAAAACATTGCGACTTACAAGACAAAAAACACGAAAACACCGTTCTGTCGGGAGAGAGAGAAGCCGCTGCGTCTGTTGTGCTCGCCGCCATCTTGTATAAATGTTTAACATCGTTCAATTTCTTTAAGGCAGTTACCGCACATTCATTCAGCCATTTTAAACACTGGAATAAGAGCACCAACGCACACAAGCAATACTGCGCTCTTACAAAAACTAGCCAAGGTTTTTTTTTTTTTTTTTTCAACATTTTTTTTTATTTTAACACACAACATCACAACATAACATCCACTCAAAACAAACAAAACAACAGACACATACTCAACACCCCAAAAGTCCAGTCAAAAGGAAGAGAGAGAGGGAGGGAAAAAGAAAAAAACAAAAGTCATTCCTTTATATAGTCATGTACGTTAAAGAAAAAAAAGAAAAAACATTGTGAATGCAGCATTACAAACAGATAGCCGACCAGAAGATGGCTCAATCCAGTCCCGCATATTAAGTATGCCTCTTGTATTAGGGCACAGAAAATAGATCCACGGTGCAAATATTCCAACACACAGGCTCGTTTAACGGCAGAATCCAAACCATTCACATTCAGTGACAAAATATTTAGAGCATGCATTGAATATTCATAAACCCAAAATTGTATTCAGTAAATGAAGAAAAGCAAAAGCACTCCCATTCTGCAAATGAGATGTAATCACTGGTGTACATTCTAGATATCAAACCACCTATATGAAAAATCCTTTTAGAAATAAGGTAAAGTAAATAAAAGTATGAATATCTGTTGTAAAAAATAAAAGCAACACAGACATAAATAACCAACAACTATAGACCAATAACAACTCAGACCGCACGTTACCGAGAACATAGGTCTGATTGAGCAACAAAATTTTGATGATCCGTGACCGATCCACTTAAGCGCAAAACGAGCCCCTCAAAAGGCTCACATAACCAAAAAAATATTTTAATTAATCCTACTCTCCATCAGTCCCCTCCAGAAAAAAAGAAAGAAAAAAAGGGGTGGGGGTTAGTCTTACCAGCAAAGAGACAATTGTATCGAATATATATGAACACTATCCCAGGAGGAGAGAGGAAAGAAGAAAGGAAAAAAGAGATCTAGCAAGCATCCATATCCCTCCCGCCACCATCTTCTTCCGGGCTGCCGGCATCTCCTCTATCCCGGCCATCAAGCCCCTCCTGCCAGGCCGAAGAGAAGGCGGCCGCCGCCTTCCCGCTGTCTTGTGGAGCTGCAGCAAATGCCCTCTTCTGTGACAGGGAGCTGACAAAATCCTCCGCCTTCCGAAGAGAGTCGAAACTCCTCTGCTCACCCCCGTGCCGTAGCTTAATTACTGCCGGATAAGCGAGGAAGGGCTGGAGACCAAGCGCCGTCATCGACCTCAAAACGGGAACCAAGCTTTTTCTCTTGAAGGCTGTGGCTGGACTAAAGTCAGGAAAAAACATTAGCGTGACATTGTCCTGCGTGCATTTCACCGGATAAGCCTGCCGAGCACCTTTCAGAATCTCCGATCTGTCATGCCATCTTAGTACACAGAAGATGAGAGTACGCGGCCAACCGGAGCCCCTCCCTCCATCATACACGCGATGCGCCCGGTCAATCTCGATGTTACGACCTTTCAGGGAAGGAATCCACTTGGAAAGATTAACTCTGAGGAAACCAGCCACGTCGGAGCACTCCACCCCCTCTGGTAACCCCACCAGTCGTACGTTATTCCTGCTGCTTCTGTCCTCAATATCCGTCATCTTCTCGGTGAGTCGCTCCATCTGATTTCTTAAGTCCGTGACTGTCCTCCTATCCTCACGTGCAGCCGCTTGAACGGAATCAACCCGGTCACATGTCTGCTTCGCCGCGGTATCTATCGCCTCAAGCTCCTCTCTTATCTCTTCATGTCGCTTTACGCTTTACGCTTGTATGTCCGCTCGCAGTTCACGCAATGCTGGAATCAGCACAGAGTCCACCGCATCTCTTACTGCCGAAGTCACAACCAAATTCAAAGTGTTTTGCTGTTCTTTAAGTGCTAGCTTAACACCGTTAGCAATAGCATCATCGAGATCCTCTCTGGACATGGTGGAATCTTTGAATTTTTTCTTTATTGGCGATTGCCCAATCTCTCTTTTCCGATCGCCTTTGACTGTTGAAGTATTCATGATGGATCTGATGCAAAGTGGTTCGAAATTTACTGACAGGATAATAAAATATCTGACAAAGTCAGCAGAGCGAAAGACTACACGTGCAAGTCGAAGGGTCATGTGATCTCCAAACTAGCCATGGTTTTACAAAAAAAATAAAAATAAAATTGTAGTTAAACCGTAGTAACCACAAATTAATCCAGGTTTTGCTACACTAACCGTAGTTTAACCATGATATTTGTAGTAAAATTGTGGTTATACAAATGGTAAAAAAAAAAAAAAGTTACTACACTTTTACCATAGTAAAACCATGATTAATTTTCATAAGGGTGTTTATCAGTCAAACTGTAAATTCAATATAATCAGTAAGAGAAAACTACTGTTAATGAGAAGACAAGCGTTGGATTAGTGGGGAAATATGTTTATTATTCAGAATGCACATTTTGGAAGGGAAATATTTATAGGAACATAAAAGAAAGGAAATATTTATAGGAAGATATAAGATATTTGATTATGTTGATTACGTTCTTGGAAAGTGCGCGTATGCGTCATGGTACTCTCCAAAATGGTGGAAGACGGTAACTTGGGGAGAAGAATTGTTTAATAAATTGTTATTTTTGTTTTCTGTGCGCACAAAGTATTCTTGTAGCTTTGTAAAATTGAAGTTTTTCTGCTGTTTCACTGCTGTCACATAAACTGTTTTATCGACGTCCTTGCTACATTTCTGGGTCTGGGAACATTTCAGTTGTGTTGCTGTCAATGCAGGGTCAGAGAGCTCTCAGATTTGATCAGAAATATCTTAATTTGTGTTCCGAAGATGAACGAATGTCTTATGGATTTGGAACGATATGAGGGTGAGTAATTAATGACAGAATTTTCATTTTTGAGTGAACTATCCGTTTGAGCCCCCAAGCCACACCGCCGGTTTTATTATTAAAAAAATAAAAATAATAATAATAGTCACATTAAAATATCTTATATTTAAAAATAAAAAGCAGCATATAATAATCATGATAATGTAATAATATAATATAATATAATATGTGCTGTCAAAATTAGCGCGTTAAAGCAGGAGATTATTTTTTTCAGTTTAACGCTTTAAAAATATTTAACGCAATTAAAACAGGGCCGGGGCTAGGGTTGGCCACCCCACTCACAACTGCTGCTTCTGTCTCATTTTTCTTGACAAAAAACATTGTTTACTTAAACACAGAACGTCTTTACGATCACATCAAATAGGAGACTTTTCAGATGTGCACTCCACTTCGCCTCAGCACATGGCTCAAGTCAAATGAGTGAGGAAATGGCACTGGGCTTGTAGCGCGTTCTCTTCAATTGCACGCACAAATGCGCCAGAATGCGCTGTCTGTAGCCTGTAAAATTTCATATTAAATCGCGAAAGAATCTATAAGCATGCAATGTCATAGTGATGTCGTCAGTTAAGTCTTATCATCTGATCGTGGTTGTATCTCTCTATTAGTGCTACTGGATCTTAGCGCTGCGTTCAACACTATCGATCACAACATTCTTTTGAATAGACTAGAAAACTTTGTTGGCATTAGTGGAAGTGCATTAGCATGGTTCAAATCATACTTATCTGACCGCCATCAATTCATAGCAGTGAATGAAGAGGTATCATATCGATCACAAGTGCAGTATGGAGTACCTCAAGGCTCAGTACTAGGGCCGTTACTTTTCACGCTTTATATGTTACCCTTGGGAAATATCATTAGGAAACACGGGGTTAGCTTTCACTGTTATGCTAATGATACTCAGCTCTATATTTCTTCACGGCCCGGTGAAACACACCAAATTGAGAAACTTATGGAATGCATAGTCGATATAAAAAACTGGATGACGAGTAATTTCTTACTGCTAAATTCTGAAAAAAACAGGTGTTAATTATCGGACCTAAAACCCCCACAAGTAATAACCTAGAACACTGTCTAACACTTGATGGCTGCTCTGTCGATTCTTCGTCATCAGTCAGGAACCTAGGTGTGCTATTTGATAGTAATCTCTCCTTTGACAGCCACGTTTCTAGCATTTATAAAACTGCATTTTTTCATCTTAAAAATATATCTAAACTGAGACCTATGCTCTCAATGTCAAATGCAGAATTATTAATTCATGCGTTTATGACCTCAAGGTTAGATTATTGTAATGCTTTATTGGGTGGTTGTTCTGCACGCTTAATAAACAAACTACAGATGGTTCAAAATGCAGCAGCTAGAGTTCTTACTAGAACCAGGAAGTATGACCACATTAGCCCGGTTCTGTCAACACTGCACTGGCTCCCTACTAAACATCGCATAGATTTTAAAATCTTGTTAATTACTTATAAAGCCCTGAATGGTTTAGCTCCTCAGTACTTGAGCGAGCTCTTATCGCATTATAGTCCTCCACGGCCGCTGCGTTCTCAAAATTCTGGCCATTTGATAATACCTAGAATATCAAAATCAACTGCGGGCGGCAGATCTTTTTCCTATTTAGCGCCCAAACTCTGGAACAATCTACCAAACACTGTTCGGGAGGCAGACACACTCTGTCAGTTTAAATCTAGATTAAAGACCCATCTCTTTAACCTGGCGTACACATAACACACTAATACACTTCTAATATTCAAATCCGTTAAAGGATTGTTAGGCTGCATTAATTAGGTCAACCGGAACCGGGAACACTTCCCATAACACACAATGTACTTGTTACATCGTAAGAAGATTGACATCTACGCTAATATTAGTCTGTTTCTTTCTTATTCCGAGGTCACTGCAGTCACCAGATCAGATGGTGGATCAGCACCTAGAGACGACCTCTACAGCCCTGAACGTCAGCGGAGACCAGGACACCTAGATGAGCCCCAGAGACAGATCCCCAGTGAGGACCCCGTCACCTAGACAGCCATCGGGAAAAGAGCCCTTACAATCTGACTTTGCAGCAGTTGGAATTTAACTGCTGGGTCGTCTGGCCAGAGGAGAAATGGCCCCCCGACTGAGCCTGGTTTCTCCCAAGGTTTTTTTCTCCATTCTGTCACCGATGGAGTTTTGGTTCCTTGCCGCTGTCGCCTCTGGCTTGCTTAGTTGGGGACACGTCATTTCCAGCGATATCGTCGACTTGATTGAACAGAAACTTTTTGAACTGAACTGAGCTGGACGATGCCATCACTGAATTCAATAATGAAATGCCTTTAACTGAAAATTGAGTGTTTAATCTTGTCATTTTACATTATTGACACACTATTTTCCTATTTTGATATTGTGCAGTTGCTTTGACACAATTTGTATTGTTAAAAGCGCTATATAAATAAAGGTGACTTGACTAGACTTAAGTCATGAAGATACCAAAAAGGCAATTCAATTTCAACACTGATTACAATCACTTTTGCAATCCTTTATCCCTTGAATTAAGATTATAATAATTTAATTTTAAAGCACAGACACCACAAAATCAGATTTTAGCGCCTTTTTACTTTGAGATCGTTCTGAGGTTAAATACAGATTTAAAACCATAACAAGACATAGTTTAGTATGATACTATTTTTTAAATCAAATATTTGCTTAGCTATGACAGCAAACACTGGCATCTAACAATGGCTTGATGTTTAGAGCCATTGAGATATTTTTGATGAGTACACACAGTTGTGTACTCACAGCTTTTTAAAAAGTTTATATAAAGTTTATATAAAAAAAGTATATACATAAACCCAAATAGGAAATAAAACAGTTATCAAATAAGCATGTGTCCTATTCTGTGTCCTAAACTCCTGAAACATTGATGTCTCATATATTAGAGCAGTCACTGTAATTTATGGAAGAAATCAATTAAATCTGTATATATTAAATCAGATTTATCCCCCTTTGTAATCATTAACGTTTTCATAAGTAACTAATTTAATTAAAAAAAATTCTCAGTAACTGTAACAGATTACAGTTACATTTATTTTGTAATTAAATTACGTAATTTAGTTACATGTAACTACTTCCCAACATTGTATATGAGTCACATTTAAGAACATGTCTCTGAAATTCAGAGGTTTTCCAAACTGTCCTGGTGTAGCCCAGCACTGTCTCCCTCATCTAACACACCCGATTCAGCTCATTAGTAAAGACCTTAAAGGGATAGTTCACCCAAAAATGAAAATTTGACGCGCCGGCTGTTGTGTGAAAGAGCTCAGGACAGTTGGACTGGGTGGCGGATCAGAGGTAAAAAAACTATATAAATACTGTTCCATAGACAGCAAGGGTCCTTACACGATCAAGGTCGAGAAACGTAGCAAGGAGACCGGTAAAATAATCCATGTGACATCAGGGGTTCAACCGTAATTTTAAAGTCGTTATTTTTGTTTTCTTTGCATACAAAAATTATTCTCATAGCTTCGTAAAATTACAGTTGAACCCCTGATGTCACATGGATTATTTTACCGATCTCCTAGCTACGTTTCTGGACCTTGATCGTGTACGGACCCTCGCTGTCTATGGAAGGTCTGAGAGCTCTCAGATTCCATCAAAAATATCTTAATTTGTGTTCCGAAGATTAACGGAGGTCTCACGGGTTTGAAACGACATGAGGGTGAGTAATTAATGACAGAATTTTATTTTTTGGGTTAACTAACACTTTAAGACCTGATGTTGGTCATAAAAGGTAAAGAGATGTGGCAGCTCTTAAAGGGATAGCAGCCAAAAAAACTAATAACCAGCTGCTAATTTGTCCAGCCAAATTAATTATAGATAGGACACTGAAAATTTGGCAATTAGATGTTTTAGTAATGAAAATGATCTACATTAAAAAATTGTGAGCTCAAACTTGATTTTTACCCCTATTTTGAAGTTACTGTACTCTGCCTTTGCATTGTCTGCAAAAAGTGAGAAGTCACACCAAGGCAAAATGCAGTAGCTTCCACATTTTCAATATTTGGTTACTGATCACCATTTACAAAATCGTTACAGTAACACCTGTATAAATTCTACTGATCGTGGGCTATCTCGTATAGGCCTAGGCTATTGCATATAGTAATGTGACTGTATTAATGTTTTTTTTTTGTTTGTTATTTTTTTTAACCGTAACAAGCAGACTAAAAGTAAAACGTGACCGTTTTGCAATCAATTTATTTGCTATGCTCAGTAACAAAAGAATGCTAGACATAATCAGGGGTGGTTCTAGACCACAGTAACTGGGGGGGCCAGACAGGGGCAACTTGTGCTTTTAGGGGGCACAATTTTAAAATTCATCTTAACCTACTTTAAGTATTATTCATTCAGTTATTTTTCACCATGTCATGTATCCCTGCAATCTCTAGAAGTAATCTATAACAATTTCAACTAAATTAAATATTTCAACATGTATCATTTATTTAAAAAATAATTTTGTATTGTAGTATCAGGGGCATCATGAAGATGAGATGCAGGTGTCTTGAATCAAAATTCCAGGGAAGGTGAACGAGAGGGTGGAGCGTGCTGATCTGGTGACAATGGGTGGTAATTCGTCTGTGATGGTTGTGACTCCGTGACAATATGTTGAATAGAAATATTTTGTAACATTAAATGTCTTTCCTTCGATTTTTGATCAATTTAATGCATCCTTGTTCAATATCAATATCAAAAAAAAAAAAAAAAAAAAAAACTTACTGACCCCAAACTTTGGAATGGTAGTTTGTATGAAATAAATTTATTCTATTTAATATTGCTTTTTCTTTACTAAAATATGATTTTCTGGTATTAAAAAAAAATATTTTAAAAAGTTTAATACTGTAATTTGGACAGAATGGAATGCGTCTTCATAGAATACAATGTGGATTATGCCATTACTTACAGAGACAGTGGTGCATGGTATAGGGGCACTAGACATTGCTGCACTGGGCTGGTCTTCAACCTGACAAGGTCACCTGGCCACACTAAGATTTGGCTTTGCTGCAGCGATGTGAGAGCCAGTAAATCTTGGTTTGGTAAACTAAAAAAGGGGCAAGAAAATGGGCATTTCAGTGAAAAGACAGAATGTGTTATAATAGCATTTATTACTAATTATATTAATATTACTATTACTACTAAGTAAAATAAAAAAAATAAAAATAAAAAAAATGTATAACCTGAATGCAATGTAAGTCGCTTTGGATAAAAGCGTCTGCTAAATGTATACAGTAAATGTAAATGTTAATGTAAGTAAATGCAGCCTTCAAAAACACTTCTTTCTGAATGGTAGTGTAGTCCATAAGAGGAATGATTTATTAGCAGTACTGGAGGTAGGTTACTCTTGAAATAGCTACAAAGTATTTGCATGATGGAATAATTATTAATGTGTACAATTAATAATATCCAGTGTATATGTGGAATGTTGCCTGAGATAGAGAATGAAAAAGAGAAAATGTAGCTTTAACACATGAGAACTATTGAGAGAGATGCCATGAGGGACATGAGTCTAGCTCAGTGACCTTCAACCCAAGCAGAGCTCAGTTATGCTGGGTACACACCACAAGATAATCAGGCTGATTTTGGGCCGATTTCTCCCCTTCCGACAATCCTAGGTAATGTCCCGATTATCTTGGTGGTTCTAAAGATTAAATATTCAACATGTTGAATATTTACGATCAGAAATCCTGATGTGTGGGGGGAACCCCGAGGACAAACACGCGTATGATCTGCAGATTATCACGTGAAATTAAACTATATCCATTCAGAAAACGAGCTGAACAATCAAGAGCAAGAAAGGATTTAATCTATGAAGTACTTATAAATCTGTTTAGGATTCAGGAAATTGGTATAGTCCTGAGGTTCTTATGGGTACCTGCACATGTAGGAGTACAAGGAAATGAAATAGTCGATAAATTGGCTAAACAAGCAATGAAACATATGAACGTAGAGGTACAAATTCCACTGAGTAAAGTAGAAATAAAAGGAAGAATTAAAGAACACATGAATAAAAAGTGGCAGGAAATGTGGGACAAGGATTTAAAGGGCAGGCACTTATACAATATGCAAAAACAAGTTGGCAAAGGGAGAATATGTTTTAACAATAGAAAGGAAGACATAATTTTTACTCGACTTAGAATAGGACATTCTGGTTTAAATAATTCATTATTCACAATAGGGACACATCAGTCGGGATTATGTGATACATGTAGTGAAGCAGAGACTATTGAGCATGTACTTCTACATTGTGCAGTATATATCAAAGAAAGAGAGGAGTAATTTAAGAAACTGAGTAACGAGAGGATCACGTGACCCCTCGACGGCGATGCATGCTTAGTCTTTCGCTCCACTCACTTTGCCACATATTTTACGATCCTGTCAGTAAAATTTGAACCACTCTGCATTGGACCCATCATGAGTGCTAAGGCAGACAAAGGAGATCGGAAAAGAGAGATTGAGCAATCGCCAATGAAGAAAAAATTCAGCGATTCAGCCATCTCCAGTGAAGACCTCGACAATGCTATTGCTAACCGCATTGAACTAGCATTTAAAGAACACCAATGCACTTTGAATTCGGTTGTGAATTCGGCAGTGAGAGATGCGATGGACTCTGTGCTGATTCCAGCATTGCGCGAACTGCGTGAGGACATACAAGCGACCAATAAGTCTGTTAAAGAGCTAAGAGAGGAGTTTGAGGCCATAGCTACCGAGACGAAGCAGACACGTGACCGCGTTGATTCTGTTTAGGCAGCGGCGCGTGAAGATAAGAGAACAGTCACGGACTTAAAGGATCAGCTGGAGCGACTCACCGAGAAGATGACAGATATGGAGGACAGGTGTAGGAGGAACAACGTGAGGCTGGTGGGGCTCCCAGAGGGGATGGAGGGTAACGATGCAGCTGGTTTCCTCAGAGCTAATCTTTCCAAGTGGATTCCTTCCTTGAGGGGCCGTGACATTGAGATTGATCGGGCGCATCGCGTGTATGACGGAGGGAGGGGCTCCGATCGGCCGCGCACTCTCATCTTCCGTGTACTGAGATGGCATGACAGATCAGATATCCTGAAGGGTGCTCGGCAGGCTTACCCGGTGAAGTGCGCACAGAACAATGTCACACTGCTATTTTTTCCTGACTTTAGTCCGGCTACAGCGATCAGGAGAAAGGCATTTGGTCCGGTTTTGAAGAAGATGACAGCGCTTGGTCTCCAGCCCTTCCTCATCTATCCGGCGGTAATTAAGCTACAGCACAAAGGGGAACAGAGAAGCTACGATTCCCCTTAGAAAGCGGAGGATTTTATCAGCTCCATGTCTCAGCAGAAGTCGTATGCCGCAGCTCTGCGGGGGGACGACGGGGGAGCAGCGGCCGCTGTTTGCCAGGATGGACTTGGTCCTAGCTGCCCAGGAGGGGATGATGGCAGGATGAGCATGGACGCTTGCTGAACCTATTTTTGCGTTTTCTTCTCTCCTCTCTCCTACTGGGATATTGTCCTTATTTATCCGTTACAACGATCTCTTTGCTGGTAAGACTGACACTCCATTTTTCTTTTTTGGAGGGGACTAATGGAGAGTAGGTTTAATTAATAAAAAAAAAGGCTGTGTGAGCCTTTCGGGAGACATGTCTTGCGTTGGAGTGGATCGGTCACGACCTATCACTGTTTTTTGTTGCTCAGTCAGACCTATGTTCTCGGTAATGTGCGGTCTGAGTTGTTCCTTGTTTATGGTTGTCGGTTGTTCATATTTTTATGTTGTTTTTGTTTTTTACAGCAGACATTTATACTTTTATCTATTTTACCTTATTTCTAAAGGGATTTTTCATCTAGGAGGTTTGGTATCTAAAATGCACATCAGTGTTTACATGTTATTTACAGAATGGAAGTGCTTCTGTTTTTTTTTGCATCTATTGAGTACAATCTTGGGATTATGAATATTCAATGCATACTCTAAATATTTTATCACTGAATGTGAATGGTTTAAATTCTGCTGTTAAACGAATCCGTGTGTTAGAATATTTACACCGTAAATCTATTTCCTGTGCCTTAATACAAGAGACACATTTAAAACAATCTGACGTGGCACGTTTCCAGAATAAGTATTACAAATTAGCAGCTTTTTCTAGCGCTCAAAATAAAACTAAGGGGGTGCTTATCCTTGTTAACCGGAAGTTAAATTTAACGATTGAACACCTTGGTAGTGATGAGAAGGGTAGATTTGTTTTTATCCGATGCAAAATATATAATAATAGGTTAGCATTGGTATCTATTTATGGTCCGAATGAGACAGACAATGCATTTCTTACACAGATTTCCAAAACTTTACTTGAGGAGATTGATTGCCCTCTAGTGGTGGGTGGTGATTTTAATGCCGTCATAAATCCTGCTTTAGATAAATCTCAATCTGATACAACAGCCAATCCATCCTCTAAATTATTGAATAAATTTATCACTGAGCTTAACTTAATCGATCTATGGAGAATTCAGAATACTAAAGCTAAGGACTTCACTTTTTTTTCTAATAGACACAAGACTTTCTCTAGGATAGACTACATATTTCTCAGCCCATCTTTAATTTCATCTAATTCCTCTATCTCTATATTACCAATTTTATTATCTGATCATTCTGCTGTGTTGTGCAGTGTTCCTCTTTCCGATGTTAAAGCCAAGTCCCCTAAATGGCGCTTTAACATATCATTATTAAGTAATCAGACTTTCATTACCTCTCTAAAAGAATATATTAAGGAATTTCTTGAAATGAATATGCCCTCTGATGTGGATCCTCAAATACTGTGGAAAACGACTAAGTGTGCTATACGAGGTTTCTGTATATCTTTCTCTTCTACTCTTGCCAAAGCGAAAACTCACCAGTTTACACAATTAGAAAATAAAATCCAATCATTACAAAACCTACAAAAACAACATTTTACTGAGCAACAGGCTACACAGCTGTCCTCTTTAAAAGAAGAATATGATTTACTTTCACACTCAAAGGCAGAATTTATTTTACATAGGACTAGACAAAAATATTATTTTGAATCAGAGAGACCTAGTCATTTATTGGCCCTTAGGTTGAAAGAATGCGAGTCTAAGGCATATATTAGCGCAATAAAATCATCAGATGATCAGGTCACCACGAACCCTGTGGCAATTAATGACATATTTAAAGGTTTTTACACACATATGTATAAAGCCAAAACAGATTTTGTTGAACCAATTTGTAAGCAATATTTAGATAAATTGGAACTGCCTCGGATCTCACAGATGGATGAAGACTCTTTGGAGGCCCCATTAAGTTTGGAGGAACTTCACGTCTCTCTAAAAAGCCTTCAAAAGGGCAAATCGCCGGGTCTAGATGGTCTCCCCCCTGAATTATATTTAGAAATTTGGGATTTGGTAGGGATACTTATGCTTAACTCATTTAATTTTGCAATTGAACATGGGGTATTTCAAAGAGATCAAAAAACATCACTGATTTCATTACTTCTTAAAAAAGGGAAAGATCCATTAGATTGTTCCAGCTAAAGACCGATTTCGCTTATCCCATGTGATGTAAAAATCTATGCTAAAGTTTTTGCTTCTCGTATGGAGAAGGTAATTCACAGTCTGATCAAGGAGGACCAAACTGGTTTCATCAAGGGGCACAATGCATCTGACAATATGCGTCGACTCCTTCATATTCTTGACTTTGCGGACTCCCACCCAACCCCTTGTGTGGTCTTTTCACTTGATGCAGAAAAAGCCTTTGACAGGCTAGAGTGGAATTATATGTGGGCAGTTCTGCAATGTTTCGGCTTCGGTGAACACTTCGTTTCTATGATTAAGACATTATACCACTGACCTGCAGCATCAGTCATAACTGGTAATATTATTTTCCCCTCATTCCCTTTACAGCGGGGAACGAGGCAGGGGTGTCCACTTTCCCCCTTATTGTTTTGTCTATCTCTTGAACCCTTAGCACAAGCCATCAGGAAATCTGAAGTATCGATTAAGATTCATGACCATAATCATAGTATTTCATTATACGCTGATGATATTATTCTATATTTAGACCACTTTGATGTTTCAGTCTCTAGTGTAATTAAGGAATTTGATAATTTTAGTAGCCTATCAGGATATAAAATAAATTGGAGCAAATCTGCTTTAATGCCAATTAACAATGTTAAGGTTAATTTTTCTATTCCCTCATTTATCCCTATTAAAGGGATAGTTCACTTTGAAATTAAAATTTGGTATCTATCAGCTTACCCCAAGGGCATCCAAGATGTAGGTGTCTTTTTTTCTTCAGTAGATACAATTTTGATATTTTTAGGTCAAACCGTTCTAGTCTGTCAGTCATATAATGGCAGGTATAGGTCACTGTCTCTATAAGAGGGAAAAAGAACATGCACAGAGAAATCCAAATTAAACAATTCCCCATCGTAACTACACATTGATGGCCTAAGACACGAAACGAGCGGTTTGTGTGAGAAAACGAACAGTATTTATATCGTTTTTTACCTCTTGTACACAACCATGTCCAAGTGATCTGAGTGCGCACACGCATCCGGTGTGTGACGTGTGTGTGCGTGCGCTCTGGCTCACGCTGCATTCATGACGCAACTGCATTCATGACGCAACTTTTCAAGCGCCAACGGAGGCGTCAGCCAATCAGATCGCCTCATGCAAATACCCAATCCCGTTCATGCAACACCAGAAAAGTATGTGATTGGTTGTTGTAACTATGACGGCGCGTCAGCACCACACTTCAGACACGCCCTCCGTCAAGCTTTGACGTCGACGCCCCGTGTGAATGCAGCGTGAGCCAGAGCGCGTGCACACACACGTCACACACCGGATGCGTGTGCGCACTCAGATCACTTGGACATGGTTGTGTACAAGAGGTAAAAAAACGATATAAATACTGTTCGTTTTCTCACACAAACCGCTCGTTTCGTGTCTTAGGCCATCAATGTGTAGTTACGATGGGGAATTGTTTAATTTGGATTTCTCTGTGCATGTTCTTTTTCCCTCTTATAGAGACAGTGACCTATACCTGCCATTATATGACTGACAGACTAGAACGGTTTGACCTAAAAACATCAAAATTGGATCTACTGAAGAAAAAAAGACACCTAGATCTTGGATGCCCTTGGGGTAAGCTGATAGTTACCAAATTTTAATTTCAAAGTGAACTATCCCTTTAAGGAATCTTTCATCTATTTGGGCATTACCATATATAAAAACATTCATAAGATTGCCAGAGACAATTTTAATAACATTTTAGTTAAGGTCAAAAATGACATTCAAAGATGGAAGAATCTTAAAGTCTCTCTCCAAGGAAGAATCTCCACTGTTAAGATGAATTTGTTACCTCGATTTAATTTTTTTTTCTCTATGCTACCACTTTCTCCCCCTCCAGGTTACTTTAAGGAGATCAACTCCATAATTTCTCAGTTTATCTGGAATGATAAATGTCCCAGAATTAAACTTACCACATTACAACATCCTAATAGCGCAGGAGGACTGGCTGTACCAGATTTTGAATTATATTATTGGTCGTTCCAGCTTAAGGCTCTTCATAATTGGGTTGATCCTCAATCTACAGTTTCATGGAGGGTGATTGAAGCTGACAAGGTTAAACCAAATAGACTTCAAGATATTTTATTTACTGGCACAGGAAAAAAAGGGGATAATTATAGATTTGGTCCGGTTGTGGCTAACTCTATTAAAATCTGGAAAACGGTTGAACGTCGGATAGGTGGACCCTTCAAGTTCTGTAACAGTACACCTTTGTGGCACAATTTTAATTTTGTATGCAGAAATCGTCCATTTGTCCAACCCTCTTGGTCTACTTTGGGTGTAAACACGTGCGGTGATATATATGATAACCAGGGCCTCTGTTCATTTCAGACATTAAGAACCAAATTTTGTCTACCAGCATCTGCATATTTTGTTTTTCTTCAATTACGTTCTGCTCTCAAAGCGTATGGCGTTCCTTGGTCTTCTTCCATTTCCTCTCATCCTATGCGGGACTGGATTGCACCATCTGCTGGTCGGCCATCTGTTTCCTTAATATATAATAAAATTATTGATTGTATTACAAAACCTCTTTCTATTAAAACTATTTGGAATAGGGAATTATCTGACCTTAATTTATCTGTCGACTGGGAGAGAGTGTGGTCTAATCTCAGCCTATCATCTAAAAATCTGGCTCATCGTCTTATTCACTTCAAAGTCATTCATAGAGCATACATAACTCCTTACAAAAGATTTAAAATGAAACTACAGTCAAATTTGAACTGCCATATATGTAACACTACATCATCGGGCACTTTTCTGCATATGTTTTGGGAATGTCCTGTCGTCATCAGTCTATGGACACATGTAAACCTGGTTTTGTCATCATTACTGCGAATTGATTGGTCTGTTAACCCAAGTTTGTGTCTTCTTAATGATGATTCTGGTCTCTGTATTAGTTCAATGCAAAAGAGAATGTTGTTTGCTGGTTTTACAGCTGTGAAGAAGACAATAATCCAGAACTGGTTTACACCACAGATGTGTAGAAAAACATATTGGATCCGTAGCCTCCTGCAAATTGTGTCATGTGAATGTACAACGGCGCGAGTAGGTGGGGCCAGGCCTTCGACCATTGATGCTTGGCAGTGTTTTTTGTTGAATATACGTGATTATATAAAGGAGTAACTTTTGTGTTCTTGTTGTCCTTCCCTCTCCCCCTCCCTTTTGATTGGACCTTGAGATGTTGAGTATGTGTCTGTTGTTTTGTTTTGTTGTATTTTGGATATTATGTTGTGTTGTGTGTGAAAAAATAAAATAAAAAATTGTTGATAACAAAAAAAAGAAACTGAGTAACATAGGAGTAATTAATTTCACTGTATCAAATCTTTTAAGTTGTGCCCCAGGACAGACATATTATGAGAGAAATTATTAGTTTTCTGAAGATAACAGGATTAGAAAGTAGAATTTAAATATAAAAAAAATAAAAATTATTTATTTATTTTTCTCTCTCCTTCCCGTTAATGCTTCACACTCCAGTCCAGTTGGTGGCGGTAATACACCATAAGTTGGCTTGTCAACTGCCATTAAATTTTACAAGAAGAAGAAGAAAACGAGCTGACAGAAGACAAAAGCATAACAAACACAGTCATGGCGCAGCACAAAAGCATTTGGACAGCAGAGATGGAGGATCAGCTTGTCGATTTGTGGCAACAGCAGGAGTGTTTATACAACGTGTCCAGTAAAACATATTTATTCTCAAGTCTCGAGAGATCCCGTGTTCACAGTCGGGACTCTTAGTTGAAAATCTGTTGGTGTGTGGTGTGCTGTCTTTGTCACATCGCAGCACACCACACACTGTAGGAGCAAAATGGTTAAATCTAGGATTTTTTGTCCTCATGTTTGAGGTCTCTCACATTTTGAAGACCTTATAAGATTTTTAAAAATATTTTAGTGTGTACCCAGCATTAGAGAGGAAGAGGACAATCCAAGAGTAGAGCCCAGAGATGAAAGAGAGAAAGCACACAGGCTACATTCTTATTTTATCCTTGACCATGTGACTTAAACCAAATCTGAGATATTCAAACCGACCAATACAGCTGCCCCCACTGTACAAGAGGTGTTATAATTAAAAGGTCTCAGCCAACATCTCATTGTTTTGTTGCTTTTTCTTTTTTCTTCTTCTTACTTTCTGTACTTCCGCGAATTTGAACTGAACTTACAGTATACTTCAATCCTTTAAAAAAAATAATTGTAATTCCTTTACCATTGACAATTATGGTGCAACTCTTGTTGCCACAGTTGCAGTAGGCTGGGGCTGGGGATGAGGCTGGGGCACAGGCTAACTCTGCTCCATGGCCTCCTTTGCTGTTCCAGCAGAAGGTTGTTCCACAACCCTTTGGGCTGGTCCAGTAGAGCAGGGGTTTTCAAACCTGTCCTGGAGGACCCCCTGCCCTGCACATTTTGTATGTCTCCCTCATCTAACACACCTGATTCCACTCATCAGCTCATTGCATCCATCCCAGAGCTAATTCAACTACAGCTACAGAGAATATTACCAGCACTCTAAATAAAATAGAACAGTTATCACCAGACTCTCCAAAGTTTATTCTGGGAGATTTTAATCACTGCTGTCCTGACAAGTTTCTAAAAGGGTTTCAGCAGTATGTCAAGTGTACCACCCGCATGGGGAAGATATTAGATAAATGTTATGGTTCAGTTCAAGATGCATACAGAGCTCTCCCCCTTCCCCCACTCGGCTCTGCCGATCACCACACAATCCTTCTTGCTCCAGCATATACACCAGTTGTTAGGAGAGCAACAAAGGTTACTAAAAACATCAAACAGTGGACACTGGGAAGTATCCAATCCCTACAAGGATGTTTTGAATCCACAGACTGGGACAGCCTTCTTTCCACCTCCAACAACATCAATGAGCAGGTGGATACTGTTTCATCATACATTTCCTTCTGTGTCGATAACATCGTTCCTTCAAAAACAGTCACTATCTTCCCTAATAACAAACCTTGGATCACCAAAGAGCTGAAGGAGATCCTAAATAGGAAAAAGAGGATTTTCTTCACTGGCTCTGAATTGGAGATAAAAAGGTCAACAAAGAGGTCAAGCGGGCTATTAAAATTGCCAAGCTGAAGTATAAGAATAAAGTGGAGCAGAAATTTATTGATGGAAACCTCCACTCAGCTTGGCAGGGTCTTAAAACAATGGCCTCCATTAACACTGCTGCCAGCAACCCTAGAACCATTCGGGTGGAGGGTAGCAGTCCTACTTCTCTCCCTGATGACCTTAACTCCTTTTACACCAGATTCGAGTCAGATAATTCCACTCAGCTCGATGTGATAAGATCTGAACATAATCTTGATAACTCTGCATTTACCTTTAGCACACAGGATGTAGTGAGATCCCTCAGGAGAACCAGAGAGAGGAGCTCACCTGGTCCAGACAATATTAGTGGCCGCGTCCTGAGGCACTGCGCTCAGCAGCTAGGGGACGTGTTTCGAATTTTGTTCCAGAGCTCTATGGACAGCAGCACAGTCCCTCAGCTGTGGAAACATTCCACAGTTATTCCCATCCCTAAGAAAAGTAAGACCAAATCACTGAATGACCTACGGCCTGTGGCTCTTACCTCTCTGGTGATGAAAGCTATGGAGAGGATCCTAAAACATCATATTATCAGAGCAACGGACTTCCTGATAGATCCACTTCAGTTCGCATATCGTGCAGGAAGAGGTGTTGATGACGCAAAAACATTTATCATAGATGGTATTCACAAACATCTGGAGCACCCCAACACTTCAGTCAGACTTCTGTTTGCTGACTTTTCTTCAGCATTCAATACTTTGCAGCCTCACATTTTGGCCACTAAACTCTCCTCTCGCTTTCACCTGGACGACCAGCTAATTATGTGGATACTGGACTTTTTGACCAACAGGTCACAGAGAGTTCTGGTTAATAATACTTTTTCTGACATTCGTTACACCTCAACTGGCTCCCCACAGGGCTGTGTGCTTTCACCCCTGCTTTTTATCTTGTACACCGACGATTGCAGATCCACTCTGCCTAACTGTTATCTGGTCAAATACACTGACGACACCGTTCTTCTGTCTCTGTTGTCGAGTCCCTCACAGAACCACGGACCAGCTTTACAGGAGTTTGTGGAGTGGTGTGACAGCTCACACCTGGAACTGAATGTAAGCAAAACCAAAGAGATGGTGGTGACCTTTTCCAACAAGCAGAGGGATCTGGCTGCAGCAGTCACCACCTTTATCCACGGGAAGCCAGTGGAGCTAGTTGAGGAGTATAAATATTTGGGTACTATCTTCGACCATCTGCTGAAATTCTCCTCCAATACAGAGGAGATTCTTAGGAGGTGTCAGCAGCGGCAATCTCTCCTTAGGAAACTTAGTTCATTTGGAGTCTGTAAAGACATTCTGTTGTCCTTTTATTACTCTTTCATAGAGAGTATTGTCACATTCTCCATAACTTGTTGGTTTCAGTCTACTAGTCTCCAGAACAGGAACCGGCTGCAGAGTGTTGTCACAGTGTGCTCTAAGATTATTGGTTTGTCTGTTAGATCTCTTACACACATATATGATCAACAGACACTTAGGTTAGCAAGTAAGATTATTAAAGACCCTTCACACGTTCTTCACTCTGCATTTGAGTGGCTCCCCTCTGGAAGACGGCTGCGCTGCCCTGCCTGTAGAACTCAGAGAAGGAGAGCCACCTTTGTTCCTAAAGCCATTCTGCTCTTAAATTCTCAAACTTAATATTATTTTTTTTATTTCATTCTTTATAGACTCCAAACGGAAGACTCTTCTTCTTCTTAATTTTTTATTATGTAGGACTTCTTTTTACTGTATAGAAACAAATTATCCTTGCTGCTATTTATTGTTATTTATTGTCATTATTATTGTTTACTATTATCATTGCAATAATATTGTGTATCGGTTTGAAATAGTGTTGTTTTTCTTGAAGTGCTGCTCAATATGCTTTTGAATTGCCCCTTGGGGACAAATAAAGTTTTTTGAATTGAATTGAATTGAATTGAATTAGTAGAGACGGCAAGAACTAAATTTGGTGTGTCTGATTAGGGAGACATACAAAATGTGCAGGGCAGGGGGTCCTCCAGGACAGGTTTGAAAACCACTGCAGTAGAGGAAGTGGGCTGCTTAAGACAACCATAAAAATATATAACAATATATAACATATAACAATTCAGAAAGAAAACTATTTCAGTAAATAATAATAACAAAATATACTTGCTACATTAAAGTTACCTTTGGAGTGTGAAAGCCACAGATGCATTTCAGCACACCTCCAAGCAAGGTCATCTGGCCATGAGACTGCATTGGACATTACTCAATCTAAGCATTATAACAAATGTAATGCACAATACAGGTGAGTCCCATAACAGGGCATTAAATACTTCATTAAATTAATTGATTAATTAATTAATTGATACATTTCTAGGACATGAGTCATGTTTATCTTATATATAATATTACAGTTTGTATCTCTTTTTAAAAGAAGAGAGAAACAGGAGAGGAAAATGTCACACCTTCAAACCACCCATTCATTCACCATCCATTCCCCTGTCACAGTCTCAGTCACCTGCCCTCTCACCAGCTCAGTCACCAGCCCAGAACTACATTTCCCAGCAGCCTGCATGGTTCACACCTGCTCCCTGTCCCCAATAAGCACACCTGTTACTGATCAGCTCATTCCCCCTCGCTATATAGACTGTCACCAGTCACATCACAATTGTCTGGTCTTGTTGCAGTTTCTCCAGTCTTCCAACCTTGCGTTTGTGCTCGTTCCAGTTTACCTACCTGCCAATTGAAGGATACATTGTGTATGGATGTTGAGGTTTGATATCTTCTGGAGTTTTGGTGAACATCAACCTGTCTACTCATCTGAAGTACTTACCTGGATTCCCCTCCCTGCCCTTCTGCCATCAGCAGTTCATCTGTTCTTATATCCTTTTACCTGCAAAGGGAAAAAGAAACCTATTATCACGAGAAGTCATTTGAACTCTTTATGAAATCTGGACAGTTACCTGAGTTGCTGTTTGGAATTCCCCATTGGACCGTTCTGTTTGAGTATCCTGCTAAAGCAAAGACTGTTTAAGCAATCTTCTTTTAAGTTATGTTATGATGACTGTCCAGTCTGAACACCGCAAACCTGGTGTCAAAAGTAGCGGATTCACCCATCATATCCATTAAATCAGTGCTAAAGGGTATAACCAACCCAAGAAATAAGGTAAGGCTGAGCACCAAAGACCACCCTCTATACTCCCTCACTCAGAATGGCCAGTCAATGGTGATCTTTGTGTTAGAGTTCAGGGAGCGAGCCAAAACTTCCTCACTGGGCAATTCAGAGCTAATAGCTTTGTTTCTAGGTGGCTTAGGTGATCTGTGGTCCTCCAGAATGACCAAGAATTTTCTCAAGGGCTCACTCACAGAGTACCTGTATTATGCCCTGCTGCTGAGCCGATCCACTCCATTCGGTCCTTCGCCACCGTCATCACCTATCATGGCTGCTGATCGTGAGTCATCACCAATCCTGACCGCTGATCACCAAGCATCACACATTATGGCTGTTGTTCTGGAAGCACCACCTGTTAAGGCCACCAGTACAGAGTCTTTATTCAAGATGGCCACCATCCCAGAGCCTTCCTCGGTGTCCAGTCCAGCCTGTGAGTTCATTTCAGTCCCAGAATCTAGAAATGACTCCGGTCCAGGGCAGGCTCCAGCCCCTGACCAGAGTCCAGGGCAGACTCCAGCCAGTTCCCCAGTTTCGGCCAGGAGTGCCGTTCCCAGTTCCAGTGGATCCAGTTCTCTAGTCACAGCAAGGAGTGTCATTCTATCAGTTTCCCTCATCACGGCCAAGAGAGCCATTTCTCCTTTAATGGAGATCAAATCCCTAACCTCGACTCCTGTTCTCTGGTGGTCATCTGCTCCTCCATGGAGACTTCCCACTCCTGTACTCTGGTGGTCGTCTGCTCCTCCATGGCGACCTCCCGCTCCTGTACTCTGGTGGTCGTCAGCTCCACCTTGGTTGCCCTTGTCTGCTCCGCCATGGCTCCCCCTTTCTCCACCAAAGTCCCACTATAGCGTGAGGACACGCCTTTGGGGAGGGGGGAGTACAGTCTCAGTCACCAGCCCTCTCACCAGCCCAGAACTACATTTCCCAGCAGCCCGTCTGGTTCACACCTGCACCCTGTCCCCAATCAGCACACCTGTTACTGATCAGCTCATTCCCCCTCGCTATATAGACTGTCACCAGTCACATCAAAATTGCCTGGTCTCGTTGCAGTTTCTCCAGTCTTCCAACCTTGCGTTTGTTCACTTTCCAGTTTACCTACCTGCCAATTGAAGGATCCATTGTGTATGGATGGTGAGGTTTGATATCTTCTGGAGTTTTGGTGAACATCAACCTGTTTAGTCATCTGAAGTACTTAGCTGGATTCCCCTACCTGCCCTTCTGCCATCGGCAGTTCATCTGTCCTTATATCCTTTTTACCTGCAAGGGAAAAAGAAACCTATTATCATGAGAAGTTATTTGAACTCTTTATGAAACCTGGACACTTACCTGAGTTGCTTGTTTGGAATTCACCATTGGATCTTTCTGTTCGACTATCCTGATAAAGCAAAGACTGTTTAAGCTATCTTCCTTTTTAAGTCATGTTATGATGAATGTTCGGTCTGAACGCACCTGCCTCAGTTTGCTTCTTCTGTATAAATAAACATATATCCCAGTTAACTTACCTGTGCTTCTCCTGGTCTGTTTTGTGACATCCCCCACCTTCTCAAATCTCTCTATCTCCCAGTATACACAAATCTTTAATGTAGCTTTTCTTTAACAGTACACTGTAGAGAAATTAATGTGAATTTAATTGTAAAAAACTGTTAAATGGTTAACGGCAAGTTCCTCTACTATATATGGTGAAAAACTGTATTAGACATTACATGTAATTTTACAGTAGTATACCATTTTTGGAAGTAAAAAAGAACATACAGTATAATTTACAGTGAATAACTGTAAATTGATATTCCCAGAATTTCCTGTTACATTTAAAAAAAAAAAAAACTGTTGAAATAAATGTTGTATCTAATGTTGTTAAATTAATGTTTATTGCATTATTTCAGTTTCGTGTGTGTTACCATGGTGGTGTTTGTGTGAATGACACTGTGCACCTTCTCTCTCTCTCTCTCTCTCTCTCTCTCTCTCTCTATATATATATATATATATATATATATGTTAATATTTAACAGCTGCTTGTGATGGGCTTTGGTTCATCGTGTGACTTTCTCATCACCACCTGCTTTTGGTGGTTATCAGTGTATTACAAAGATACAAAACAGATTTCAGTAGGTTGATATATTAACATATCACTTAATGAAATTACGGCATTTAAACGGAAATTTAAGTTGCGGGCTTTTTACCATAAATTTTATGGATTTTTTTTAGTGTATGACATAAATCTCAAAATACCTGCAACACTTGTCTACATAAATGTCTATAAACAATGACACCAAGTTTACATCAGTGTAAGCCATAACATATCACAATCATCACATTACATTGTTCTAATGAATGGGATCAGGTACATGTTTGTATTGAAGCCTAATGTGGTGTTCTGTTATGCAAATACATTAAACAAAGATACTACTATAATGTTCGATTATGCAAGTCAACAAAACACGAGTCTTTTTTATTTCTCATGCAAAGGTAACAAACACACACTCACCCTTTGATAAATCTCGTACCACTTCTTCTGTCGAGGAGCTGGCCTGTTACCCTCATTTGATGGCCAAATTCCTGTGCTGGCAAACTTTTTAAGACGTGAAATCCATTCAGCATCCGACATCTCTTTATGCATTTTTTTTTTTTTTGCCAGACATTTTTCTTGAACTTGATGGAAACAGTTTTGAAAGAATTATTAAAAACGATACACTAATTTAAAAATGTAGAAGTATGCAATTAGATTAGGATTTTTTAGCTGTTGTAGTTCGTAATACCACTGTATTTGGTTTAAAAATAAATAAATTGATGCTTGTTGTAGGTCATGATCCTCAATACTGAACTTTTTTGATCTCTGACACTTCGGCGCGGTTGGGCAACTTGATTGACACCTGACTAGAGCGCTGACTCCTCCACCTAGCGGTGATAAGTGAAACGTGCCATCGACATCCCCTTGAACTCTGATTGGTCAAATGTCACAAATGTTATAAATATGGTAAGAATCACACTTTTTGATTGGCTTAAAATGTTATAGTGCTTCAACGCGATTGGCCCAAATGTCAGATCGCTTTGACATGATTGGCTGTGCAGTTCGACAAAGCTCGACTGTAACCCAAAGGTTGCGGGTTCCAATCTCAGTGCCAGCAGGGACTGTAGGTGGGAGGGTAAATGTACTGGGCTCTCTTCCACCTTCAATACCGTGTGTGTGTTCGCTCGTTCGTTCGTTCACTACTCACTGCTGTGTGTGTGCACTTGGATGGGTGAAATGCAGAGCACAAATTCCGAGAATGGGACGCCTTACATTTAGTAATTTAGCAGACGCTTTTTATCCAAAGCGACTTACAAATGAGGACAATAGAAGCAATCAAAACCAACAAAAGAGCAACAACATGCAAGTGCTATGACAAGTCTCGGTTAGCCTAACGCAGTATGGGCCATACTTGGCCCCACGTTACATTTCCTTTCCTTTCCTATCTTTAGCTGTCCATCACTTAGTCATTATCGTTTTAAGGTGAGGGGGGAAACATTTAAAATAGTCAAATATTACATATTCTGTGGCAAAAAAATAAAAACAAATAAATAAATATATAAATAAAAACATCAAATGGAAGTAAAAATTACATCAAAGGACCACAAAGTGGGATCTGGGATTTTTTAATCTTTTAATATTCAGAACTAAATTAGCACAAGAAATATTTAATGTTAAAGGAAGTCACTTTTTTTGTAAACTGTAGTGTTGTAGTCAAGACCACCTAATCCGAGACCAAAATGAGACCAAGACAATTGTGTGTTGAGACCAAGACAAGATCAAGACTTTGAGGGGTTGAGACCGAGTCAAGAACAAGACCAGACTAGCACTGCTCAAATTCATCTAAAGGATCCACATTTACTGCCTGAGAAATGCCTTATTTTTAATCATTAAATACAATAATAAGACTTAAGAATTAAGAATTGGTACAGTTACAAATGCATAAATAATGTTGAGAATAATGTTAAAAATTATTTATTGAACGTTTTTATAAAAGCAATATCTTTTTTTTTCAAAACAGTTCTCTTGCTCTTGTGAAATTGCTTAATTATACCATATTATAATATAAAAATCCACATCTCATACACTCAAGCACTTATATTCTCAATAACTTTTTTGCAACAATATCTTGAATTTTGTGGGTGTATGTATTAATTTTGGTGACATTTTTGACACAGTCCCTCAATAATTTCTGTCCCGGCATAAGAGTATAAGGGGGCCTCAAGATGACTTAAAATTGTTTAAAATAAAACAAAACAAGCATTAAAATTAACTAAAACAGGTAAAAATCAAAGACATTTCTTAGAATTTGGTTATTTTTATAATGAATATACATCTTTCTAGTCATGCTAAGCTCTAAAACATTTTGGGTGAGTGGAGGGGGGCCTTCAAATAATGTTGTGGACAATAGTGGTAAGTGAAGTCAAACATTTTGAAATCCACTGGTATAAATCAAATGATTTATTTTTGCTCTTTAGTTATTTAATTAGTTATTGATTGCATTTGAAGCAGGAAGTTTTACATCAAATCACATTAATGATGGTTGTAAATAAAAAGACAATTTAGTGATATCCCCGCAGTTGTAGTCTTGACTGGTCTTGAAACAAAATCCCGAGTCCTCTTAGTCTGAGACCAAGACAAGACCGAGTACAAGTGCGGTCGAGACCGAGACAAGACCAAGACCATCAAAAAATGGTCTTAAGACCGGTCTCGAGTACTACAACACTAGTAAACTGCATGCTATAATGAACATTCAAACACAGTTTATATGTGCATACTCAGATTGTTTGCTTCAAACATTGTTTGCACTTGGTTTCATGAGCGTACGTGCACAATGACTATGGCTGGAAATAATCCCGAATGAGATAACAATTACTTCATGTCTTTCATGGTGATAATCCCTCCTCAGCTTCCTGGGGTTTTACACTGCTGACACTGACAGTCTGGGATTATAACTGAAGCACTATCAATGATTAATACGCCTGAGAATCTTCTCCTTTGATTAAATCTCTATGCATGTATTAACGGGATCCATTTATTCATGTTATTCATGCTAACATGAGGTTTTTTATTTTATTTTTATGATAAACATTCCTGCCCAATTGTATGTAAGTATATTATACTGTTACTAAGACTTTTAATTTGATTGTTTATTTGATTGATTACGCTGTTTATATATTAGTTCTCCAGTTACAATGTGCAAATGCAATTGTTTTATAAATTCAATTATAATTCAATTTTTGATTGTGATTTTGCTACATATGCTGAAATTCCTCACCCTGTAAATCTCAACCATTATCTCAATTTATCTGGATTCTTTAATAAACATGACTTGTTTATTCAAAAGCCCCACTACATAGACCTCAGTTTTCGGCACGTGTCTTGATCCTGACAAAAGTGCTGCTCCTCGTGTCCAAAGTGACAGTGCCTAGTAATCTCCCCCAGTGCTGACCAAGGGAACCAACCCAATCCGCTCAGACAGGTATAGCACCTGCATTAAGCATGGCTAGGTATCTGTTTGTATCCATCTGTCTATTTAGGAAAGCTGGAGAATGGGTGAAGGGTATTTTAGCTATAACCCTGGCTAACCTGATTAGTTGGGCAAAACACATCCTGGGTACAAATACCAGCTCCTCCCCACTGCTCTTTCTATCCTCAAGCTTCAGACCTCACAAATTATTCGAAATCATCACTACCAGGTATGAAATTCATAATGGGTGTAGAATTTAAAGGACCCACTGGTGGGTGTTATTTGGGACATAGGGTATAACAATGTGATTCAGATTTTATGTCACCGTTATGTATATTGGAAAGTCTTGATTAAGACTGCAGGTTTACTAGATGATATATGAAGAACATTATTGTAAAGTATAGCTTGAAGGACTTTTTATAAAAGCCAGTGACTAACATGCAATGATTGTTGAAGTTAGGTTTATATTACAAAATGGTATTACATTATTTAGGCATTAATCTTTTGCTTTTTTATTATTGTGTTCAAGTTTCTAAACAACTATGAGCCCAAAACATATCGTCTTCAAGAAAATATCCAAGGACAAGTCGGTAAGTTAAAATAACTGCAGAGGTGGATATACATATATAGTACATTAATATAGTAATTTTAAAAAGAAAATATCTGCCTTTTCTTTTTTTCTTCAAATGGTCATTGAAACAAGGACCTTAAGTATTCATAGTCAACATCAGGAAGATCAACTAATTACTAGCTGTTTTATTTTCTGTAAAGTTTTTGCAAACCTGTTACCAAATTTTAGTTGTGTAAATAGAGTTTATACCCTGATTTGTATGATTTAATGATTTTGAAGCAATAACAATTAAATACAATTGAACAGACCAAATTTGAGAAGTACATTTAAAAAGAAAAAAAAAAGTTAATGATGCTCACTATTGCTAGTTTGGGACCTTTGTTGGTTTGTAGTTTAATGAACTACAAAAATAGATTAAAGGGGAAAAAAGGTTTGTTTGTTTCATTTTTATTATAGTAACATGAATAATAAGCTTTTACAACTTCATTTTTGTTGATACAATTTGCATTGTTAAAAGCGCTATACAAATAATAGTGACTTGACTTGACAAATTAGTTAATGTGATGATTTGGGAAAATGAAAAGAATTTATTCAGTTGTCTTTCTTCTGCAGAAAAGGTCTTGATTGTCACAATTAGTGTTGTCAAAAGATTAATCGTGATTAATCGCATCCAAAATAAAAGTTTCTGTTTACATAATATATGTGTGTGTTCTGTGTATATTTATTATGTATATATAAATACATGCACATACAGTATATATTTTGAAAAATATATACATGTATTTACATATAAATATATTTAATATAAAAACATAACATATTTTTCTTAAGTATATGCATGCATGTGTGTGTATTTATATACACACAGTACAGTACACATGCATATATTATGCAAACAAAAAAACTTTCATTTTGGATGCGATTAATCACGATTAATTGTTTGACAGCACTAATTTAAAGGAATGATAAATTGGTCAAGCAAGCATGTTTGAGCTTCCGTTACTTTCGTTATATAACCATATTTGCTGTGCTCCATGTATGTGTGATGATCAATGTTTAAGGGGAATTAAACCCTAAATTAAAAAGTGACCATGTCTCTACAGAAGACTTGTATGAAACTCCTTGATTCATATGGATTTATTGTACAATGTTTTTATGATTTTTTTTTTTCTTCTGAAGCGTTAAAGTTTTATCTGAATGCACTTACAATGAGAGGACAGAAATCTCTCAGGTTTCATTAAAAATATCCTCATCAAAGATGAACGAAAGTGTTATTGGTTTAGAACAACATGAGGGTAAGTAAATGATGACACAATTTTCATTTTTGATTGAACTAATAATTTCAAGGGAGTTAACAAAGGATACATCCAATGGACACGAGAAGCATTGATGTGTTCTTGTCTTTTCATATCGTTCTTAATGTCCTCACAGAACTCCAACTTAATACAAGCATTCACGTCATCGCAGAACTCTTTATAACATGTAAACTAAACTTTAATTCTGACAATTCCAACATGGCACGAACACACCGCTATTTTGTCATTTCTGAACCATTTGTGATCCTGAGTGGTGCATTCTCCAGACTCACTTAACATTATATATATATATTTTGGGCAAGATCCTAATTTAATAATTTCCTTAAATAGTATGAACTAATGAACGTAATTTAATAATTCAAAATACGGTATTATGAACGTAATTTCCTTAAATAGTATGAACTCTGATGTTACTACCAAAATAACATTCTGATGAAAAAAAATGTGGCAGTGACATACAGGTGTGCCTTAATGTAGGGTGTTCCATATGGTCACAAATGAGACAGTAATGCCCAGCACCAGTCCTGACTTAGAGTGCTCTGCCCTTCAGTAGAACATATGATGCTCGTTTTCGGGTGTAAACAGGTTTATCATCAAAGATGTCATTGGTTCCTATGCTAATTCAACAGTTTGAGTCAATCATTTAGCATGAAATATTAATTAGACAAAAAGAATAAGACACTAGAATTGATTACTAGAGTTAGCTTTGATACAAGGATTTGACTCTTTTAAGCCCGAGACACTCTGCACGATTTTAGCAATCCTATAAGATCATTGCATATCACACTGTATGACATGGATCTAATAAACATGGGTAGCCTATGATGTGCATGTAGACTGCACGATGTTGACACCTATTGACTTGTAGGCTATGACGCACGTTACTATAGAAGAATAAAATGTCATCAGCATGCGCTAGGAGTAAACTAAAAGCATTAAGCCCGAAACACACTGCACGATTTTCAGCTGTCCCAGACGAAAGATTGGCATCGTGAAACATTCGCGGCGACTGTGATCGTGGCTCCTAATCGCGCTGTGTCATACAGTGAGAGAGGTTCAAAGACGGCCATTGTCATGGTCATTCGACCAAAGATAGCCTACGATCATTTCTGACAGTGTCAGAAAAACAGCATGATCATCGCATAGTGTATTTGCTTTATGGTGGATCAGCACCTAGAGACGACCTCTACAGCCCTGAACGTCAGCGGAGACCAGGACACCTAGATGAGCCCCAGAGACAGACCCCCAGTGAGGACCCCGTCACCTAGACAGCCATCAGGAAAAGACCTCGGGAACCAGTTGAGCCCTCCAATCTGACTTTGCAGCAGTTGGAATTGAACTGCTGTGTCGTCTGGCCAGAGGAGAAATGGCCCCCCGACTGAGCCTGGTTTCTCCCAAGGTTTTTTTCTCCGTTCTGTCACCAATGGAGTTTTGGTTCCTTGCCGCTGTCGCCTCTGGCTTGCTTAGTTGGGGACACTTCATTTCCAGCAATATCGTCGACTTGATTGAACAGAAACTTTTTGAACTGAACTGAGCTGGACGATGCCATCACTGAATTCAATAATGAAATGCCTTTAACTGAAAATTGAGTGTTTAATCTTGTCATTTTACATTATTGACACTATTTTCCCATTTTGATATTGTGCAGTTGCTTTGTCACAATTTGTATTGTTAAAAGTGCTATATAAATAAAGGTGACTTGACTTGACTTGACTGCTACGATCCACATTTAATTCAATTAAATTCAATTCAATTCAAGTTTATTTGTATAACGCCTTTTATGATACAATCGTTGCAAAGCAGCTTTACAGGAAATTAAGTTTCTACAGTATATTTATATACTGTAGAAACTTAATATATTTAACTTATGGCAAAATTTGGTAATTCTGTATGTTGTCTGGAACAACCTGATATTGCCGAGTGCGACGTGTTCCTGGGTCAACATCTTTGTTGACCCTGGAACTGTCAGGGTGCGCGGGGAACGAAGGAGCGAGGAGACAAGGAGAATTCTTCAAACAGGGATTTTAATAAAACACAAGGAAGACATTTAATCACGGACATCAGACATGGGGAAAACCAAGGCTTAAGAATACTGGGGAGTAACGAGGAGAACTGAAACAGGTGGGGAGCAATCAAACACACAGCTGGGAGGAATGATAAATCAAAGAACATACTGGTAATGTGGAACAGGAAAAACCATATAAGGACATAGGAGGGAAAACACGTGACATGGGGAACACAGGACTGACAGTACTCCCCCCTCCCGAACGGTGCGTCCCGCACCGAACACCATCCAACGGGGAGGGGGGGTGGGCGCTCTGGAGGCCTTAAGGGACATAGAGACAGGACAGGACAGGAGGCCTCCAGGGCGGCGCCCATTCTGGGAGCCATGGCGGAGCGGGGAGGTCGGGAGGCCATGGCGGATCCGGGGACTCAGGAGACCATGGCGGGTCAGAGGACTCAGGAGGCCATGGCGGGTCAGGGGACTCGGGAGGCCATGGCGGATCCGGGGACTCGAGAGGCCATGGCGGGTCAGGGGACTCGGGAGGCCATGGCGGGTCAGGGGACTCGGGAGGCCATGGCGGGTCAGGGGACTCGGGAGGCCATGGCGGGTCAGGGGACTCGGGAGGCCGTGGCGGAGCAGGGAGCTCGGGAGGCCGTGGTGGAGCAGGGAGCTCGGGAGGCCATGGCGGAGCAGGGAGATCGGGAGGCCATGGTGGGACCACCTCCGAGACCGCGGCCCCAGCCCCCACCTCGGTCTCTTCGGCCGGAGCCCTACTACCCCCCCAAAAAATTTCCTTGGGGTAAATAGGGGCTCCATCGGGCACTAGGGGGCGCACTGGAGGCATGGACTCTTGGGTGCGCTCTGGAAGCGCGGACTCTTGGAGGCGCTCGGCAGGCGTGGGCACTTGAGGGCGCTCGGCAGGCGCGGGCACTTGAGGGCGCTCGGCAGGCGCGGGCACTTGAGGGCGCTCGGCAGGCGTGGGCACTTGAGGGCGCTCGGCAGACGCGGACACCAGAGGGCGCTGGAGAGGAGCAGGCTCTGGGGTGCGCTGGCGAGGAGCGGGCTCTGGGGTGCGCTGGCGAGGAGCGGGCTCTGGGGTGCGCTGGCGAGGAGCGGGCTCTGGGGTGCGCACTGGAGGGCACCTGCGAGGAGCAGGCACTGGAGGGCACCTGCGAGGAGCAGGCACTGGAGGACACCTGCGAGGAGCAGGCACTGGAGGGCACTTGTGAGGAGCAGGCACTGGAGGGCGCTCTTGAGAGCTGGACGGAACCAGCAGGGGCTCTGGAGAGCTGGACGGAACCAGCAGGGGCTCCGGAGAGCTGGGCGGAACCAGCAGGGGCTCTGGAGAGCTGGACGGAACCAGCAGGGGGACTGGAGGGCGCAGTCGAGGAGCGGGCACTGGAGAGCTCTGGCGAGGATTAAGGCATATTTGGCTTGCCATATTCTTTGCCGGCAGGTAAGGAAGAGCTGCGGGCCGCGGGGGCGGGCTTGGGGGAGCCGCGGACGACGGCAGGCTGGTTCTGGCTCGGGCCCGGACACTCTCCAGACACCGGAGGATCCCTTCCCTCCAGCATAGTCCCTTGGTGTCTGGGAGGTCCACGGGACGATGGGCATTGGCCCCGTGCCAGAACAGAGATAGGATGGTGGCGTCATCTAATGCCGTCGCCGCGGCAAGCCTGCAGAACTCCTGCGAATACTCGAGGAAAGGGAGATCTCGGTGGGCAAGGCCGATGAAACGGGCGGTGACTTCCATCGCCGCGGGAGCAAGGAAAAAACAGGAAATAAAAAAACTTTTCAAAACCGGGAAAACAAAAACGAGGGAGAAGTAACGCCGCTTACTTCTGTTTAGGTCCGTGATTCTGTCAGGGTGCGCGGGGAACGAAGGAGCGAGGAGACAAGGAGAATTCTTCAAACAGGGATTTTAATAAAACACAAGGAAGACATTTAATCACGGACATCAGACACGGGGAAAACCAAGGCTTAAGAATACTGGGGAGTAACGAGGAGAACTGAAACAGGTGGGGAGCAATCAAACACACAGCTGGGAGGAATGATAAATCAAAGAACATACTGGGAATGTGGAACAGGAAAAACCATATAAGGACATAGGAGGGAAAACACGTGACATGGGGAACACAGGACTGACAGGAACAACATTGTGATTAACCAATCAGATTTCAAGAACCAGTTTATAATTATTGTGAAGTTTAGGAATACAATCAGTGTTTGGTGCCTGTACAGCAGTGTAACTCATCTATCAGTTCCTCTGATTTTAGGGATTACTCATGGGTAAGGTTAGGTTTAGGTGTAGGAATATGGTTAAGATTATATTTTTGGATTAAAATGTTGTTCCAGGGTCAACAAAATATGTTGACCCAGGAACACGTCTAACTCGGCAATATCAGGACGTGCATGTTGTCTGAGGGTTGGCATCCTCTGAGGTCCTCTGAGGGGTTGGCATCATCTCTTCTCAGGTGTTTGGTCATCTCATATCATTTAAGGGTTGGATCCAGACTGAAGCTTGTGTAACTCCTAGTTACCACGGGATGTTAATCCCGTGGCAGAAACAGAGAAACAAATAGAGACATAATTAGCATAGCTGTTGTTCCATCCAAGCAAAAATTATTTGTTCAACCAAAGCTAAAGAATAATAATGTGCGTTTGATCAAATATAACTGCAGTACAAGATTATGAGATGCATTATATGAATGCTTGGCTAAAGAGATGTGTCTTTAATCTAGATTTAAATAGAGAGAGTGTGTCTGAACCCCGAACGTTATCAGGAAGGCTATTCCAGAGTTTGGGAGCCAAATATGAAAAAGCTCTAACTCCTTTAGTGGACTTTGCTATCCTAGGTACTAGGTTCAAGGTTCAAGGTTCTTGTTTATTTGCAGGGTATAATCAGTAGTGAAATGTAGATCAGGACGGGTCCGCTCAATGGACAGTGCGATTATACATAACACAGGAGCATGTCTACAAACAAGAAATAAAATAAGGAGTAAAATGTGCAATGAACTAAAATGTGCAATACAGTCAACTGAGGGTTTAATAAATATTAATATAACCAGGGATGTGCAAGATGAATGTGCAAACAGGTTGCGGTACACATAGCAGCAATGCGGATGATGGAGAATGATGGGTGTCGCAGTTAATTAAATGAGTCCTGTAGATGTTTATGAGACTGAGTTTAGGAGCCTGATGATCTGAGGGTAGAAGCTCCTTCTCAGTCTCTCAGTTTTTGCCATCACACTTCTGAAGCGCTTGCCCAAAGGAAGTGTGATGAAAAGACGGTTACCGGGGTGATATGAGTCCTTGATTATTTTTGCAGCTCTGCTTCTGCAGCGTTTGAGGTAGATGTCCTGCAGAGAGGGGAGGGCAGACCCAGAGATGCGCTCAGCTAAGCGCACAACTCTCTGCAGGGCCTTGCAGTCCTGATTTGTGGCGCTGAGATGCACTGAGTCAATACACTTTCTATGGCCCCTGAATAGAAAGTTTTCAGGATTGCTGGTGAGACCCTGAATTTCCTCAGCTGTCGCAGATGGTACAGTCTTTGCCTGGCTTTCTTGACCTGTGTTTGAATGTGTGCAGTCCAAGTCAGGTCCTCGGAGATGTTTACACCGAGGTACTTGAAGCTGCTTACTCTCTCCACAGGGGTCCCACTGATCATAAGAGGAGTGAGGGCCGCTGCTGTCTCTTCCTGAAGTCTACAATCAGCTCTTTAGTTTTGCTCACGTTCAGAGAGAGACAGTTGTCCTGGCACCATGATGTTAGTCTCTCTACCTCACCCAAGTATGCGGTCTCATCATTGTTGGAAATGAGGCCCAGAACCACAGTATCATCAGCAAATTTGACAATAGAAGTGGAGCTGTGAGAGGACACACAGTCGTGTGTGTAGAGAGAGTAGAGCAGGGGACTCAGAACGCAGCCCTGCGGGGCTCCTACGTTCAGGGTGATGGAGTTGGAGGTGAACTGGCCCATTTTCACCACTTGTGGTCTGCCGGTGAGGAAGTCCTGGATCCAGTCACAGAGTGGAGTGTTTAAGCCGAGGTCTGAGAGTTTGACAGCTAGCTTGGAGGGGACTATAGTGTTGAAAGCTGAGCTATAGTCAATGAATAACAGTCTGACATAGTTGCCATTTTTGCTGTCAATATGAGTGAGGGAAGAGTGCAGGAGAGATGGCATCATCAGTAGACCGTGGGCGATAGGCAAACTGAAGAGGGTCCAAGGTAGCAGGGATGGAGGAGTGTGTTTCGTCTCTCAAAAACCTTCATGACTGTTGATGTGAGGGCAACTGGACGATAGTCATTCAGGCAAGAGGGTTTACTGTTCTTAGGCACAGGGATGATGACAGATTTCTTGAATGAGGTGGGAATCACAGAGGTAGCAAGGGACTCGTTAAAGATGGAAGTAAACAAACCAGCAAGCTGATCGGCACACGATCTCAGAACGCGACCAGTAAATCAGGGGAGGCGGCTTTTCTGATGTCTCTCCGGACCTCGTCCTCCGTCACGGTGATAACACGATCAACATCGCTGCTCTGTCTGCTGCTTCCTGACGCGTTGATCGGCAGAGTCGCACCGCCGTTGCGATCGAAGCGGCCGTAGAAGATGTTTAGCTCTTCGGCCAGCAATGGATCTGCACTCACCTCGGCAGAGGAGTTATTTAAAACCAGAGGAACAGATGGTCTTCAGTCCCTGCCACATGCGTCGAGAGTCATTGAGCTGAAAGTGTGACTCAATTCTCTCTCTGTATCGGAGTTTAGCAGCTCTAACTGCCCGTCGGAGAGCATAACATGATGATTTGTAAACGCTCATGTTTCCTGACAGAAACCGGCGTTGTATGCGGCAGTGCGTTGGTTAACCGCACACCGTTCTGTCCACCCACGGTTTCTGATTAGAGAATGTCCTTATTGTTACCGTTTCAGTGGCTTGTTCGGTTAGCATGTAAACAAAGCTTAGTGCTACATCCGTGAACTCGCTGACGGCTGAATGTCGCCCGGAACAGTCGACGTCAAAGAGACAGCATATAAGGACATAGGAGGGAAAACACGTGACACTTCCCTGGGGAACACCAGGACTGACAGGAATCAACATTGTGATTATACCAATCAGATTTCAAGAACCAGTTTATAGGCATTATTGTGAAGTTTAGGAATACAATCCAGTGTTTGGTGCTCTGTACAGCAGTGGAACTCATGCTATCAGTTCCTCTGATTTTAGGGATTACTCATGGGTAAGGTTAGGCTTTAGGTGTAGGAATATGTGTTTGTTAAGATGTATATTTTTGGATTAAGCCAATGTTGTTCCAGGAATGTCAACAAAATATGTAGCGATGACCGCAGGAACACGTCGGGGTAAATAACTCGGCAATATCATGGACGTAGCATGTTGTCTGAGGGTTGGCATCCTCTGAGGTCCTCTGAGGGGTTGGCATCATCTCCGCCCCCCTTCTCAGGTGTTTGGTCATCTCAGTTATCATGTTAAGGGTGTGGATCCAGACTGAAGCTTGTGTAACAGTCCTAATGTTACCACGGGATGTTAATCCCGTGGCAGAAACAGAGATCTTACAAATAGAGACATAATTAGCAGAATATAGGGGGGCTGTGAGCTTTGTTTCTCAGTCTGTCACGCAAAAATTCCATTTGTTCAACCAAAGCTAAAGAATAATAATTGTGCGTTTGATCAAATATGAACTCGGCAGTACAAGAATTATGAGATGCATTATATGCAGGTTATGCAGCTGTGGCTCCAAAGAGATGTGTCTTTAATCATAGATTTAAATAGAGAGACGTGTGTCGTGTGAACCCCGAAAGTTAATCAGGAAGGCTATTCCAGAGTTTGGGAGCCAAATATGAAAAAGCTCTAACTCCTTTAGTGGACTTTGCTATCCGCCGGAAGGTACTACCAAGAGTCCAGAGTTTTGCGACCTTAGGGAGCAGGTTGGATTGTAGCGTGATAGAAGACCAGTTAGGTACGCAGGAGCTAAACCATTTAGGGCCTTATAGGGAAGTAATAATATTTTGTAACTGATACAGAACTTAATAGGTAGCCAGTGCAGAGACTGTAAAATTGGGGTAATATGGTAATATTTTCTTGACCTGGTAAGGACTCTAGCCGCTGCATTTTGTACTATCTGTAGCTTGTTTATTGAAGATGCAGGACAACCACCTAGCAGTGCATTACAATAGTCCAGTCTAGAGGTCATGAATGCATGAACTAGCTTTTCTGCATCAGAAACAGGTAACATGTTCCGTAGCTTGGCAATGTTTCTAAGATGGAAGAATGCTGTTTTTGTAACATTGGAAATATGATTTTCAAAAGACAAGTTGCTGTCTAATATAGCATTAAGCAATTAATATTGCATTTACTGACCAATCAATAAAAATGCAACATGAAATCAACGTGACATGGCGCTAAAACATAAAACTGCTTATTTCAAGCTCTTATGCCTTCCTCTTTCACCGCTTCCACTTTTTTCAGCACACATAAAAACTACAACTGCTAAAGTGTGATTTATCATGCTCTTTTTGTTTAACACTAGCCCATGCTGATGACATTTTATTCTTCTATAGTAATATGTGTGTCGAAGAGTCAATAGTTGTCAACATCGTACAGTCTACACATGTCCTAGCCAAGTTTATTGGATCCATGTCTCACAGTGTGACATGCAGTGATCTTATAGGATTGCTAAAATCGTGCAGTGTGTCTTGGGCTTTAGAGATGACAATATATGGAATTCACTTTACCTCCATCCATCTATTTATAAATTTTCCAAACCCGTTGTCCTCAACTCCGGTCTTGGGGACCCACCGATCTGCACATTTTTATGTCTCTCTCTCTTATCTGACACACTCCTAATGTGCAGATCGGTGGGTCCCCAGGACCGGAGTTGATGACAACGGCCATAGGCAGGGAAATGCCTGGATGCATGGCCCACTTATCTCAGGGCTAAAGTACACAAACATACACACATTCCCATTGTCGCTCACACCTACTGACAATTCAGTGTCTGTATTAAATCTATCCTGCGTGTTTTGGATTGTGGGAGAAACTAGAGCACAGAGGAAACATAGGGAGAAAACATAGGGAGAACATTCCAATCAAACTCCACACAAAAAGGCCTCATGCCTCAGCCAGGACTTGAACCAGGGTCCTTTTTGCCGGAGTTGACTGTGTGTGTGTGTGTGTGTGTGTGTGTGCAGGGCCGTCCTTAGCTGAAGCAGGGCCTGGTGAGCTCCGTTCGCGATCGTGTTCCAGGGTGGGTGTTAGGTGGGGGAGTTGGGGGTGCAACTGGTCCGTTCGCCATGACCGTGACCACACCAGTTGCACCGCCCAAAGGACGGCCCTGCGTGAGTGTATGATAATGTCATGGTGATGATACTTTCTTTGATATCCTTTTGGTTAGAAAATGTATTTACTTGGAGTCGTTCACAAGCTGGTGTGATCGGATGCATTTGTAGGGTTGGTTTCTTGCTGGATTGTATGTGGTTGTCTGATTGATTATAAATGGGCAAAAGAAAATAGGGGACAGAGGGAACACACAATATGAAATCTTGTTAAAGGCAGGGCTGGAAATGGGACGCGGGACGCGGGGGGACGGAGTTCGGGGAGTGAATTTCGAGGGGGGATGGAGTTTAATTTCCAACTGGTTAGGTTTATTTGGAAATTAAAGTGATTTCTATATTTTATCTATTTAAAAGACTACAAAAGCGATCCCAGTTCTGCACATAAACCTAGCGCAATATAGTTGTGTCTATGGTTCGCCGCACAGTGCAGTCTTTTGTGATGCCATAATACCTGCAGCACAGATCGTGAAAGCAGACTGCAGTTTGTCATTCATTATAACAAACGAAGTGTAGAGACGATGTAAATAATAGATTCATTATGCAGTGTGGAGAGCCTCATTAATTAAAATGGAAGTTTGTGAGATCGCGATGAACTAAGATGAGTGACAGCTTTTTAATGATTATAAAGGGAGTTTGCAAATGTAAAATTGAACTTACAACAGTTTTATACATTTTTGATTTTGTACAGAAGTTAATATTAAGTGACTTACATTTTAGGAACACTGTTGTCTGATTGTGCTCTATTTCATCAAAGAAAATAGTTTCAAAGTCACAGCTGATCCTGCACATGTCCAAGCAAATACAGCTGTCTTTCGTTTATGAATCTGCGTTTTTGAACAAATCCAGTGAGTCAATGATTCAATGACCCATTTATAAAGAGAGTCACTTGCTTCGTTCTTAAATGAATCAGCCGTTTGAACAAATCGATTGAATGAATGATTCAGTGACAAAGACAGTGACTTGCTGCCACCTACTGGCGGTTTCACTTTTATTTTTAAAAGTATAAATTGAGTCATTTAAATTGTTTAATATTTCTATATTCAAAACTTTATATTTAAAACATTAATTTCATAACATTGTTATTATGAAATGCATTAATGCCACCTCCGAGTTTTGTCAAAAAGTCTCTAAATATTCCTTAATGCCATATTTGTGCTCTTCTGTGCCGTGCAAAGATGAATTGTTGATGCTGATTTCATTTGACTAGTAACTTACTCTTCCCGATTGTATCTTATTATTTTAATTGAATTTACTGTTTAATTAAAATTTTTGATAAAAGTTTATAAATCAAATTTTTTGGCACAAAAGATGACATACATTTGATAAAGTTAGAGGCATTACAAGGTTAAAAAAAAAAACCTTTAAGGAGTCAAATATCGCCTTATATTAGAAGGTTAATTTCTGTAAAAAAAAAAATTAAGTAGGAGCACAAGTGCCCCTGAAAAGAAATGTAAGCGTAGAGCCCTTAATGTAATGTTACCTTTTAAAGGTCCCATATTGTCAAAACTTACATTTCCTGGCTTTTTTCATGATAACAGAGATCTAGGGGCTATGTAACTACCATATAAGTTTCAAAACAGTCAATCCACAGTAAAGCTCACACAGCCTGCATAAAGTTGCTGTGTTTTTTCACGAGCACTTGGGACTTCCGTAAAAATGTGACGTCCGAACTACTCAGTCACTGCCTTCAGTCACCATCCGGAAACATGTCGAAAAGGTTAACTTTAACGGACGAAACCAGATCAGCTGACCTGTAACGTTACACTCTCACTCAAAGGATGGACGATCTGACAGGATTGTTACTATGAGGTGGATCATGTCTAACATGTATAGTAAAGACAAACTCACCATGTCTATCTAGTCATGATGAAGATGTAAATACATTTTAATTTCAGCAGGCAACTATTTTTACAGCTACATTATTATTCCAGCCTCAATCACAACAATGTATATACAATTACAAATGAATATATATAAATCGTCAGTTTGTTGTTTTACACACATGCACACAGACATTATTTCATACAGTCGTGAGATGCAAGAAATCTTCAGACTTGCCCATAACAACAAAAGACAATACTTTATTGAACCTTTTCTGATAAGAAGTGTGCGCTGCAAACACGAGCATTTTTGACGACCGTTTCTGTCCAGTCCGCTCGTTTTATCTCGTTTAACCACAGTTGTCGTCGTTTTTTTTGTCTGGCAGTGGCAGCAGGTATGCGATTAAATTTCTAATTTGAGGCTGAATTACATTGATTCTGGCACCCAACATCACAACAAGATGATATTAACCCCTTATGTAGCCGAATCTGCACATGTTTGAATGCGCAGTTCTCCCTGTGTTTTACTGTGCATTCACACCGCAGGCGGCGAGAGCGTCAAAGTGGCCGGAAGTCATTCATTTTCAATGTGAGCCGGCGGCGAGCTCCGGCGAGAGAGTCGCGGCGCGTTTTGGACGGTGAGAGCATCAAGGAGAGTTGAAATCAAGTCAACTTTATGGTAATGAGCTATGACGCGGTTCGGCCGCAACCAATCGGAATGTAGAAGTCCTCCGCTTGAGAGGATTCCAGAGAACACAGTCTTGTAAACTTTGGTTCCGACCACATTAGTTCCCAAGCATTTTAGCGCTAGAACGCTTTGTTTTTTTCAGCGGGAATGCTATTAATTTCCTCAAAACAACATAGTTGACCAATTACATTAAGACACTTCAACCAGGACAGTTTGGAATGTAGGCTGCGCACAAATTAACGTTAATGTTAATTAAAGACCTAGGCTAGTAAACGTCTCCTATAAACTGCATGTTGAAATTAGACTAGCACTTAACCAAAAAAAAACACACCACACAAATGGCATTTATTGGTTTATTTCGTTAGCAAACATGTATCTATAATTGTTGTAACTATAAAGCTCTTTCCATTGATCAATTTCTTACTTTCACAATTAAAATATTTAATGAGGTTAACTTATACCCTACTTGTGGTCAGTCTGCACAAGATCAACATGCTTGTTTCCTTTGCGGCTCCTTTAAATACAAGACCAAGCCTTCGATCGTCAGAGCGTCAACGAATCTGTCTACAGCGTCATTGGCAGGGCGGCCAGAGCGAATTTTGACGCTCTCGCCGGCGGCGGTGTGAACGCACAGTTACTTCCAGCTAGCGCGGGGACGTAATTGTGACGTCAGCCCTACATGACCCTAGTTACCTGTGGTTGGCCTAGCCGTGTGTCACTCAGAAAATAACAGGCCAATCAGAAGAGAGGCTCATGAATATTAATTAGACAGGACAAATCGACCTGTTTTTACCAGAGCTCCTGAAAGAGGAGCTATAAAAATATATTGAGATGGTTTTTGGTACTTATACCGCAAATATATATTCTTAAGGACATCAAAACCTAAAATAAAACTCCAGAAAGGTGTACAATATGGGACCTTTAAAAACTAATTGCAAACGTTTATGCAAAGTGTAAACTATTAAATATAACATCATGCAATAGCCTACTGTACCACTAAATAAGAAGTGTTTTGAGGGCTTAGCTAAACAGGCCAATTAGAGACAATTACTAATCATACTGATATTTTATTAAATCAATCTTTCATTTCACTAATCAATCTTTTTATTTTATTATTATCATTATTTTTTTTTTTTATTAAACACAAGGGGTCATTAATGATGCTTACATTATAACATGTGCAAATTCACACACAACGTATCTTTAATTTGGCCAGATTTGTAGGTGCCCGTCTTACCATCCAAGAAGGTTTAGGGAAAATATGAAATAAGTTTAATGTAATTATAGATTACAATTATTATTATTTTTTATTAAATACATCTGATAGGTCATCTAAAATTACCATTATTACCCCCCCCCCCACCACCACCACCCAATTAATTTTGCCCATTTTCACCACTGGGTAAAGGTGTCCGGCTTATACTGTTGGAGTTCAGTATATACACTTTCCCTTAGACATGGATTTATTAGTAAAATTTTACTAGGGGAATTTTATTAAGATTAGTACCTCAGGAAGAACAATTTAGAACAACCACAACAAAATGTGATTTGTGCTAAAAAAAATATATATAATAATAATAATAATTGTGAAGTGCGTTTTGAATTAAACTAAATTTTGGCTATTTTTCTGGATATATTAGAGCGACCTGAAAAAAAACCCCACACACAACAGAATGAAGGTTTTTTCTCTTTTAGGCTCATCAAGTAATTTACTGTATGTTGTGTTTTTAAATCAGGTGGGTGTTTATATGGGGAAGAGAGACTTTGTTGACCGTGGTGACTCTGTGGATCCAGTGGGTATGTGAGAGAATAGGCATAATTTTATTAACCTGCCTGGGATTTTAAGCATTTACTGTATCAAGTTTTCTTAAAACTTTAATTTCTGTTTACTTTTTTAATATTATTGTGTTTTTCTTTTTCCATCAGATGGTGTCCTTCTCATTGACCCTGAACAGCTTAAGGGGAAAAAAGGTCAATAAATTCACTCAAAGTTTACATACTGAACAGGCAATAAATCAGATACATCTGATTACATACATGTATAACAATGAGATTCGCTTTGTGATTCTGTCGCCCTCTAGCATATGTCACTTTATCCTGCACGTTCAGATATGGAGGTGATGACATGGATGTGCTGGGCATCGCATTCAGGCGAGAGATCTACATATCCACCCGGCAGATCTACCCCCCACTGCAGGACAAAGAGCAGGGCATTCTCACCAAGGTGCAGGATAACCTACTGCGTAAACTGGGTGTCAATGCCTACCCATTTTTCTTTGAAGTAAGTATCTTCAAGTGTCTCAATATTTAGACCCTTTCATTGCAAAGAAAATGGTACCTTGATACTGAATCATCGTCTTATTCATGTACTATGGCATTTACATGTAATTTACATGCTTTCAAGACCACGTACTGTTTAAAATCCTGCGTTGAATTCTTTACGCCTCCGTATCACTGAAGCAGAGAAAACCTGGTAAAATGACATCTTGTTGTCATCATACCGCAAATCTCCATCCTCCGACAGCCTCCTGCTGGCGTCGAGAACCCTCTGCTTGTCTCCGTAGTTATTGGAACCGAACGATTAGCGGCTGCGGTCTGTCCTTTGCACCCGGTTTTGGAGCCAACGTATGATGCACCCTCTCAATCTTAATGCGACTGCCCTTAGCATGCAAGTTTAGAAATTTGGGGATCCACGTTTGGAGAAAGGCAACGGCATCAGTACCCTCCACATCTTCACGAAGGCCTTGAAATTTGAATGTTTTTACGCCAGCCTCTGTTTTCCAGATCATCGATGTGTTCATTTAGCATAGCGACTTGTTTTTCGAGGGTGAATACGCGAGCTTGCGCATCCTCCGAAGATGCCTCTGTTTATTCTCCTTTATTCTCCGTTCCGCCTCATCTAGCCGATGAGTTGCGGTCTCTAGTTGTTGAGTGTGGTTATGCACAGTTTCTGCTAGCGGGCCCAGTTTCTCGGCTATTGCGCTGGAAATTTTCTCAGTCATAATTTCAAGTGCTTTTGCAAGTGCCAGGCTAAGTTCGGTTTCACTATTAGCTTCGGCTCCTCGGCCGCTGCGTCCATTTTTTCATTTTCTTAGCAGGTCTTGGCATCTTCGGCAAAGATTGCGACCAAAAAGTCTCTAGTGACATGCTACACAAGTTTTGTAACCAAAGTCAATGGCTTGCATTCCCTATTTAGGATTAAGGGAGGTAAAACGAATGAGTGGCGCAAGAGCCTCTAAAAAACAGTACCGCTTCCAAGCCGACATCTTCCGCGACCCCATACTGTTTAAAATCCATCTTAGTACAATTATATTTTTTTGTTTGCATTCAGTACAAATTATTTCCGTCAATTTGCCAAACCACTTGAACGCCCTGGATGGATGACCAATCAGTCCATAGCAGGCTCACACACAAAGACAAATACACATTTACACTCTTACTCAGACCTATACGGCAATGAAGTGTCTCCAATTCATCTATTCTGTATGTCACCTAATTTTCGATTGTGGGGGGAAAAACATGGACAAAACCCATTCCAACATAGTAAGAACATGCCAACCCCACAAAGAAAAGCCTCATGATTCAGCCAGGACTCAAACCAGGGGCACCTTCTTGCTGTGAGGCGACAGTGCCACCCCGATAATGAAATCATTTGAAACAGTTTTTGTGTGTGCATTTGTGCTCTTTCATATTGATATTAGGGGTGTAACGTTACACATATTTTCAGAATGGGTTTTCCGCTATGGGTTTTTCAGTTCACACTTGTATACCGAACAAATACATTTATTTACCTTAATTTTAACTAATCAATATTGATTCTTAAATTCCATTGATTTTTTAAATCTACAGGTGCATCTAAACAAATTAGAATATCATGAAAAAGTTGTTGAAAAAGTGAAACTTTCATATATTCTACATTCATTACATGTAAAGTAAAACATTTCAAAAAAAAATTTGTTTTAATTTTGATGATTAGAGCTTACAGCTCGTGAAAGTCAAACATCCAGTATCTCAAAATATTTGAGATGTTATTTCTTGATGTCATAAAGCGGCCCATTATAATATCTTTAAAATAAATCCCGCCTATGGAAATTCGATTGGTTGGGGGTGGGGATGGGCGAGGTTGTGGTTAGAACGCTTGGTTGAGTGCATCAGACAAGACGACGATGAAGAAGAAGTGCTGCTGTAGTGTCAAGTACAATACTGGACAATGATGTAATCTGCAGAATTTACACTTCAATTATAAGACTATGGTATAAATAAATTCAACTGTATAGAGTGTCACTGCAATTCATGTTATGTTAGAATTAAAAAACAATAAACATAATACATATTACCGTTGCACTTATCTGTACATAGTAAATGCAATTATTTTTAAACGGTTGTTGACATCCCATCTAAAACGTGATTTAGCAAAAAAAAAACAAAAAAAAAAAACAATAACGTTACCACTCTAATATGTCTTGCAATATCCGTGTGTGCAAAGGTTCTGCGCGATCCTCTTGTTCAATTTTCTCTGGGTCTGAATTGATATAGCAATATTGACAAATTTGCTGCTTTGGCAAGGGGTGGGGCAGTACTGAAACACAGTCTAAGCTGTTCGCCAATCACAACGCACTGGGACAGCTAACACCAGTTCGCCAATCTCAACACATTTTGTTTTTCGGAAGGGGGGCCTTCATCAAACCCAGAACTAATTGAGCCGTTTGTGCCAGGCTGGGGAGAAAGGTATTGTAATAATGTAAATTATGTGGAAAAATAATGTGTTTTTCGAACCACCAAGCATGAGAGCATGTTCTAGTACACCCCCAAAACAAAATCAAGACTTTGTAAAAGAGCATAATAGGACCCCTTTAATGGTATGTTTTTTTGTTTGTTGTTGTCGCATACTTTTAGATATGCTGTTATTTGTAAATGCTACTGCTTATGTTAGCTTTTAATATACGGTTTTATTCTGATTAAAGCTTTAAAGGTGATATATCGTGAAAATCTGACTTTTCCAGGTTTTAAGTTCTATAATCAGGTCCCCTGTGCATCTACCAACCAAGGAAACGTGAAAAAGATTTACCCAGTAACTTTGTTTAGGTAAGCCTTTTTCTGAAAGCGTCTGAAAAAAAACGAGCGCGTCTGATTTCGCTCCCCATGTGATGTTGCAAAGGGATCTCATTATAATATTACCGCCCCTTAAACTGCACATTTTCCACCCACAGCGCCGTCAATTTGATTTACCAGTTCTAATGCCATGGAGAAAGTTTGAGCAAGACATGCTAACTGTTCTGCCTTTGGCTGCACTGATGAGCACAGAACACGGTTTAGAATCTCAGCCTCAGAGGAGACAAGAGAGCAGTGGATTTATTTATTTATTTACTGTATATTGCTGCTGCCACACAGATCTAATATAAACATGCAATTTCTTTCCCAGCTGTTTCACCTTGACAGACATAGCAGACTGATTCGGATGTGTGCTCTCAGAAAACTGTATATCAGAAGTTTATACTAATATGGTTTAAAACACATGATTTCAGCATGATAAACATGATAATCAGAACCAAAACAGATGTTTTTTTAGCAGGCACTAGCTGTAATGGCAGCTTTATTCTGGAAAAGGGGGTGGGGAGCAGCAGCTCATTTGCATTTAAAGAGACATCCACGAAAACAGCCTGTTTCTGCTTCCACTCAAAATATGCATTTTCAAAATGATATAATAAATGATCTGTGGGGAATTTTGAGCTGAAACTTCATAGACACATTCTGGGGACACCTGAGACTTATATTACATATTGTAAAAAGGGGCATAATATGTCTCCTTTAATCAGGGGCGGCGCCAGAGAATGTTGAACGCAGGTGCTGAGGGGGTGCTAGATCAATGACGGGGGGAGCTGGGCAATTAATAGTAAATATGACCAAAACAGGTTGTTATTATTATTATTTTTATAAGAATAATAAAATCACTATATAGGCGCATTTAAAATGTTTATGCGGAATGTGGGAGTATTATCGCTCTTAGCCTGGCAGCGCGCACGCAATTATTTTTTTATTTTTATTTTTTCCTGCGGAAAGAGCTTATACTCCCGTCATTTTTGGATGTGCTTTCTGTCGTATCATGCAGTCTCCGTGAATGGAGCGCGTCACAACAATGAACCAGCTCACAGACATAAGAAATACATCTGCAGAAAGCTTGAAAACTTTCTGCAGATTATAATAATACAAAATAATACAATAAAAATATTCTCTGATTATGTAGTCCGTATAGGTGCATTTCTCTATTAAAGGCACGTCCACTGTGGAGATGGGAGTCTGTGAAAGCACTAGTTTATTAATAAATAATTAAAATGTATTTTTCCCCGATGCATTCATAATCATTACTTTAGTCGGTGCTTTGCGGCAAGCGTTATGTGTGCGTTTGAGCGCGGAATAATACGCCTAAATGCCTAAATAATAGGCATAAATAATAACCTAAATGGTTATTATACTATCAATTTAATATAAACGTGCGAATAGTTGAGTAGAAAAATCTTTAGTCGGGCAGGCCAACAGTAGGCTACTACTTGGCACAAAGGAACCGATCCATTTTTAAAATAAAATGCTGACATTACGTGCGACTGCAAATCACGTTATTGCATTGCAGTATTTATGCATGCGTTTAATGAGTCAAATGTTTTTATTTTATTTCATTTTTTATGGGGGGTGCTATGGGGGTGCTTTGGTTTTTCTTGGGGGTGCTGGAGCACCTGCTAGCCCCTCCCTAGCGCCGCCCATGCCTTTAATACAGCACGGCAACCGCATGCACGTCCATGTTTAACGCTTCTCATAGCTATGTGAAAACTATCTGTTTGTCTATACACATAAAGTGTACAATTGACCGTTCGCAAAACCCGCCCACCCTTAGTTACTGTTACCATGACCGACAAACAATGCCGCTCTCACACTACTCACATGTTCTCATGCAGTGAAAAATACATCGCAGAGCAAAGAGGAAACTGACAACACACCGACAGAGAAGACAGAGCAGGTTACTTCTGATATGAGAAGATCTCAGGACCCTCAACTTTTAAATTGAGTCATTTTAAAAGAAATTCAAACAATAAATACAGTTTTGTGGCTCTTCAATGTGTTGTGACAGATCACTGTATTGACTCAGTTCAAACACGTTAACCGATCGTGTTTTCATATTAACTTAAAGCACGAAATGAACATGAATAAACATCAGAAAGTGTTTTATTTAAACCGCGGAAAACACTATTTTTCAAGTTTAAGTCCACGGAAGTTAATCTACTCTCCTGGCTAGAACGAGCCAGCTGCAGCAATAACGTTACTGGCCATGCTTATTTACATATTTTCCGAGCCAACAATATAACGTGAAACCTATAAAAAAATGGTTTTAAAAAGTACATAGCACCATAGTTTCATCACTTTAGAGTGTCGCAGTGACCGTCTTTTTGCAGTAAAGTATCTGTCATAGTTTAATGAGTGGAAGATGACATGAAGTGATGCGAGGTTAGGTGCATTGTAAACAGATGAGCGCACATGTGCATATAAAGCTCCCATTCGGGGCGAGGTTCACGGGATTTTGTCCACAGAATGATAAGAGCATACGTTTTAACATATTATTTTATTATTTAACACTCAGCATTTAACTTTAGCACTGCAAGCAATGCATACATGACACATTTTCTGGTACGCAAAACAAGTACTTTAAAGGAATACCTTAGCTTATTACCGTTACCATGGCAGCCAACAACAGCACAGCTTAACCCTCCGCACATTTTTATATTGAGTTATATTGAAAAAGTTTCAATTCAGTCGATCTTTTTGACTCCGTTTTAACATGTATTTCTATGGAGACATGCTGTAGCTGTCGGGCAAGATGGTGGATAGCAGCGGCATCACATAATCTCTGCGTTCTGATTGGTCAGATCGCCTGTCAATCAAGCTCTTTGCGAACGGTCAATTGGAACACAGCTTATTGGAGCTGACGAGTTGATGATCAGGTGAGTGAGAGAGAGAGCGAGAGAGAGGGATGCAGAGCGGGGGGACGTGAGGAACAGGATTAAGAACCGTTGCTTTAGAACATTGATTTTGAAACTTGTGAATCCATTAGAATTGTTAGAAGACTTCATATATGAATAGATTTTTTCGTGCACCCCTAGATTGATTTGAAGGCATGGCAATAACTCTTCCTCTTGTCTTAAGCAGCGCGGCATGGCCCCGCCCCCTTTGTTGAATGTTCCCGGGGGCGGGGTTTATCAGGGTTTGTGATGTCACAAACCTGGGAAGTAACCGGGAATCGTAAGTGTATTTATTTCTTGTCTCATTAGTGTTTAGCACAGTTGTCGTTGCTACACAGCAAAAAGTCCAGTGTTAAATTAACTCTCACAGAGTTGATTTCAACACTTTTTCAGAGTTTATATAGCTCCACACTTTCTGGAGTTAAATTAACACTTTCAAAATAGTTAAACATTTAACACTATGCCAGAGTTCCTTATTTGACTCCAAAAAAGTGTTAAAATAACACTAAAAGGGATACAGAAAAACAACACTGTTTAGAGTTGCTTGTTTTAGGTGGTTGGAATTTAGAATTTAGGTGGGTAAAAGATCTACAAAACACTGTTAAATATACTGAAAACATAGTTAAATCAACTTCAACACACAACATAATTTCCATCAACATGTTTATTTTTAATTCTCCCTTGCAGTGCAATTTGAAGTTGAATTAAAACATTACAAAAGAAGGAATGATGTAAACAAACTTTCATCCGCCGTTTTGAATATCAAATGGCTCATAAAATTTAATCTCTGACATTTTTATAATACACCTTTCCTCACTTCGTAGTACTCTGAATGCATGAAGATGCTCATAAAAATGTGTAGTAATGTGTAAAAGTTCACAAGTGCACTATCATATGACAAACTGAACACAAAATGTGCCTTTAAAAGTTCATCAAATGCTCCAAGGAAGCAGTTTGCCTGGCATGGGAGGAGATGCTTATCCAAGGCGATGTAGAAGCTGTTGCTTTTCTGACGTCCAACAGCAAGGAGGAACGGATGCTGACGCTGGTTGTTGCTGAGGTGCTTCTCCAAACTGCAACATGACTAAAGTTGAAATGAAAACCAAACATTAGACAAACATAATGTGCAGTCACAGAGAAAACAACATTATAAAAGTGATTGTTCAAACAATGACTCACAACACATTTGTAAAATGCCACTACCTTATGATAGATTACATGGCTTTCAGCTGCATCGCATGCACTTTTTGGAGACTTCAGTCCTCCTGGAAGCAGTGGAAGGGATTAAAAGAAGGGATGCCATTTCCTGGCCGTAGACTGAAGACAAAGATTCACATGAATTAATTAATGGGAATCTTCAAATTCAATACTTTTTCAGTTTAAGAACAGAGATAATTTTAAACATTCTTCTACCTGTTGAGGAAGAGGGCTGTCTGGTGTCATCACTCCATATTCCTGTGGGCTGTTTTTATTACGCCAGGCAATGTATCCTGTGTTGCTTGCAGCATCATAAAAGTGTTCCTGAAACAGATTTTTTTTCATATTCAGGCTAAAATCTCAAAGAATCAAATTTCAATGTCATAGAAACAGCCTGTCATAACATTGCAAGTATGACATGAGAGTGCGATGCAAACAATGACTTACTTGGAATATGGATCTCTGAGGGAAGGGAACAGCATCACTATGCCAAGAGCATTCTGTTTACTGATTGCTTTAGTAGGGAGTTGCCTAAGGGAAGATATCAAACTAGTTATCTTAATTTGCACAATGGCCATGCAGTTATTTGGTTTAAAAAAATAAATAAATAATTAAAATACCCATGTGTATCAATCATGTGAGCCGCCAGAATGTTAATCATTTGTCTTCTTGTGGCATCTGTAAGGGTTTCTGTTTCTTGATACTCCTGTAGTACTGCTTCACCACCAGACTTGAACTTTAGCACAACTTCAACCATCTAATAAAAAAAAAAAAAAAACATGGAGCATGGTGATTCACAAATTTCTACAGACCAGGAGGAAAAAAAAAAAAAGTGTTGCCCCATAAATTAAATTCTGTCATGTTTACTCACCCTTATTTCGTTCCAAACCCATAAGACTTTTGTTCATCTTCAGAACACGAAGATATTTTTTAATGAAATTTGACAGTTCTCTGACACTCCACTAACAGTTCATACAACTACCACTTTAAAGACCCAGAAAAGGTAGTGAATATGTCATTAAATAAATCATGTGACTACAGTGGTTCCATCTCAGTTTTTATGAAGCGACGTGAGTGCTTTGTTTGTGCAAAATATAACTCTCCAACCCATATTCACAAGAACACCTTGACATGTGTGTTGTGTTGCCATGAGAGTTGTTGCAAGAATGCTTTTGGAGATCAATAGTTTGTAAATAAAGTGTTAAATGATGGTAAAAAAAATGTATTTGTTTTGCACAAACAAAAGCACCTGTGAACAAAAGTTTTACAGGTGTGGAATGACATAAGTGAGTAATTAATGACAGAATTTTCATTTATGGGTGAACAAACTCAGAGACTCATAAAAAGCTTTGTTCGAACCTGTTTAGGGGACAGTGCAGATGTCTCCTCAGTTATTTGTCTCTTGCTAGGGACTACAGTCGATGCACTTGAGCTGTTGCTTGAGTCAGCCATCTCAGATATGGAAGTCAAGGAGTCTGAAAATTCTAAAGAATCAGAAAGTATTAAAATATAACAAATATTGTGATGACCAGCACAAGGATCAGAAATATGAAATGGCTATTTTTTAATTGTGAGTGCTTGACAATACTTTAAAATTGAATAAAACTCAAACTTCTGTGAAAACAGTCAGCACCACACTGCCTTGCCCAAATTATTTAATCGCTTTGAGCTTTTATAAAGCTATATGTAACTTCAGTAGCTAGCTAGCTAATTACGTCAACAAATAACACCGCTGTTTAATCCTGATATTAAACAAGGCTTTGTAAAGAACATTCGTTTCATCATTCTAATTAAATCGTGGCCACGCTGTAAGTTAGGTGTGTAACTTATATGTATGTGCATGCGTATGTGTTTGCGTGTGTGTGTGTGTGCGTCAGTGCATAAAGTTATATCCGTGTTTATTTACATACATATGCATAGAGAGAGAGAGAGATATGATAACGCGGCCACAATTTAAGTTGACAATTTGTAACGTTAGCCACATACTTCGTTCGCGTCCACATTTTAATATATTATTACATTTGTCCGCATGTTCTGTGCAGTGCTCCGTACTATATTACTCCGTACATGCTGATATTGAATTTGCATATCATAAATCATAAATGTATAAGCAAGCATGATTTAATTTTACTTACCATTCGAACCCATGCGAGGATAATGGCGGCGGTTTCTCCAGCGATGAACGGAAATGCGTGGGCGGAGTCTAATTACATCTCTCTGGAGTTGTTTTAACACTGATGATCAAACTCTGTCAAATAACTCCAACACCGGACACCATTTTACTCCGAATGTGTTAAAATGACTCTTTGGGTGTTGAAATCAACTCAGAAATGTTTAACACTGAAATTTCAACACTTTAATTTTTGCTGTGGAAACGCTTGTTTTGTTTACTGTGTTGAGACGTGCTGAAGTTTCGTTTGGTCTCGTACTCTATCGCATACCTTTCCACCTAGCAATTTTTCTCTGGCCCAGCTCCGGCCCACACAACCAGCTTTTGCTTGGCCCACATAGCGCAATGAATTACAGTCCTAACCAGGTCTGGATTACAGACAAGGGCCACACATGGGCCATAACTGGCCCAAGTCTCATCCAAGTTAATTACCCATAACTGGCCCTGAATTGGGCCAGATCAAAATTGGAACCAAAACACAACCAAAAGTTAACCATATCAACACCATTCTTTAACCAGACAGCCCAAAACTGAGCCACACCTGAGCCTGATCCACAGGTGAACTAAACCTGGCAGACAAAATATGGGCCATAAAAGGGCCATGACAGATCCATATCTCAGCCGCCTGTATGACCATAGCTGGCCCTATTCTGGTCCTATATGCTGGACCAGATGGATGTCAGCCTCAACAAAACCATAACCAAGCCACTTGATACACACCCCTCCCAGATGAATAGTCACAACAACGACAGTATTCTGAACAAATATTTAATCATGTTTAACATCAAAGCATTGACACCTGAGATTTTACAGTTGTACAAACAACTCTCTAAAATGCCACTCCCCTGTCAGTTCTGCAATAAAAATAAAAACAAAAATAAATCAAGTAGAAGTTCAGTGCCATGTTTTTGTTCATGAAGTTTCACTTTAAATGTAGCACTTGATCATCCATGTTTCTGGTCATCAAGTTTCATGCTTTGCCTAACGCTTGAACGTCCATGTTTCTGGTCACGAACAAGATTTACTCTACCTATAACACTTGAACATCCATGTTTATGGTCATTAACAAGTTTCACACTTTGCATAACACTTGAACGTCCATGTTTCTGGTCATCAACGAGTTTCACTTCACATAACACTTGACATAACACGTTTATGGTCAGGAACAAGTAACACTCTTCAAATGACTCTGAAACAGTCATGATTCTGTCAACGAACAAGTTGCACTCTGGACAGAGCTTTTGAACATCCATTCCTAAAGTCTGTTTTTCAGTCGTACTCTCCTCGTGCACTTTGCTCTTCATCCTCTCTTTTCGGCCACCATCTCTGTCTGGGGCCAGATACAGCCATCTTTTAAAGGTGGAATCAATAGGTATGTTCGACTTGAAGTGGCGCTGCGCAGAATGATCAATGTATGACATCAAAGTATCACAAGAGCGATTCGAAACCATAAGGATCTATCTGCTCTCTTATCGCTCTCGCGGTACTTTGATGTCATACACTGATCATTCAAGTCGAACACATCTATTAACTTTTGCATTAGAGGGCTGCATTGGGTTTGGGCTCCCGCGGGACCCAACGCAAATCTCGCGGGAGTGGGCGGTTTTACCTTTGCTGCGGGCGGTCAGATAATTTTGAGGGAGACCCGCAGGGAAACAGTGGGATTTGGCGTGTTATAGAAATGGAGTCAACGCACGAAGTTGAAAAGAAAATTAAAGCGGCTGTTTACTTGACTAAAGCAAAGCAAGGCAAGTCAGACATCTGGAAACAATTCTCAATTGTCACTGAAAACAATGGGAAAGAGTTAAACTTAGTAAGTAGCGATAAATATGCAAAATTGTTCGTTTACAACGAACATAAATCTGTCACCTCTGCCCTGAGGCGACATAGGCTACCTATTTTCTAAGTTCTATGTGTTTATTTATTTAATAAGTTAAAGTTATTTCATATTGTGCTTTGGCTTATGTAGCCTACTTACACAGTTTGCTAACAGTAAAACTGTTTGTTTAGTTAATCGTTTGGCGCGTGTGTATCATGCAGTAGGGTAGAGTGGGGGAAAACGCCCCCCTTAAGGATTGTGCAAGTTTTTTTCTGTGAAACAAAAGTTAAATGTGTTCAGAAAAGTTATCATTGTTTTAGTGACAATGACATAAATTATAAACCAAGTATGAAAAATGTCCAGACAGAGTTTTCTTGTTATTAGATTTTTAACTTAAATTAAATTTGTGCTAAAAAAAAACATTTTTTTAGGCTATTATAATTTTGTAATTCATAATTATTGATTATATATTTTAGTTTAATTTTAAGCTAAAGCTGCCTGTACTCTGATTTTGTGGGGTAAACTGTACTCTCCCATAGGTGGGGTAAAATGCCCCCCAGTCTGACAAAGCAATTTGCTTTAAACCTTTACAGCAAAATCAGAGTACAGGCAGCTTTAGCTTAAAATTAAAAAAATATATAATCAATAATTATGAATTACAAAATTATAATAGCCTAAAAAAATTGTTAGCTAATGCTAACTGGCTAGCTAATTAGCTACCTGATGCTAACTTGAGGTAATTTTTAAATATAAAGTCCAAATATTTTTAGTCAACCAACTATTTAGAAAACATTTGATGGAAAAACACAGAATTTGATGTTCATGACAGAATAATTAAAGTAATTGCCCATTGCCCCATGGGGGCGTTTTACCCCACCTGCCTGGGAGCGTTTTACCCATAGACTATGTTTGAGAAAAAAATTATGTCATTCTGAAAATATAATTATATTTTTATTAAATAACACGCACTCCCTGGGCCTGTACCATGATGGTAGATGAACAAATTCAGAGTTATAGGATTAGGTTTGAGTTGACAAAACCAAACCACTCCAATCTGACTTTGTTGGTACCATGAAGCTGATCATCAACTTTCTCTGTCAACTCAGGCTTGATCCTGAGTTAATGGAGCACGTGCACATGAATGTGTGACATCAGCGGCGAACAGCCAATCACAACACAGAGCAAGTGTGATTAACTTCTCAAAAACTCTTTTGTTAAAGGTTAAGAGATTAATGAATATGAGGAATTTAAATGCATTTCCACTGAAGTACTTGTCCATGAAAGAGGACAACTAAAGGAAATTATCTTGCTCTATCAGTGCAGTCACAAGTGAAACTTGTGAAGTTAGTTTATATAGTTGATTATATATAGCGATAGAGACTCAAACATGTAAGGTCACTTGTAGCCATTTTTAAAGTGTTATCTATTGATTCTTCCACTTATTTATATTTCATATGATCTGAATTAATATTCATTTAAAATAAATGCTTTATAATAATTGTTAAACTAAAAGTGTTTGTGTGTAATGGAGTAATAATAAAATAAATAATATAATATATAAAGCCAGACTATTTTGTTGTATATATTTTTTTTTAAGGTACTTCTTAGTGAGCGTTCATTTGTAGGAAGAGAGATTGGGGGAGTGACTTTTTTGTGTGTCAGACATGTGTCACTTTGCTCACATCTGATTGGTCCAATTTCAGTTTGAGATCTCTAACTCAGAACATAACCTGTCCCGGAGCAGGTTAGCTGTGCAGTGTAAGTCACTATGGCAATGAACACCGCTAAAAGCCAAGCTACTTTCATGGTACCTAAAACCCAGGATTGCTGCAAACTAAACTGAAACTTACCTGGCTAGCCAGCTAAACCGGCTTCATGGTACAGGCCCCCTATCTACAGGCCCTATTGTTCTCATATCATATATAACTGTGATATTCATGTGCATGCACAGTTTTATGGCAGCTTTAATCGCCTTTTTGGTAACTTCGTGACTTAACTGATCATGGCATTGCATGCTCGTAGTTTCTTTCGCGATTTGATATGAATTGATACAGGCTATGCGCACGCTGGCACCTTTGTGCGTGTATTGAAGAGCACGCGCTGCGAGCACAGTAATGTTTCCGCGCTCGTTTGACTCGCGCCTGAAGCTGAAGTGAAGTTGAAGCGCGTGTCTGAAACGTCTCCTGTTTGATGTGCTCGTAAAGACATTCTGCAACTGAATAAATGCACTTCTTGTCAAGAAAAAAGAGACAGAATTAGCAGTTATGAGTGGGGTGGCCAACCCTAGGCTCCGCCCCGGCGTTAACGGCGTTAAATAATTTTAACACGTTAAACTGAAAAAATTAATCGCCTGGGTTTAACGCGCTAATTTTGACAGCACTAATTTAAACACAATCATGTATAAAGCCTGTTATTCTGGATGTTAACTTGAACGAATATTTAGTCTGATCGTATTTGTGTAAATTTTTCACAAGCTCTGAGAGAAAGTCCGCGGGAGCGGGAGGGAGTGGACACAAACATTGCGGGCGCGGGCTCCATTTTCAAATAGAGCGGCATTTAATACACAGAGCTGTCACCCCCGTGACCATGACGCTCAAGTGGACAGCCTATAAAGGCACATCATTATGTCATGCACGTTCTCTTTCCTATTCTCGTCTTGTGGAAAAAAAACTGCTTAAGGTGAAGAGGGAGCTTGGTTTGTAAATAACTTTGTACGCTCATTGGCGAGTACTTCGTTTTTCATGCTTCAAGATATACTGTTAAACGACTGGAGGGTAAGTGGTGTTAAGTGCTGCGTGTCGCCTTAATTGAGCAATCTTTGTTTATATTTCAGTTATTGTTAGACACGATGACAAGCAGCGTTGGCGCGGCTGGTCGTTCAGTAAATTTGGTTCGAGAGATACTGTACTGATTAAATTGTTCAGGCTGCTCTAGACTGCAGAGTTGAAATTATTATTTTAATCATTATTATTTTTCCCCGTTTCTTGTGCAATGGCGAGCTGCACACTGTGTGATTCACCTATGGAATTAGAGGACAGTCATAATCGTTGTATATCTTTTTTGGGACCTGAGCACCTTAAACAGGCTCTTTCAGATCCTTGTCCTAGCTGTAGTTTTTTGCCATTAGCAATACGTGAAAGCCGCCTTGCACGTTGGAATGCTCAATCAGATTATTCATTGCTCCCTATTGACACAACCTCTTCAGAACGTGGCGGCGTTAAGAGGGCAGCAGTGGCGGTTGTTCCACCTCCTAAGAAAAAAAAGGTGAAAACCTCCTCTGCATTGGAGCGCAGGGTGGATCAGCTGACTGAAGGTATGGGCCAGATTCAAGCACTCTTGGCTTCTATGAAAAAGAATAATGAGGAGCAGCATTTAGCAGAATCTAATACAGTTGATCCTGGTAGGGAGAGAGATTTTGATGTGGTCTCAGTGTCAGCATCTGACTCCTTTTTTGATGAACATCCAGAGACAGTTGTAAGCCCAGTAGCAGTGCGTTCAGACAGTGCACTGAGTTCAGGTCATGATGGTGAACCAGTATCAGTAGCAAATTCTTTGTGTGGTAAATTAAAGGTGGCTTTAGCAAAACTCAACGTTGATGCTCCACCTAGTGCAACTAATCAGGCTCCTAAACTGTTTTGCCGTGCTTCTGGTCAGGCTAATGAGTTAGTTGTCCCACAATGTGGTGACTTCATTAAAGAATTATCATTTGGTTTCAAGAGCGCATTGACCATGCGGCCTTAACTCGTATGCTATCTAGTATGGCAGATGCAGGGTCAGTTGGCTTGGATTCAATGCCACCAGTAGAAACTGTAGTGGCGTCACTTGCTGTGCAGGCTGATGAGGCGCTGCGTTCTGAGCCGCGCTGCCCACAGCCAGAATATAAACGGACTGATTCACTTGTGCGTAAAACGTACAGTGCTGTGGCGAATGTTGGATGCATTTCAAATACACTGGCACAGTTGCTGTTGGCACTCAATGCTTCACTACCTTCATTGGACAATTCAGGATGTGCTGAAATACTACAAGCTTCTCTCCAAGCAGTTGGAGCAGCTGCGTCAGAATGTGGCAGATCTCTGGGTCTGCTGACACAGTTAAGGAAACAGGTATGGCTGGCTCAGACTCCATTCCCGGAATCTGGTAAGAACATTTTGTGCCAACTTCCCCTAGTTCCGGGACAGGTATTTGGTGCACAGGCTCAAGAAGTATTAGACAGACGTCTCCTTGCGTCTGAAATGCATTTGAAGCATTTGAGGCGACGAACTACCTTCAGGCATCCTGCACAGTATTTTCAGTATTCTCATAGAGGTCATTATCCTCATCAACAACGTGGTGCTGGCTTTGTGCAAAACAGAATGCAGGAGGTGTTGGCACCACCACGCCAGCCCAGAGCAGTCTCACGATTTAATGTTTCGTCCAGACACAATTTTACATCCAGAGCACAGCCAACTACCAGCTCTGGGGCCCTTCAGTGTCGTACCTGAGGGTACACAGTCGGTGGTGGGCTGTTTCCTTCCTCAACACTTGAAGTGTTGGAAGGCAATAACAGCAGATACATGGCTGTTAAACACCCTAGCAGTTTCACCGTCGACCACCTCCAAATAGCGGGGTTCGCCCTGCATTGATACGGAATCCAAAGCATCTGATCACATTGGACAGCAGAAATAGAGTCATTACTACAAAAACAGGTCATAGAAGTGGTACATGGCCCAGACCAGTTAAACGGGTTTTTCTCCAGGTACTTCCTGATTCCAAAAAAGGATGGGGGAATCCAACCTATTCTAGACTTAAGGGACCTCAATGTCTTTCTAAAGCATCTACCTTTTCACATGCTACAAATAGCAGATGGTATACGTGCAGTGAACAGAAACGATTGGTTCGTTACGATAGACCTAAGGGATGCCTATTACCCCATTCCAATTGCAGCACATCACAGGAGGTTCCTTCGTTTTCATGTCAATGGAGTGACATACCAATTCAGAGTTCTTCCTTTCGGGTTAGCCCTGGCACCCAGAACTTTTATCAAATGTGTGCGAGTTGCACTAGAACCCTTACAGCGCCATGGCATGCGTATTCTTCCTTACCTCAACGATTGGCTACTGTGTGGCCAGTCTCAACACCAAGTGCAAGAGCAGACAAGGTCATTGATACTGCACATAGAGGCACTAGGTCTGAAAATAAATTACAAGAAAAGCTGTCTAATTCCTGCTCAGACAGTTCAGTTCATTGGCATGAGGCTCGACTCGTGCACCATGCAAGCCACTTTGACAGAAGCCAGATCTCAGGCAATTGCAAAGACAGTTGCAAAATTTCAAAAAGGCAGGCGCCTACCATATGCAGATTTTATCTATCTAGCTGGAATGTTGGTGGCAGCAACACCAATGGTGCAGCTGGGGATGCTGCAACTCAGACCTTTTCAATGCTGCCTGAATTCACAACGCCTATCAGCCATGGCCCAAAAACATGTTTTGGTAACAGTGACTCTAGCATGTGTTCACACTCTGAAACACTGGTCCCGCAAAGATCATCTTCTCAGGGGTGTTCCCTTGGGAGTCCTTCCTGTAAGGAGAGAAGTTGTAACAACCGATGCATCTCTACAAGGCTGGGGAGCTGTGTGGAGACACCAGAAAGTGAGGGGTATGTGGCACAGCAAGCTACAGCACATCAACATTCTCGAGATGAAGGCAGTATGGCTAGCGCTGCAACATTTTCAACATCAGTTAAAGGGATAGTTCACTTTGAAATTAAAATTTGGTATCTATCAGCTTACCCCAAGGGCATCCAAGGTCTAGGTGTCTTTTTTTCTTCAGTAGATCCAATTTTGATGTTTTTAGGTCAAACCGTTCTAGTCTGTCAGTCATATAATGGCAGGTATAGGTCACTGTCTCTATAAGAGTGAAAAAGAACATGCACAGAGAAATCCAAATTAAACAATTCCCCATCGTAACTACACATTGATGGCCTAAGACACGAAACGAGCGGTTTGTGTGAGAAAACGAACAGTATTTATATCGTTTTTTACCTCTTGTACACAACCATGTCCAAGTGATCTGAGTGCGCACACGCATCCGGTGTGTGACGTGTGTGTGCGCGCGCTCTGGCTCACGCTGCATTCACACGGGGCGTCGGCGTCAACGCTTGACAGAGGGCGTGTCTGAAGCGTGGTGCTGACGCGCCGTCATAGTTACAACAACCAATCACATACTTCTCTGGTGTTGCATGAAGGGGATTGGGTATTTGCATGAGGCGATCTGATTGGCTGACGCCTCCGTTGGCGCTTGAAAAGTTGGGTCAGCACCACGCTTCAGACACGCCCTCCGTCAAGCGTTGATGCCGACGCCCCGTGTGAATGCAGCATGAACCAGAGCGCGCGCACACACACGTCACACACCGGATGCGTGTGCGCACTCAGATCACTTGGACATGGTTGTGTACAAGAGGTAAAAAACGATATAAATACTGTTCTTTTTCTCACACAAACCGCTCGTTTCGTGTCTTAGGCTATCAATGTGTAGTTACGATGGGGAATTGTTTAATTTGGATTTCTCTGTGCATGTTCTTTTTCCCTCTTATTGAGACAGTGACCTATACCTGCCATTATATGACTGACAGACTAGAACGGTTTGACCTAAAAACATCAAAATTGGATCTACTGAAGAAAAAAAGACACCTACATCTTGGATGCCCTTGGGGTAAGCTGATAGATACCAAATTTTAATTTCAAAGTGAACTATCCCTTTAAAGGACAAACATGTGCTAATAAGAACAGACAATACCACTGTGGTGTTTTACATCAACCACCAAGGGGGGACAAGATCTCGGAGCCAGTTAAAATTGGCACAAAGGGTTTGGAAATGGGTGGATGTCCATCTCCTCTCTCTGAGAGCCATGTATCTTCCCGGTCGTTACAATCAAATAGCGGACTCTCTGTCTCGGGCCAATCCCACACCCTGGAACTGGCAGATTCACAAGGAAGTGATTCAGTCAATTTGGGACACCTATGGCAGGGCAGAGGTGGACTTATTTGCGGACAAGCAGACAACTCACTGTCCGATGTGGTTTTCAGACAAGGACGAGCCAGAGGCTCTGGGCCAGGATGCATTGGCACACAGCTGGCCAAAATTCCGCTTGTATGCGTTTCCACCCCTACCGTTACTATGGATGATGTTGCGACGGATCCAAGAGACGATGCAACCCGTTCTACTAGTAGCCCCATTCTGGCCGAACAGGCCAAGACCTGCTGCTGCTTCTACTGAGGGGCAGATCATGCCCCCTGCCAATAAGACCAGATTTGTTATCTCAGGCAAACGGGATGTTGTGGCATCAAAGGCCCCACACCCTGAAGTTATGGGTGTGGCCCCTAGGGGCAACCCAGTCATATTGGAATGCTCACAAGGAGTCGAGCACGTGAATGCACAGGCACCTTCTACACGTCGTGCGTATGCAGACAAATGGAGATCTTTTTCTCAGTGGTGTGAAAAAAAGGAAATTGTCCCTCAGGATTGCACTTTAAGTAACCTCTTGGACTTTCTGCAGAGCGTCTTAGAGCAGTGGTTTTCAATCCTGTTCCTCAGGACCCACTGCTCTGCACATTTTGCATGTCTCCCTTATCTGACACACTCATTTGAGTTCATGGAGCTCTTTCCTAATGAGCTGATGATCTGAATCAGGTGTGTAAATTAGGGAGACATGCAAAATGTGCAGAGCTATGGGTCCCCAGGAACAAGTTTGAAAACCACTGTCTTAGAGAATGGTTTGTCTTGCTCCACAATTAAAGTGTATGTGGCAGAATTGTCTGCATACAGAGGACCGGTGGAAGGTATGTCCTTAGGTATGCATAATTTAATTAAAACGTTTCTTAAAGGTGTTAGCCGACTGCGACCCGGTGACAAAGTAATGGTTCCACAATAGGATCTGAATTTGGTTTTGAGTAGCCTCTCCTGCGCACCATTTGAGCCATTAATGAATGCAGCTATTAAGTGGCTTTCCCTCAAGTCAGCTTTTTTGTTGGCCATAGCTACTGCACGACGTGTTAGTGAGTTGCATGCACTGTCAGTCAGCCCACAGTGTTTGCGATGGGGACCTGAATGTAAACAGGTTACGCTGTGGCCAAACCCAGTATTCCTTCCAAAGGTATTGTCACCACAATACGTGAAAAAGCCAATAATTATATCTGCTTTTACAGACGACCACAGATCAGTCCTGTGTCCAGTCAGGGCTCTTCGGCAGTATGTGGAAGTGACTGCAGCCTGGAGGGCCACTGATCAGTTGTTTGTGTGTTATGGTGATCACCGAAAGGGTACAGCTGTATCTGAGGATAGACTATCTCACTGGGTGACAGAGGTAATTGTGCATGCTTATTCTAATGCAGGTCATTAAGTTCCAGCCTCTGTGAAATGCCATTCGGTGCTTGCAGTTGCCACCTCCTGGGCAGCTCTGCGTGGTGTGCTGCTATCTGACATCTGTGATGCAGCAACATGGAAGACCCCATCTCTACAGGCTTAATGTGGCTGCAATGCCTCCAGTGTGTTCTGTGATGCTTACAAATGATTCTTAATTTGAATAAAGATAAATTCAGCATTGACAAAGTGTCTGTTGCATATATTACTCTGAGACATTGGGGTATAAATTACAGACAATTGTTGTTGTTGCTATGTTGTTGCAAATTGTACTTGATAAGTGGGGAAACCCTCATGACTGCTTTGGTATGCAGCCTCCGCTAGGTAACTTAGGATACCGCTCTGGCGGTCCGGAATGAAAGGAAATAGAACTGGAGGTTACGTAGGTAACCGTGGTTCTACGACTGAGTGGAGGACTGCCAGACTTCTGGTCACTCGGGTAGACGAGAATGGCCAGAGAACATGCATGATGTAATGACGTGCCTTTATAGGCTGTCCACTTGAGCGTCATGGTCACGGGGGTGACGACTTTGATATTTATACTTGGCAAAGAGACGAGCACCAGAGAAAGACTCCACTAGGTAACTTAGGATACCGCTCTGGCTGTCCTCCACTCAGTCATAGAAGCACGTTACCTAAGTAACCTCCAGCTCTGTGTATTAAATGCCACTCCATTTGAAAACAGGTGATGGAGATTTATTAATAATCACAGAACCGGCTTTACTGACAAGATGCGCATGACAATCGCATGCAATATATCGTTCAGCCCTACCAGGAACACACTACCGTTTTCTCTTGTAGAGAGAGATTTACCTTCGAGATTTCGCTCGTCTCTTGTATTTCTTTCCATCTATTTTCAAATTTCAACTTAAAATTACTTTGTTAAATATGTATTATAAATTAATTCTACTTGGGATTTTGTTTATTTTTACTTTTTTTAAATTCAGTGTATGTTTTTGTTATGCAACCTTGAGCTTGTGTTGAGGCACTATAAAACGTTCTCTCCCTCCTTCACTTTCTTAATCTCTTATAGAGTGCATTCATGCTCAACCACGGTGGTTCCAGATTTGTTTTTTTCCATTCATGCTTTAAACATTTAAGTAAAGAGAGAAATAAAAAACATTTGCGAGGTCAATCTCCACACCAAACTTTGATTTGAAGGAAAAACATTTTTGAAAACTGGACAAAAAGACAAAAGGTAGAAGACTGTGTTTCTTTAGAAAAAGAACTGCAATCCCACGAAGCACTACATAATCAAATTAAAACAGCATGATAGTGTAGTTTTTCACAAAGAATTCCACTTTCAAACGATTATTTAAAAAAAAAACTGCAATAATGCAAGCTGATGGCTTAGGTAGAAGCAAATACAATCGATTAACAAATTTGTAGCTCACATAAAGTCTGTCTTTAAAGGTTTACAAGATGGTGTTCAAATTTAATTTCCATTTAAGAATATAATTTTTACTTCCGGAACCTGACTGTTGCACTATGTACTCCACTCAGCTCTCTCCTTTTCCTCTGCCCTTCTCTTCACCCCTCCTCTTCCCATTTCCTCTTTTTGTCCTCCCATGCTCTCTTCTTCTACTCAACTAAGAACTTGAAAAATCAATTAAAATAACTTTTGATTATTAAAGGGGTGGTTGACTGTTTTTTTTTTTTTTCTAGGCTTGATTGTGTTTATGGGGTGCAGTCTAACATGTGTTCATGCTTCGTTTAAACATTTAAACTCATTTTTCACATAATTTACCTCTATTCTACACCACTCTGTCCCTTCTCTGATAACCGAGGTAAAACGTTTAATTAATCGAGATGCTGATTTTGGTCATAATCGTCCAGCCCTACGTGAAACGCTGCTTTTTTCATGGAGGTTACCAGGAAACCTCTCTGTGTGCAGTTGTTGTCACGCCAAAAATTGAATCTAATTTCTATGCAGTTATACATTTTAAATGGATGAAGAAAAACAATCTTATGTGAATTCTACAGATTAAACAAAACTGATAATAGTCATCTATGGAGCAGACAAAATATCTATAATTATTATTTTTTGAACATTTCATATATGCTAGATAAAATGTTAGTCATGTTGACATTTAAAATGTGCACTAATCACTGATTATGTTTATGCAAACAAAAAGTAATTTGATTTGTTGTTTGTTTATTTTAAATATAAAACTTGAAATGATTTGGGTGTCAGCACTTTTGGAACATTCCAGGCACTTTTGAACAACAATACCATCATAATACTGGTTATTGTGATCATTTTGGTCAGTATAAACGTGATACCAATTTTTCACACCAATTCATCTCACATTTGGACTGTATTGATGATGATAGTATACTGTATATCAGGGGTGTCAAACTCAGTTCCTGGAAGGCCACAGCCCTGCATAGTTTAGCTCCAACCCTAATTAAACGCACCTGATCCTGCTAATCATGTCCTTCAGGCTTCTTTGAAAACTACATGCAATGTGTGTTGGAGCAAGGTTGGAACTAAACCATGCAGGGCTGCGGCCCTCCAGGAACTGAGTTTGACACCACTGCTGTATATTATCGATGCCTAATTATAAATTGCTTAGTTCATTTCAAATACATTCAAAGTGAAGTAGAATAAAGGAACAAGTATACCCATTTTTCAAGCATTTACTCAATTTCAATAGGACATACACCACTAATGAAATTCCAAAATATTGGTCAAACAAAAATGTATCATTTTAACTGTAATTTACATTTACATTTAGTCATTTAGCAGATGCTTTTATCCAAAGCGACTTACAAATGAGGACATTAGAAGCAATCAAAACCAACAAAAGAGCAACAACGTGCAAGTGCTATGACAAGTCTTGGTTAGCCTTACTACGTGGAAAGTATTTTTTTTTTTTTTTTTTTTTTTTAAAGAAAACTAGTAGATAAAATATAGAAAAAAGAAACCTATTTTTTTTTTTTAAGAAACAAGTAGATAGAATAGAAAAAAGAAAGCTAGTGTTAGTTTGTCAAGAAAAGCTAGCAGTTAGAGAATAAATATGCAATTGATAGAGGGTCAAATGTGTGTTGTTTTTTTAAATAAAAAGAAGACAGATAGATAAAATAGAATTAGAATAGAGAGTGCTAGAGTTAGAGGGTCAAATAAAGATGGAAGATATGTGTTTTTAGCCGTTTCTTGAAGATGGGTAAGGATTCAGCTGGTCGGATTGAGTTGGGCAGGTCATTCCACCAGATGGGAACAGTTAATGAAAAAGTGAGTGAAAGTGATTTTGTGCCTCTTTGGCACAATAATGCGTCGTTCACTTGCAGAATGCAAGCTTCTAGAGGGCACATAAGTCTGAAGTAATAGGGTGCAGGTAAAGGGGTGCAGAGCCAGTGCTGGTTCTGTAGGCAAACATTAATACCTTGAATTTAATGCGAGCAGCTATTGGTAGCCAGTGCAAATTGATGAACAGAGGTGTGACGTGCGTTCTTTTCGGCTCATTAAAGATTAACCTTGCAGCGACATTTTGGATTAATTGCAGAGGTTTGATGGAATTGGCTGGAAGACCTGCCAAGAGAGCATTGCAATAGTCAAGTCTGGACAGAACAAGAGCTTGAACAAGAAGTTGTGTTGCATGTTCCGAAAGAAAGGGCCTGATCTTCCTAATATTGTATAAAGCAAATCTGCAGGACCGGGCAGTTTTAGCAATGTTGTCTGAGAAATTCAGCTTATCATCAATCACAACTCCAAGGTTTCTGGCTGTTTTTGAAGAAGTTATGGTAGATGAGCCTAACTGGAAGGTGAAATTGTGATGAAGTGATGGGTTTGCTGAAACTACAAGCAGTTCTGTCTTAGCTAGGTTGAGTTGAAGGTGATGCTCCTTCATCCAGCAAGAAATGTCTGTTAGACATGCTGAGATGCGAGTAGCTATCGTCAGATCATCAGGATGGAATGAGAGGTAGAGTTGAGTGTCATCAGCATAGCAGTGATATGAAAAGCCATGTTTCTGAATGACAGAACCTAGTGATGCCATGTAGACAGAGAAGATAAGTGGTCCAAGAACTGAGCCCTGAGGCACCCCAGTAGCTAGATGTTGCGACTTGGATAACTCACCTCTCCAAGATACCTTGAAGGACCTATCTGAGCGGTAAGACTCAAACCACTGGAGTGCGGTTCCTGAGATGCCCTTTCTCAATAGGGTTGACAGGAGGATCTGGTGGTTGACCATATCAAAAGCAGCGGACAGATCCAGCAAAATAAGTAATGACGACTTGGAAGCCTGCTCTTGCAAGTCTTAGGGCTTCAACAACTGAGAGCAAGGCAGTTTCAGTCGAATGTCCACTTCTGAAGCCAGATTGGTTACTGTCCAGGAGGTTTTCTGTGTGAGAAAGGCAGAGACTTGGTTGAACACAACTCGTTCAAGTGTTTTTGCAATGAAAGGTAGAAGGGTAACCAGTCTATAGTTCCCTAAAAGAGTTGGGTTAAGAGTGGGTTTCTTAAGAAGTGGGGTTATACGAGCCTGTTTAAATGCTGAGGGAAAAATTCCAGTGTGAAGGGATGTGTTAACGATGTGAGTGAGTGCAGGTACAACTGTAGGAGAAATGGCTTGAAGGAGATGAGATGGAATAGGATCAAGCGGACAAGTAGTAGGATGACTGGAAAGGATGAGTTTAGAGACTTCTGCCTCAGAGAGTGGAGAGAAGGATGTGAACGAGTGTTTGTTTGCTGGTAAGATGTGTTTGACAGATTGTGGTGTGGAAAATTGTGCAGTGAGGTTTGTAATTTTATTGATGAAGAATGTGGCAAAGTCGTCAGCTGTTAGAGTTGATGAAGGAGGGGGAGGAGGAGGACAAAGGAGGGAGGAAAATGTTTTAAACAGCATGCGAGAGTTAGGCGAATTGTTAATTTTGTCATGATAGTATGTCCTTTTAGCAGTGGAGACATTAGCAGAGAAGTCAGAGAGAAGTGATCGATATAAATTAAGGTCAGTAGGATTTTGTGATTTGCGCCATACCCTTTCTGCAGCCCTGAGCACAGATGTCGTGGAGAACGTCGGATAGCCAAGGGGCAGAAGGGGTGGTACGGGCTGGCCTGGAAGATAAGGGGCAGAAAGTATCTAAACAAGACGTCAGAGTGGAACAGAAAGTATCAGTAGCACTGTTAGCATCAAGAGATAACTGTTTAGGGGGAGGAAGCGAAGATGAAACCATAGCAGATAGCCGAGAGGGTGAGAGTGAGCATAATTACTACAGTCAACCCTGAACACAGAAAGCATTTTGTTACACAAAACATTAAAACTCTATAAAAACAGGAATGCTTTATCAGAGCCTAATCCTTCTGGGTCTGATCTGATTTCAACCTCTTATTTCAGTCTTCTAGCTCAGTTTGGCTATATGGTTATAGCCATACCAATTAATTTGAGTGTGTATGTGTATGTGTGTGTGTGTGTGTGTGTCTGTGAGTGTGTGTGAATGGATGTATCGGTTATTACACTCTTGATGTTTTAGAGTATAACCCATTCCTTGTTGTCCACTTTTTTACTGCATTGTAGTTGAATTATTGATTTTATTTTACAGGCACACCAGTTCATAGGGGTGTGTGTGTACAAGTGTGTGCGTGTGTGTGAGTGGATGTGTTGATTTTGCACTCTAGATGTTTTAGAGTTTCAACCCTTCATTGCTGTGCAATTTTTTTCTGCATTGTCCATTTCCCATTCATTTCCTATGGTCGGTCATTTTTGACTGAAGACCATGAGTGTGACTATTTTTTTATGACCACTTAGCTTTTTCGAATCATGCCCTAAAATTTTTTGTGTGTTCACATACCAAGTGCCATAAAAGTCACAGAGTTTCGTACCATTCTGGTGAAGCTACGATTTTTAAAAATTCAAAATGTAAAATTCTCCGCACAAGGGTTAAAGCGTTATTAGTCTCAGCCTCAGACGTCACGCCCATGGACCGTTGGCTGAACGTCTGATGCATATGGCACACAAAAGTGGAAACACTTCAGGAGTTTCGAAGTCGTCGTCGGATTCGTTGAATTATACAGGATTTCCGGGAGATGTGTGTGTCGTGTTCTTTAACATTCCGCCTGGAAACAAAGATGCCGTGACGCCAAATCCCCTCACGAAAGAAGAAAGCCATCGTGTTTACAACTGTGATGACGAGCGCTTATCAGGATCAAATAAACGCTGGATTTTCAAATTATGTGAAATATTTAAAGTTCGCAGCATAGAATCTTTAAAATACGTCCGAGAGTTTTGCACATCGATCTGTTATTGTGGCGACATTTCCACGCCTCGAAACGTGACGCTGAACGAAACGAATTGTGATTGGTTGTTTGACATGACGGTCAAACGGCATCATGGGCGGGCCTTGGCCAATGAAAGCTGCCATCTATTCCAGTCGTCAGTCTAAAGGTCTGGCTATGCGAGACTAAAGCGTAATAAGCCATGAATCATAACAACTAGCTACAACGTGAATCACAACATGTACAATATTCGATCTGAAATAAAAATATTAGAAAATTTGTCAAAAAGACAAAAGTATGAGACTATGTGTGTTACAGCCAACTGGGTAAATAAAACTACAATCCCATGAAGCATTGCAACTGACAATTGCGCCTTTTGTCCAACTTTGCTCTGATAGGCCAATTTCTGAAATCCTGATTGGCACGCGCTGGGTAAAAGTTTTGGTAACACTTTAGAATAGGGAACACTTATTCACTATTAACTACGACTTTTCCCTCAATAAATCCCTAATTTTCTGCTTATTAATAGTTAGTAAGGTAGTTGTTAGGTTTAGGTATTGGGTAGGATTAGCGATGTAGAATAAGGTCATGTAGAATAAGGCATTAATATGTGCTTAATTAGTACTAATAAATGGCTAATATTCTAGTAACATGCATGCTAATAAGCAACTAGTTAAGAGACCCTAATATAAGGTGTCACCAAAGTTTTTTCCGGTAAACCAAAAAAATGTAATTCAAATTAAAAAAACAATACATTTAATTAATTAATTTACCTATTTTGTGTTTTATTAAAGTATGCACCTAACCCAACCCTAAACCTACCCCTTACAGTAGTTATTGTTATACAGTGTGACAAAAATTACGCTATATTGATGTGTGCATGCCCAGTAGTTTTAGCTGTATCCCTTCTAGCCTTAACCCTGCTAAGCAGTTCAGAACTCAAAGACATTGTATGGATTAAATATCACTGTCGGCCCGCGGACCTGAAAACCCGGAGGAAAAGGAAATTGCTCTTTCTTTGAATATGTGGGTACCCAGCGGCGGAACAGAAATAAAGGGGAACATAAGATTATCCGTGGCAGGATGTGCTGGATCGCCTCGGTCTGCTTCTGCACTGCCGAGAACTGCTGGGCAAAGCCCTCGACAGTGTCGCCGAACAGCCCAGCCTGGGAGACGGGGGCGTCGAGAAAACGTGCTTTGTCGACGTCCTTCATCTCTGCCAGGTTGAGACAGAGATGGCGCTCCTGGACCACCATAGTGGACATCGCCTTCCCGAGGGACCGCGCCGTGACTTTTCGTCACTCGTAGAGCGAGGTCAGTCGCCGTGCGCAGCTCCTGCATCAACCCCGGGTCGGAACTACCCTCGTGCATTTCTTTAAGTGCCTTGGCTTGGTGAACCTGCAGGATTGCCATGGCATCCAGGGCAGAGGCTGCCTGACCCGCAGCACTATAAGCTTTGGCTGCGAGAGCAGCTGTCAGCTTACAGGCTTTGGATGGGAGACGTGGGCGATTCCTCCAAGTGGCGGCGTTTCGCGGGCACAAGTGCACCGCGACCACTCTCCGAGTCGCTTTTGGCCATGAAAGGGGCCATCCACGACTTCGTCAGCTCCTCATGCACCTCCGAGAAGAAAGGCACTGGAGTAGGGCACGGTTGTGAGCCGCGTCCCGCTCCGAGAAACCAATCATCCAGCCGTGAGGGCTCGGGACTGGGTGGTCTGTTGACCTCCAGCCCGATGCTCGCGGCTGCCCGGGCAAGCATGGCCGTCAGCTCTGGGCCCGGTGCGGCAGTGGCGACAACACCCGAGGGGGGCAGCACCGCCGAACCTTCATCCTCAGAGGACGTAAGCCCATCCCCCAATGCTGCGATCGACATACTGTCTTCGGGCGGCGCACCGAATGATATGCTGGCCATCCCGTGGGAAGAACCAGCAAAATCACCCGGGAGCCGGACGGGACGCTCGCTGAGTGAGGAGTAAGAGGTCCGTGGGGACGAGCCCGACGGAGAAGCTCTTACTGTGACCCTCAGATCTCCCAGAGTGCCAGCCGGTGGTCCTCTGCTCGAGCCAGAGAAACCAGGACGGGTGGCGGCAGAGGATGCCAATCCTTTCAGAAAGGAAAGGCGAGATCGCAGCGATGTCATGCTCATACGCCCACAACAGGCGCATGATTCATCCACGAACGCAGCTTCAGTGTGCTGAATGCCCAGACACTGAAGACAACGATCATGTCCATCATCCGCAGACAGAAAACAACCGCAACCAAGAGGACACGAATGAAACGGCATCTTGAAAAAGACGCGATCGTCCGTGATTTGCTCTTTTAGAATTTGCTCTTTTAGTTGAAGTGCCCAGGGGAATCGCTGGTGAAAGGGACTCCGCTGACTGCACCGTGACGCCAACCAGGAACAAATCAAAGATAAAAGGCTTTGTGGAGATCAGCACACTTCTCATCCACTCGGCTCCAAAGCAAAAATCTGATGAGTGGATGCACCTGTCGCCCTTTTATACCTGTATGCACGGGGAGTGGCTCAGGTATGCAAAATCCACTAGCCAATATTCATTGGCGTTTTCTCTTTAGTCAGAGATGATTGGGGCTTCCAAATAAATCCCCTATGTCGTCACGACATAACTCGTAGTGACCGACAGATAGGGAATGTTCTTTTTAGCAGCATCATATGACCCCTTTAAACATACATAGTAGCATGTAACATATAAACAGCGGTATTAGTTAGATGTCAGATATGTTAGCCTATGTATTTTTATGCTTCTCCCACGATTCTGAAAACAAACATCAGACAACCAAACAAAATATGTAATTTGAGTTTCTGACAAAATGTTTTATTTAATGTTATAAATGAGTCTATTTATAAATGTCTAAAATATTACAAATGAGTCTATTTAAAAATAGTTATTAATTTAAAGGGGTCATATGACATTGCTAAAAAGAACAATATTTTGTGTATTTGGTGTAATGCAATGTGTTTATGTGGTTTAATGTTAAAAAAACACATTATTTTCCACATACTGCACATTATTGTTGCTCCTCTATGCCCCGCCTTTCTGAAACGCGTCGATTTTTACGAAGCTCATCATTCTGAGAAGCGAGGCGTGCTCTGATTGGCTAGCTATCCAGTGCATTGTGATTGGCCGAATACCTCAAGCGTGAGACAGAAATTTTACGCCCCTCACTGTATTGTGATGGCGTTTCCCGGTGCGATGAAACTAAAACAATAAAACCCATTACAAACGAGGCATTTGTTGCATCCAGTGGGGACATAGTTACTGATTATAATGACTTAGACTGTCTTTTCACGCATCGCGTTGCATCGCGCCGCGTAAACATTACCATGTCTGCATTTATGATCAGAGAAACAACAAACAACAAGCACTACTCTACACTGCTCAAAACTCGCGTTTGAATTGTCAGAAGCAGCAACGTACTTACAGGCTGTTAGTCAGAAGCGTCAGACTGTCCTTGCAAAGTTGGAAGCCCAAAGAAAGTAGTTTCGCTTTCACAGCGTCTCCAGGACATGGCGCCAAGTAGGTATAGCTGCAGACCGGAGATCTCCAAAATGGGGCGTGAACTCCAAAAGTGGGCGGAACCTCCAAAATGGGGTGGGGTCTCTTCGCGCAAAGACTTTCCCCATTGGCTCTGGCTTCAGCCAATTGTTATTGATTTACATTTCAAAATAACACTTTATAAATTAAACATTGTTTCTAGTTTATCTAAAATAAAATATGCTATATAAATCAATATTCTCCTTGAGAGCAGGGCCCAAAGCTCGTGGCCAGTGGTGTTCGGACCGGAGTTTGAACCTCTGCTTCATGATATAAACGGGAATCACCCACGAGCTCTCCCACGAGCCGTCTCAGCGCAGCGCAGGGGAAAGATTTTACTCTATCGCTTTGTTTTAAGCAAAGTTATAAGATTTGTTATAAGATTATCACATAATCTTATTAACTGCTTATCTCCTGAAACGCAACTATCTTTTCAGCACCAATTTCACTGGTTAAGTTTAGAGTCAGGTGTGGGGTAGGTTTAGGGGTTAGCATTTTTTGTAGCATAGTGTAGGAAATTAAATCAACACTGTGATTGGCACAACCAATAAAATCTTTAGAATCAGCTGTGGGGTGGAGTTTGCGCTGAAGTTGATTGGGAGAAAAAAATTGCGCATGCTTGTTGTCATATGCCTGTCTGTCAATGGGAGGAAGCCACACCCTATTTTGGAGTTCCCGCCCCCATTTGGAGATCTCCAGGTTGCAGTTATACCCTTCTCCATGGCGCAGGCAGCAGCAACAATACTACAGTGAGAATAAAAGTCACGCCCTCTTTCTTTGCATAAACATTTGGGCGGTGTTATGAAAATCTCCCCGCATCGTGACGTAGACATATGGGGGGTGTTTGAATGAGCCGTTTTAGGGGGTGTGGCAGAGTCTTAACTTTTATAAAGAATATCTCTTTGGTTTTGAGACTTTAGTCTTTGCAACTTCAGGGATCATATGCATGAACAGCTTGTAACACTCCAAAGAGAAAGGAAAACTTGAAATCGCATCATATGACCCCTTTAGATGAACTTTTTATGTAGCTAAAAAATCATTTGAAAAAAATGAAGAGTTTTTGAACGAATCTCTTGAATGATTCGAACATCAAATTCACTGTTTGCCACCTACTGGCATAATGTAAAATATCCAATCTATATTTAAAGCATATCATAAGTTTCAAAGGTTAATTACTCGTTTTGATCGCGGCTGCCTCAACAACAGTCTATATCCGGATTAAAAACGGAGGTCGAAAATGGAAACTTTTGAAAATGCTGCAGACCCCGTTTTAGTTTGAAGACTCTGGGGTTGCGTTTCAGTGTAAACGGATCAAAACGGAGACTTTTGAAAACGATGGTGTGTCTGCCCACATTCTCTCTGCATATCCTTGAAGACCGTGTAAACAATAACATCATGCTCATTGTTGTACCCATAGATATGTATGGGTAGATACCCCATTCGGCTGCTCCAAGCACGTAAACGCGTCCGCCATCTAATAATAGGGCATCTACCTACACATATCTATGGTTGTACATGCATGAATAGTCACGTGACATGCGCTTTTGTGTAGACAAGGATCGTTTTCATTCTAAAACGCCGTTTTAAAACGAAAACGCACTAGTGTAAACGGGGCCTTAGCCTGTAAGTAGACTCTTTGTGTCTACAAAAAACTTTAATTTTTACTTGACGGGGAATTTAATTCAAATTATTTAATGGATGCCACCTTATTGGGACAATAAAGCCCTCTCTACGGGTGAATCCCATTTCTCTGTCTTACACCTTCACCTTCCCCTACCCCTTCGTCTTACCCCTAGCCCTTGTCCCTCGAAACCGAGTGGTAAGTGCTAGGGGTGAAAACATACCCCTATGAAATGAGACACCACTTGGTTACGGTTACGTCATCGTACATCGTCGCTAGCTGGCTGCAACGTCACCTGAGGCGACAAGTGTTGATCACAAATCACAAAAAGATGCGTCTGCAAGTGTGTGTATGTCGATCGCGTGGGTTTTATTAGTGATGTTTTTGCGATTGTTGTGCAAATCAGCGATGTAAAGCGTAGCAAACTAGCGTTTTTTTAAAACGTTTCAATTAAGAACATGGTTGCAAATATATATGTACAGGACTGTGTAGAGCACAAAACAAGACTGTCGTAATTTTTAAATCAATTATTTAAGCCGAAAATGGGACTCTCTGGATGATCTGGCCGACATTGTTGACGGTTGCGCAGTGTGTTCTGGGTACCCCTTGGTTTCAAGTAAGCTCGCGAAAATGCTTGGTTTTAAGGGGTATCTACCCCTTCCCCTTAGCCCTACCCCTCGATCAAAACGAGAATTGGGACAGCCCTTACTCTCACGTGAACGCGCAAAACTAAGGGGAAGGGGTAAGGGGAAGGGGTAAGACAGAGAAATGGGATTCACCCTACACCTACCCTAACCCTACCCGCTACTTTATTTTCAACTTTTCAATTATTTCCTTCATTTTTATTGAAAATAAATGCCTTTCCGATGTGATATGAGATTTGTAAAGGGAGAAAAAAAAGTTTGGCAAAAGGCAGATTCGAACCCTGGTCAATTGCGTCAAAAATGACTGCAGCATGTGCTTTACCATTTACGCCACTGGAGCTCTTTTTAACTGGCTCTTTTGTAGTGTTGACTAGCCCAATCAAACATTGGTGGGCAGAGTTAGTGTAAATAGCCTCTACCAACAAGGCGGCCTATTTGCACTCCGAAAAAGGCAACACTGAAGGAAGAGGTGTGTCCAAACTTTTATGGTAGTGTGTGTATGCATATATATATATATTTTTTTTTACTTTATTTATGAGAAGCTGAAGTACGAGGTGACGTTGTGACGTGTATATATATATATATATTTATTTATTTACTTACTTATATGTGTACTGTATGTATAGTATACATTAATTTATTTTTTGGTCTGTTGTTGGACCTGATAATAAAGAGAATTTCTCAATTCTGTTTTTTTAGTTCCCTGACAACTTACCCTGTTCAGTAGGACTACAGCCAGCCCCAAAAGATGTTGGAAAGGTATCCATTAACATCAAACCATTCTTCGAAACTGTGAACCCATTTTTCTACCTAATTTTGACATTAGTTTTGTAATTAGTTTGTTTCTTTTGTATGTACATGATATATAGCCTCTTTGTAGTATCTATTTTTTCACAGAACTGTCTGTTTTTCACAGCACTGTGCTGTTGAGTTTGAGGTGAAATCTTTCTGTGCTGAAAGCCAGGATGCCAAAGTTCGCAAACGGTTAGTCCAAGCTACAACTCTTTGTTCTTATTCTCTATACAGGGGGAAACTTGCCTGATTTACTTGCCTATTATCCTACCATTATCCTAATTACTTCATGTAGTCTGTGGAGCAATGTAGACCATTTTGGGGTATTTCAACAATGACATATGTCATCTTCTCCTCTTTCAGGAGCTCAGTACGTTTGATGATTCGAAAGGTTCAGTATGCTCCAGAGAATCTAGGACCAGCTCCCTGTGTGGAGACCACTCGTGACTTTCTCATGTCTGATAAACCATTGCATATGGAGGCAAGCTTACAGAAGCAGGTGGGTTTTAAACAGACCACTAGTCGAGCATGCATGTATCATAATTTGTGTCTTTCTTTGGTGTTATTAGCAATGTTTCATGTTGTTTTTTTAAATGAAAAATGTTTATTGGAATTTAATAAATCAATGTGGAATATTGCACGCACCATAGTTTTTATAAAATTTTAAAGAATTTTCTCTTGTAGACTTACTATCATGGGGAACCCATCAGCGTAAGGGTCAACATTAGTAATGACTCCAACAAAAATGTGAGGAACATCATAATTTCTGGTAAGATCAGGTTTGAAAGCCTTGATGAGTCAATTAGAAATAAGAATTAAGAAACAAGAAAGAAGAGTGGTCATAAATAAGGTTTTCTTTTCAAGAATTTTGTTCTTTTAATGATATCAGCATGGTTGTTCTACCCTAATATTTTGACCCCTACCCCAATTCAAAACATGTTAGTAGAGTTGCATGTGTGTGTGACTGTGTATGTATTAATAAAAATTAATAGATTATCTGCATTATCTGTTTGAAATCTGAATGAACTAATTTATTGAAAAAAATGTTGATCTATGTGTATACACTAAGTCATACTTTAAGTAGATTGCTTTAAATATAAAATAACACACTTGTGGATGTCTGTCTTTTAGTGGAACAAATTGCCAATGTGGTGCTGTACTCCAATGACAGTTATATGAAGGCAGTGGCCACAGAGGACTCTGGGTAATATTTTTATTCAGAAACTTTTATGGAATTCAATAAAAAAAAAATGTTAATCTGATTAAAGGTTGCTATTTGATGCAGGGACTCTGTTGATTCTGGTGCCAAACTGGATAAAGTCTACACTTTGCTCCCCCTACTGGCCAATAACAGAGAAAGGCTAGGCATTGCACTGGATGGAAAATTGAAGCATGAAGACACCAATTTAGCCTCTTCAAGCATGTGAGTCCCCATGGAAAACATTGGCGTGTATATAATGAGAGCTGTTTTAGTTTACTAGGCTTTGTGTGCATTAAATAATGTTTATATAGGCCTGCTTAATCAACAATGTTTACAATGTTCAAATGCTTTATTGCAGCATCAAAGAAGGTGTTCTGAAGGAAGTTCTGGGGATCTTGGTGTCTTACAGAATTGTTGTGAAGCTTATTGTTGGAGGGTTAGCATCCCATGACACAATATACTACTACAGTATATAGCATAAAACCATACATGCCTAATATATACATCCTAATATTTTGTTCTTCTCTTTCATAGAATTATGGGATCCAGGTGAATATTATTTATTTAATCTTGGATTCAGAAGGGCCTGTGGTTGAAATCATCACCACCTTTCTCCCTGTTACCAATGACCCTGCATATCAATTAAGCTTTTTTATGTCTTATGTTTAAAATAGGGCTGTCAAGTGATTATTATTATTTTTAATCTAATTAATTACATAATGTGCCAATTAATCAATCAAATTAATCTCAAATTAATGAGATTAATTAATTAACATGCACATCATGTGCCAATTAAAGATACAGTTATTATTAAAATAATAGTTATCATTGTGATAATAATAAAAAAAAAACATTGAATAGACATTACAAAAAAGTAGCTGAAATAGAAGTAGTTTTAGAAAGAAATATTTTAATTCAACATACAAAAATACAAATAAATAGTGAAATATTAACTTTTTTTTTTTTTAAACGATACTCTAAATATAAAACTAAAAGCGCCAATAGGGGGTGGCAAATCCCTGTCTTAATAAGTGAGTCATTCAATCATTCATTCAATCGATTCGTTCAAATGGCTGATTCATTCAGAAACAAAGCAAGTGACTGCCTTTATGAATGGTTCACTGAATCATTGATTCAGTCGATTCGTTTAAAAACATGGATTCATTAATGAAACACCGCTGTGTGTTTATCAGAGATGCACAACAGTTCTCCTAGGGCTTTATTTTCATTGGTGAAATTACTGACAATGTGTCTAAAATGTAGTTATTCACACCTTTACCTTTTATTCATTTTTAGGTAAAAACTTTTATGTAGGCTAACCTATTTTTGTCTTTCTACTAGCCAGTGATGATTCTGAAAGAAAACAGCCAGTGTTTGTTATAGTAACATGCAACTTTCACGGTCATCTGACTGACAGAACCACACAGCGTTGCTGCTTATGTTATGGTTATTTTAGCAAATAGTTTGCTCCATAAATTCAGTTCAACAGCATTAAGTTAAAGAGGGTAAACTTGATCACTCGACTGAATCTACGCATGCATTTTAAGTGTTCTTGCTCCGTCCAAGCAATGAATGCACGTCTTTGAATGAGCGCTATTCTTTAACTGCTCAGGTAATGTCAATACAACCCATTTCAGGGGGAGCCAAAATTACATTTTACAATCAGTCAGGGCTATAGAAATGCATCTTAATATTTACAAGTAAATCTCCATGTTATGCGTAGGCTACTTTCTATCTGACCCCCCCTAAATCTAGTTTTGACATCCATGCCCCCCCCCCCCCCCCCCCCCCCCCCCCCCTCAAACAGTGGTCAGAATTGTTGGTACCCTTAGTAAATATGATCAAAGAAGGCTGTGGAAATAAATCTGCATTGTTAATCCTTTTGATCTATTATTTTTTTTAATTCACAAAAATCTAACCTTTCATTGGAGAATAAATGGGGGGAAATATCATTATGAAATAAATGTTTTTCTCTAATACACATTGGACACAATTAACGGTACCCTTTTATTCAATACTTTTTGAAACATTTGCCAAAATAGTTTTCTCCTATAATGCCTGATGAGGTTAGAGAACACCTGACAAGAGATCAGAGACCATTCCTTCATCCAGAATCACTCCAGATCCTTCAGATTCCCAGCTCCATGATGGTGCTTCTCCGCTTCAGTTCACCCCACTCATTTTCTATAGGGTGCAGGTCAGGGAAGTGAAATGGCCTTAGCAGAAGCTTGGTTTTGTGCCCAGTGACCCATTTTTGTGTTGTTTTTAAGGTTTGTTTTTGGATTATTGTCCGGTTGGAAGATCCAAACATGGCTCATTATAAGATTTCTAACAGAGTCAGTCACTTTTAGATTTTTTTATCTGTTGGTATTTGACAGAATCAGTGATGCTGTGTGTCTAAACAAGATGTCCAGGACCTCCAGCAGAAATATAGGCCCACAAGATAAAAAATACAGCAGCATATTTCATTGTACACATGGGGTACTTTTTATCCCTATGTTCACCAAACCCATCTTGAGTGTTTGCTGCTAAAAAGCTAAATGTTTAGTTACATCTGACCATAGAAGCCAGTCCCATTTGAAGTTCCAGTCGTGTCTGATAACTGAATATGCTGGAGATTGTTTTTTGGTGAAAGCATTTTCTTTTCTTGATTTTTTTCTTGAAGCCCTCCCAAACAACATGTGGTGATGTAGGTGCTGTTTGATCATTTTTTTTAAAGGTTTTCTGACCCCTAAACTCAACCTTTTTTCTGCAATTCTCCTGCTGTGATCCTTGAAGAGTCTTTGGCCACTCAAACTCTCCTTCTCACCGTGCATTAGGACGATATAGACACGTCCTCTTCCAGGCAGATTCATAACATTTTCTGTTGCTTGGAACTTCTTAATTATTGGCCTGATGGTGGAAATGGGAATTTTCACTGCTCTAGCTCTTTTATTAAAGCCACTTTCTAATTTGTGGAGCTCAATCATCTTTTGCTGCACATCAGAAATATATTATTTGTTTTTTCTCATTGTGATTGGTGATTAATTTGGAATTTGACCTTTGTTTTGTTTTCCCTCCTATTTATATTTCTGTGAAGCAGGAAGCCATGGCTGGATAATTTCATGTTCATAATCACGCTGGTGTGCTCAAACTTGTGAATATGAATGGGAATATATTTCAGTTATATTTTACTTTAGAATTTCTAGGGGTACCAGTAATTGTGTCCAACATGTATTTGAGAAAAAACATTTATTTCATAATGATATTGCCCCCCATTTTAAATTCTTATTCTCCAATGAAAGCTTAGATTTTTGTGATTTTTTCAAATAAAATATCAAAAGGATTAACAATGCACCTTTATTTTAACAGCCTTCTTTGATCATATTAACCAAGGGTACCAACAATTCTGACCACGTGTGTATATGGCTGGCTAGCATTCACTTGAGATTCTTGCAGCGCGCTTTCAGAGTTTCTCTGAAAACCTCCACCTTCCCCAGCTCCACCTGTATAGATCTGCTACGGGTAATTTTATATGCTATTTGTATATCTTAAATACTCACGGCACCGTATCGCCATATGCATTGGCAGTAGCATGTTCCTATACTTGCTTGCAGCAGCAGCAATAATCTACAACTACAGCAATAACCAACGGCAGCAGCAATTCAGCAGCAGCGTAGCAGATCTATTCCGCCAAGACCAAATACATTAACATTGTCATATCCATCACCATGCTAAAATCTTCAGAGAGTTGTCATGATTGAAATATGAATTAAAAGTATAAAAGTCACTCGTTTTTTATAAAGTAACACTGTCCAACAGCGACACACGCAGGTAAAGTTACAGCGGAGGCTTGCCTCCCTTCAGCCCATTGGTTTACAACAGAGACCCCATAGCGTGCCATGGGTTTAGTGGGGGGGTAATTGAGAATGAATGGGGGAAAGTCAAGTGAGAGGAGGCAATGCCTCGATCGCAATATGGGTTTACTGTGGGGTAATTGAGAATGAATGGGGGAAAGTCACGTGAGAGGAGGCAATGCCTCCATCACGATATGATTGGATATGACTGGTTATGTTCAGCTGTGATTGCTTCATGCGATAAATCCCACCTCTTGTGTTCGTGCACATTCCCCATTCGCGAATCAGTCTGAAAATTGTGTTAATGGGAAGACAAATTTAAAAACTAACTGAACAACTCATACACTTAGATATAACCATGTTGTTACGTGAAAATAAGACTTAAAATGGGTTGAAAACATGATCTGTGGGTGTTTTTGAGTAATCAGCTTGGTTAAATTTGAAGTAAATCGCCGTGTCTGTGACCAATATTTACCGAGCTTGATGATCCAAACAATTAAAACATAGTTAAAAGTTAATTATTAAAAAGAATGGCTGAACATAAGTTCACAAATAAAATATATTGCTTAAATTGTTACTGCCTTGAGTTATTATTTTGGAATAAATTTGATAGTGTTTTTCTGATAGTGTAAGTAATGCTTATTTAACTAAGAAAATGGGACTAGGACATGAATTTATATTTGATTAAAAAATAATAATAATTTTTATTTCAAAACATTTCAGAACACCACTGCACACCACTGGTCTGAGTCTCAGACAAAAGTCTGAGACCAAATTGAAAGTCTGAGATTTAAAATCTAGTTTAAATCTAATAAATATATTTTTGCTAGTAGCCTCAAGCTTTTGGACTCAACTATAGTATATAATCCCTTTATATATGCTTTGTGTTTTTACATATCAGTGAAATTGGGGTGGAGCTCCCTTTCCAGCTTATGCACCCGAAGCCTGACACAGGTATTATATACCTTATACCTATTATATACCTATTATATATTATGTCTATGAAATATTTTCTGGTTCACATACAATTTTGTATAAACTCTTTTAAAATGTTTCCTCTTTAATGCCACTTGAAGTGAAAGAAAGGTCAGTCAGCATTTTAAAAGTTAATAGTAATGTATTTTTCCATCATGCCTTGCTTCTCTATCTTTGCTTAAATTAACATCTTAAAGCTGCATAAGATGATGATCTTATATCCCATCCTAGCCAGATGACAAGTGTCCAAAACCTCTCTAAAACCATCACAACAAGCCAGCTTGATGAACTAAGAACAGCAAACTTCAGACTAGATTTACCCTGGTGCTGCTTGTGTGGTGTTCAAAAACATGACATATTTTTTTGTTCAGTGAAATTAATATACTATTTTTTTTATAATATTTTTTTATCAAACATTTTGCATTTTTGGTGGATTTTATGGTATGAAATTATATTTATGGAATAGTTATGATCCATTTATTACCTGTAAACCGTTTTTGAGTGTATATGTGAAAACTTAAATTGTTGTAAATCTGGAATGTTTTGGAGCACAGACTTACAGACTTTGATCTCTTTTTAAAGGAGGCACTTGGCTGCTGAAGTGAAAAATAATTACATTAAAATTAAAAGCTAAAAAAGTAAAACTAAAAAAGTTATAGAAGTTTAAATTTCTTATTATGAAAAATGCAAAAAAAATCAGAAATATATATATATATTCCTAAACCAAAGCCATGAATCTAAGTTGTGTTCCAAATTTGAGGTTGATACATATTTTTGACATTTTTGACGGCAAACAGTACAAGTGTGGCTTTTTTGCATGTTCAGAAATTTAGTTTCTACACGTTACATCTCTTTTATTTTTATATCTATTTTTTATGTAGCCTCAAGAATATATGTGTAATTTATCTGCTTATTGTCCTTTTATGTGAATGTGTGTCTGTATGTAGTGAAGTGGAGGATGAAGTGGTTTTCGAGGAGTTTAAGCGCACCAACTTGAAGGGCATGGCCGAGGATGAGGATGAGGGAAACGTATCACCTGGCAAACACTGAGGAATGCATGTAGAATTTAGCCAGTTCTTAAAGCATCCCTCTATACAGTAGGACTTAAGGATGCCCAAAACAGACAATTATATATAGAGCATTATCACAATATTGCACTGCTTTGAACAGTTATTAGCAGATCAAGTTGTAATTTGTATTGAATTCCATATTTCTCTGCAGACCAACCAGACCATGCTGTGACCATTCTTCAGCTGCCTGACCTCAGTTGTTACTGAAATTAATAGAGAGCTTTGTTTTCCCATTGTATGGTAGTGGGAGTGCTGCTCTTTTGATACTGCTGTATCATTTTGGTGTATATCTTTAGAAATTTGGAAGAAATTGCTGTGCTGGAGTTTGGTGACTATACACAAGAATAGTCAAGTAAAAGTGTAGTAAAATCCTACCTGTGTTTTTAGTTGTAACAGTTAATTTAGTTAGTTAATAAATGTATTATTACAAAATACTGTATTATAATAAAAAAAATTGTACTAGCTTTCGCAGTATGTTCAGTTTATGAACACATGAAAAGGAAGTTAAATAGTATTTTACAAGCAGTACAAAGGTTTGGACATAATTTCTTGATCTTTTGTTAATTGATAAAATAACAGTATTGATACAGATTCAGTTTCTGGAAGTGGATCTGTTTTCCAAGTGCATCCATATGAATGTTTTTACATTACAAACTCAGCAAGGTGCAAAGGCAAATGTATTTTCAAATGTATTTTCATTCATATTTTTCATGACACACTGTATATTTCATATTGTCCAATACAGATCAAAGTGATTAAATAGATCATTTGTATATAAATCTCAATAATGATATGTAATATCACAATTTCTCAAGTGAGATTGTCAACTGATTGTCCTAAAAGTTAGGAGAATTATATATAATATCAAAAATATTTATTATAACAGCACTAACAATAGTTAGCTTGCTTACTGTTGCTCATAATGACTCTTTTGTACTCCTACTGGTGTCAGCTTTAATCAACTGAATCTGAGTAGCTAGCTAATACACTAGAAATCTGTCTACCTTGCAGATAAAGCACATTGAGCATTGGGCTTTAATCCTCTGTCACTCATAGATTACGCAAACAAAAATTTAACTAATAGTTTAATACAATTTTAATAATTATCTCAATTACACACATTAACTAAAGTTAATTAAAAAGAAGCATCTGCTCATGCATGATTACAAAACAATTTGCAATTATTCCACAATGATGTGTTGATAAAGTGAGGTAGCACAGGCAGTGCCCTCATATAATCCACACATTTTCTTGGATTTTCCAGAGTATAATGTTAGCTGATGCTGCGCAAATGTACCTAGTGTCCATTCTATGTAACATATGTGCATTGTTTTAATATATACAGGAAGGTTAGGCAAGTAAGGTTAGTAAGGTTTACTAAAAATGTGACTGTCCTGTTCAGAAAATGGGCTTAAAAGGGTTAGCAAGATATTATTAATTGACTTCAAGTAAATTAGCATTCTCAAACAACATTAACTGTGTGACATGTATGAAACTAATCACGAGGCACCTTTTTATTGAATTAACAAAAAGTAATAGGACCATCAACAAGGAGATGTCTTACCCTAAACAAATGGGCATAAAAAATAACAGCTTATTTCTCTTAATATATTCAGTTAACTTTTTTAAAGATTTTTTTAAGATAGTAGTTCTGGAGTGTATTGAGGTTTATGTGTCCAAATATATTAGGGAGGTGTTTGAGCTTAGGTCACATCAAGGCTGGGCATCTGGGGCAAGAGTGGTAGTAGGTTCCTCTAGTAGGTTCCTCCACCCCAGCTGTATGTTCCATTTATAGGATCTAGTAAACCACGTGACATTGGCATATCACAGCTATCTGGGTAGAGCAGGAAGCCAGAGAAGGTACTGCTGCTCTCACTATTAAAATACATACCATTGGAATCAACATCTCTCACCTGTAGCCAAACTTCATCACCCATGATAAGATGCAGGACAACCTGTTGAGAAGTTGTACCAAGACCTATTGACCCTGTACTTTTGATGATAGGTCTGAAGTTGTGGAAGAGCCCCACTTTGAGCAGTTTGTTGAAAACAACTAAGTGGTAGTTGATGACATAGGTACCACTGAGAGGAGCCCTGTAGATGCCTCTAAAGGAGTCAAAGTTAAATCCTCTGTTGTAAAAAATATTAGTGAAAGGAACTGGCAAATCTGGTTGTGAGTATTTGCTGCTTAGTGCAGCTAAAAAAACAGACTTGATTGCTGAAGAGCAATGGCCAGGAGCTCCCATTACCCCAAGATCCCCTTTTTGCCCCTTGTCTCCATTTACCCCTGCTGCACCTTGATGGCAAGTGTCCCCATTACTACCTTTTAGTCCTGGAATCCCGAATGTTCCATTTCCACCGTCTTTTCCATCCCTGCAGTGACACTCCCCCCTTTCACCCTGGTCTCCTTTCTGGCCATTTAAACCTGGAGCTCCATGTGGACCATCATTCCCCAAATCCCCTTTCTGGCCCTTCGATCCATGACTTCCTCCCAACCCTGGAAGTCCTCTTCCCCCTGTCATGCCAGGTTGGCCAAGTTCTCCTGTAGGTCCCTGGATTGAGTAACAAATTACTGGACACTGTCCTGACTCACCAGGTAAACCCTGCTGTCCTCGATTTCCATCCAAATCGAGGACAGACCTTTATCACCTGGGACAGAATGTTTAGCAAGTTGGTAATCTAATTTTTTTTTACAATGTTGTTCAAATTGCTATAAATGTTAACTAACTTACCCTTGGGGCCTCGTTCTCCTTTGAGTCCTTTTAAGCCGAATGGACCCAGATCTCCTTTTTCACCAATATCGCCTATTTGACCTTTTGTCAAGAAAAAAGGAAGTATAATTGGCAATGCTTCTCTTATCAACTGTATGTATTTCAGTTGCATACAGATCACTCTCAGATAAGTGACTCTATACACTCTTAAAAATAAAGGTGATTCATGATGCCATAAAACATTGGTCTCAAACTCAATTCCTGGAGGGCCACAGCTCTGCACACACTCTTACAAATAAAGGTGCTTAAAAGGATCTTCACAGCGATGCCATAGAAGAACCATTTATGGTTCCACAAAGAACCATTCATTCAAAGGTTCTTTAAAGGGTTAGTTCACCCAAAAATAAAAATTAGCCTGTGTTTTACTCACCCTCAAAGCATCCTAAGTGTATGTGACTTTCTTCTTTCAGATGAATCCAATCGGAGTTATATTAAAAATTGTCCTGGCCCCTCCAAGCCTTTCAATGGGGGTAAGCGGGTGTTTGTTGTCAACAGTTCAGAAGACGTGAAATAAAGTGCGTGCATCCGTAATAAAACATCCCTCACACGGTTCCGGGGGGGTGAATAAAGGCCTCCTGTAGCGAATCCATGCATTTTTGTAAGATAAATATCCATATTTCAAATGTAATAAACACTTTTTTCTCACTTCAAGTCGTGCAGGCGGATGACGTAGGACGTAGGCGCCATGCGCGCGCCTCTGAGATATGCAGGAGCAAAGAAAACAAAGTTTCCTTACTTTAGCAAAGGAAAACCAGTCTCCTCTTGGCTTATATCGAAATCCTCCAACATTTTTCTTTACAAATCCTCGTTTTGTGCTTCTAATTTGTGACCGGCATTTTGTTTTGTTCTCTCTCCACGTTCGTCACTAATCTCTCAACGCCGACGTCCTACGTCATCCGCCTGCACGGCTTCCGCTTACCACAGTTAGAAGAAGTGAGAAAAAAGTGTTTATTAAGTTTGAAATATGAATATTTATCTTACAAAAATGCATGGATTCGCTACAGGAGGCCTTTATTCACCCCCCCGGAGCCATGTGAGGGACGTTTTATTACGGATGTGCGCACTTTATTTCACGTCTTCTGAACTGTTGACAACAAACACCCGCTTACCCCCATTGAAAGGCTTGGAGGGGCCAGGACAATTTTTAATATAACTCCAATTGGATTCGTCTGAAAGAAGAAAGTCACATACACCTAGGATGCTTTGAGGGTGAGTAAAACACAGGTTAATTTTCATTTTTGGGTGAACTAACCCTTTAAAGAACCATCTCTTTCTTACATTTTTATAATCTGAAGAACCTTCTTTCGCCACAAAGAACCTATTGTGAAACAGAAAGGTTCTTCAGATGTTAAAGGTTGTTTATGGAACCATTTAGACAAAAAAAGTTTCTTCTATAGCATCGTGAAGCACCTTTATTTTTAAGAGTGCAGTTTAGCTCCAACCCTAATCAAACGCACCTGATCCATCTAATCAAGCTCTTCAGGATCACTAGAAACTTCCAAGCAGTTGTGAGTTGGAGCCGGTTGGAGCTAAACTCTGCAGAGCTATGGCCCTCCAGGAATTGAGATTGAGACCACCGCCATAAAATAACCTTTTTGTCTAAATGGTTCCATAAAGGACCTTTAACATCTGAAGAAACTTTTTGTTTTACAAAAGATTCTTTGTGGCGAAAGAAGGTTCTTCAGATTATAAAAAGGTAAGAAAGAGATGGTTCTTTAAAGAACCTTTAACTGAATGTTTTTTTGTTGAACCAAAAATGGTTCTTCCATGGCATCGCTGTGAAAGTGAAAGTGAAAGTGACGTGACATGTGGCCAAGTATGGTAACCCATACTCTGAATTTGTGCTCTGCATCTAAGCAGTGGGCAGCCATTTATGCTGCGGCGCCCGGGGAGCAGTTGGGGGTTCGGTGCCTTGCTCAAGGGCACCTCAGTCATGGTATTGAAGGTGGAAGAGGTACATTCACTCCCCCCACCTACAATTCCTGCCGGACCTGAGACTCAAACTCTCAACCTTTGGGTTACGAGTCCGACTCTCTAACCATTAGGCCACGACTTCCCCTGTGAAGAACCTTTTAAGCAACTTTATTTTTGAGAGTGTATTAAGTAAACTGTATGAGTAAGAGCTGGTTTAATGGGTTTTTAGAATAAAAGTTATACCCTTTGGTCCCTGCTGACAATTAAACCCTTGGCCACTTTGAAATCCTGGCAAGCCTTCCGGGACAAACTGGAAAACCTATAACAAGGAAACAAAATAAAATCTACTATGCAATTAATGCGGTATTATACTGTATGTATACAATGGGAGTGTCTAAGAATTTTTTCAAATTAATAACCTGGCAATCCCCGATCTCCTTTGTCCCCCTTTGGAACACTGGGACCCCGTTACATTGTGAGCAAACACAGAAGGCACTGGTGCCTCAAGGAGCAGGTTACAGTACGAAAGGTCTGGTTGTTGTCCAGTAGGCACTGTGTGAGATCCTTGAGTCATGTTCCTGGACGGAGGTTGAAGAATGGGATATCTGTCAGGCGGGATTGGAAACGTGGGCAAAGGGAGTCCTTTTAATGAGTCATCATATGGCATCAGTGGACCTCCTCTGGCCATGGGATTGGCTGCTTTTGCTATGGGATAATTATCATAGGCGTATGTAGTCGTTGTGTGCAGCAGAACCCTCAAAGTAGTCATCAGGAGGAATGGGACTATCAGGTGAGCCAGGGGATGGAGGTACAAGGAACCCCCTTCCCAGGAGGATCATCCCAGATGAGAGGGCTGATGAGACCAGTACTCCTGCAATTATTCTTATCATCTGAGGAAATAAAAAAGGATGGAGGAAACAGGAAATAAGATTTGAACATTAAGAAGGTATTGCTGTTGTGCAGCTATGGAAAACATGTAAGCAATGTGAAAAACTATTTTTTAAATAATAAATAATTTAAATAATATACAATGGACTAAATTATTTATTTGCAAATCACACGTTTTGTCTATCAAACTAATATCACTACAATAAGCACTTATATCCACAACAAACACAACAGCATAAAGCAGAATTGTCAAAATTCAATTTTGGTGACTATCAAATATACTTACAATTTGGAAGAATCCTTGTCTCATCATCTGGGTGAAGCACTTAAGTGGTTCTAAACAAGTGGTAACTAAACAAAAAGTCTTTGAGAGCATGTTCCTCTCCCCATAGGCCTCCAAACAAAGCAGAGAGGCTGGTTATAATATCACATTATACCTAACATAGTATAGGGCTCCTGCATGCAAAATGACCTCATTAGTGATCGACAGCATGGTCTGGAAAGTGATAATCAAAATAATAGTGAACTGACAAAAGTGCTCCACATTGCTTTCATCTCTTCTTTGTTCCTAAAAGGAACTGGCCGATATTCAAGATGCTCCAGAATGAAAGTGAACCCTCTGAGAGAACTGTGTCGCAGGACTATTTTTTTTTCTCCCCGTTCAGACAGGACTTTAAGATTGGTGTGTGAAAGTGCTCCCAATTTCCCTTACCAGTCTGTTGATCATTTTTTAAGGTATTGAAATACATTTTCAAGGTATTGCAAGGTCACGTGGATGCATATATGGTAACTGAATAAGTTTAAATTACATTCCTCATTAGTGTAAAGAACTTTTTGAAAGTTGGTGATTAAAAGTAGGGTTTTGTTTATTTGTTTGTTTGACTGATTTTCGATAAGATTTTCAATAGTCTCAAAACAGTAAATTTCTAATATTCTTGACCCTTAAGGAAAGAAATTTGTTTTTTCAATTTGTAGTCTTTTATTATTTGAGTTAAACAATATTTGAAAGACAAGGAAACTCATGCAAACTCATTCTCACGTGTTCAGGCAAAGAAAACACCAAAAAAAAGTCCCTATGACAGACAAATCCTGCCAGTTTTCTCTTTTAGCATCATACAGAAAATTTTGTAAGGCTACAGCTCATTTTTCCATTTATTCACACTTTATTTATACAACTCATTATGAATCCAACAGTCAGGGGCGCCGCTACGGATTCTGGGCCCCATGGACAGCATATTCACTCGGGCCCTCCTGCCTTCCGGGGGGGGGATGTAGGTAGAAATCGGGATTGCGTTCCCGAGCCCGTCTTTTTTTCCCCTTCTCCCAAATCAGATTATACTGTTTAAGCTATTAAAATTGTTCAGTTTTGTATGTAATGGCAAAGTGATAATATTTCGTTTTGGTTTTTTATAAAGTTAATTTAGAAAAACGTTTGGAGCATTTTTTTTGTTAGTTAAATAAGTTTTTTCTTTCTTAAAGTAACGACCAAGCGGCCAGCAGCAGACAGGTCACAATTTTTTTTTTTTTTTTTTTATACAACATTTGATTAATCAATGCATGCTGATGAACTTTTATCATAGTTTATAGTTATATGGTAACGAAAGTGTTCAACATTCAACCCTTCTTTCACTTATTATTTGTGATTTAAATTTTGTGACAGGGATTCCGTTTTTTGCTTTCACTTTCGCGATCTTGGTGTCACACTTTACAAGAAAAGATAATGGTCTTTTTTGCTTATATCTATACACCTTTCACTTTTTAAGACTAAAACAAAAGATGGATTCATTGTTATTCTTAATTAAAAAGCACAACAACAATAAAACAGTAGGTTACAATGACAAACTAGCATAACATTTATTAACAAAAACGAATAAGACAAGGTATGGCATAGGACACATCACATGCTGTATTATACGACTAATACATAACAGAATGTTTAGCAAACACTGAGGAATCAAATAATAATAATATTAAAAAAATAAGGAAAGCCTCCATAACATAACATGAGGTAAAGATAACAAGCTTTTCAAAACGAAAACAAAAAGTAAAACTAAACTGGCTGTGGCTGACAGGACTTGCATGTTTTCTCTACAAGAATACCAACATGTTCACCTTCTCTGGTTTAAGAAGCGGTCTTTTACTTTAGTTTGAAAACCAAATCCTCCGTTGGGCTCCGTCCTCTGCGCGCACCTTCGCGCTCGTGCTGACACGGCGAGAGAAAGCACAATGGGCGCGCGCTTCTCCCGCTCTGCATACGCGCCGCTTCTGCGCTGCCTCTGCTCTGCGTGGTGTGAATCCAGGCTCTACTGAAGCGCTTGCACCTGGGCCCGTATTTATCAAGCTTCTCAAAGTGCCATTTTAGTCTTAAGTGCTGAGAATTCATGAAATTTACTCCTACTTTCAAACTTAAGTATAAAAGCAAGTTATCAAATTTCTTAAAGCTAAGAATCACTCTTACTCTCCCAGTAATTTAAGACAGCCAGAGAGGTCTCTCAAGTGGTTAAGAGTTGCCAGCAGGGGCTTGTGATGGCGCTGAAGAGACAGAGACGTGCGCGAATCTACTGCAGTCAGGCCAGCCTCCACTTTGAAAAGCACGGTCATTCTAGCCGCCACGTTATTTTGTGTTGCGCGCATATACTAGGCGTTGCGGTAATAGCGTGTAAAAACTCAGAACAAAGGAAAAGTGATCTCTGGCATTAGTTTATTGAGCCAGTTTCTGTCAATAATGAATAAACGAATGAACGAATATATAGATAAACCAATAAATGAAATCAATGAATTTAAAATAATACAAATGTTTAAAAAACGATCTGATAAAATGAAAGTGACTTAAAATGTTGAGTAATATTAAATTTCCAAATAATATGAAAATACCTGTATAACAAATAACAAAATAAAAGCCTTTCAAAACTTGCATATAACCACATTAATCTGTAAATTCACATAGCTCTAAAAAGGAAACGCCCTGTTTCCACAGACCAGTTTCAATTCAGATTGACAGTCCACTACCCCAGGGTGTCACTCAACCAGTTTCAAGACGATCTGATGTTGAATTACATAATACAAGCCCTCAAAAACTCATATTCTACCTGTTCTGCCTGAGATTTTGGATAGCTCTAAAAAGGAAACGCCCTGTTTCCACAGACCAGTTTCAATTCAGATTGACAGTTCACTGCCCCTAAAAAGGAAACGCCCTGTTTCCACAGACCAGTTTCAATTCAGATTGACAGTCCACCAGTTTCAAGAGGATCTGATGTTGCATTGCATAATAAAAGCCCTCAAAATATCATATTCTACCTGTTCTGCATTTGTCTTTGGATAGGTCTAAAAAGGAAACGCCCTGTTTCCACAGACCAGTTTCAATTCAGATTGACAGTCCACTCTCCCAGGGTGTCCCTCAACCAGTTTTAAGACGATCTGATGTTGTATTACATAATAAAAGCCCTCCAAAAACTCATATTCTACCTGTTCTGCCTGAGATTTTGGATAGCTCTAAAAAGGAAACGCCCTGTTTCCACAGACCAGTTTCAATTCAGATTGACAGTCCACTGCCCCAGCGTGTCCCTCAACCAGTTTCAAGAGGATCTGATGTTGCATTGCATAATAAAAGCCCTCAAAATATCATATTCTACCTGTTTCTGCATTTGACTTTGGATAGGTCTAAAAAGGAAACGCCCTGTTTCCACAGAACAATTTCAATTCAGATTGACAGTCCACTACCCCAGGGTGTCACTCAACCAGTTTCAAGACGATCTGATGTTGCATTGCTATACAAGCCCTCAAACATATCATATTCTACCTGTTCTGCCTGTGATTTTGGATAGCTCTAAAAAGTGTCCCTCAACCAGTTTCAAGAGGATCTGATGTTGCATTGCATAATAAAAGCCCTCAAAATATCATATTCTACCTGTTCTGCATTTGACTTTGGATAGGTCTAAAAAGGAAACGCCCTGTTTCCACAGAACAATTTCAATTCAGATTGACAGTCCACTACCCCAGGGTGTCACTCAACCAGTTTCAAGACGATCTGATGTTGCATTGCATAATACAAGCCCTCAAAATATCATATTCTACCTGTTCTGCCTGTGATTTTGGATAGCTCTAAAAAGGAAACGCCCTGTTTCCACAGACCAGTTTCAATTCAGATTGACAGTCCACTACCCCAGGGTGTCACTCAACCAGTTTCAAGACGATCTGATGTTGCATTGCATAATAAAAGCCCTCCAAAAACTCATATTCTACCTGTTCTGCCTGTGATTTTGGATAGGTCTAAAAAGGAAACGCCCTGTTTCCACAGACCAGTTTCAATTCAGATTGACAGTTCACTGCCCCAGCGTGTCCCTCAACCAGTTTCAAGAGGATCTGATGTTGCATTGCATAATAAAAGCCCTCAAAATATCATATTCTACCTGTTCTGCATTTGACTTTGGATAGCTCTAAAAAGGAAACGCCCTTTAACGCCATAATAAAAGAGTGAAGAGTGAAGATCTCTACTTCATCTATAAAAGTAAGATTAAATAGTTTTAAACTTGATTTAACCAACTAGTTTGTCAAATACTGACAATGAAACACAATTCAGCTTTTAACGTGTAATAACTGTGCAATGTCAAAAGATTCATATCAATATTTACAAAACTTTTATATTTACATCCTACACTTAACAGTAATCTTTGCTATGAGATATAATGAAATTTGTATGAAAATGTGTTTGTGTGATCACAGGTGCTGTAAGGAAATGTCATACTTGTTACTTATTTCAATGTTTCTTTCTCACTCTTGTCCTAAGGTTACTCAGGCGGATGCGGTCCGTATCCAGACCAGATGATGGACCTACACCCAGAGATTACCACAATGCAGCCCTGAATGTCAGCGAAGACCACGACAAGTGAACATCACGACTGGACAGCCTTCAGCATAGATCCTCAGCAAAGACCACGAGAAACAGAAAAGTCCTCTTCACAGACCCCTACGGCCAGCAATGAACGTGTCCGGCCAGTAGCTGCTAGGACCACAATGCAGTTTTATCATGCTTACATTCACTGTTAAACCAGTCGTCCACTGCTGGCTAAACGGCAGCCCTACTGGACAGACTACAACTTCTCCTCTGACCAAAATGACAGCGTGACGTATCCTGATCTTCCAGCAGTAGGAGCTTGATGAAATATTCTGAATGACATCAGACCACAATCTCACTAGTGATGCAGCCTGAAATCATAATCACACCATCTTTGTTCATTTAACCAGAGGAGAGCTGAGCTGACTGCTCCTGGTTTCTCCCAAGGTGTTTTTTCTTAGTTTCAGTCACCTGCTGAAGTTTGGGTTCCACTGTCACCTCTGGATTACTTAGCTGGGGTTTAAAAGACACTGAATATTCAGGAATAATACTGATTTCATTGTATTGCATAATGACAAAACTTGAACTGAATTGAGTTGGAATATGATATCACTGTTTTCTCTACAGCTGCTTTATTGCCGAATCGACTTTGTTTCATAATGTATTAATTTTGCAACATTTTTACTGATATTGAATTTTATTAAATCAACATCAAGCTGACACAAAGTGAATAATGAAATTTTGTATGCTATAAAATTCCTTATAGCTGAATTGAGCTAATTCATTCACTGAATTTTCTTTTCTTTTTTCATTAAATAAAACAATGTTTTTGTACAATTTGTGGTTGCATTTTATTTTTGATTTATCTTCATGTAATACCTACTTTTTATAGAGCTTTTCATTGTTATTGGCCAAGAAAAGTTTAGATTTTTTCAAGTTTTGAACGATTTTCTGGTTTATTAAAATTAATAAAGGGAGTCATATGGAATATTTAAGCTTTTATAGAGCAATCTAGTTTACATAATGTTTGTCAGCTCTATTTTAGGTATTTCCACAGCTAGTTTGGCCAGATTACCCATTTTAAATAAGGTATAAACCCACTTAATGAACGGATCCATGTCGGATCCGGGCCGGATGAGCTACTTCATGAACGGGTCCGGATCGGATCCGGTTCGTATCCGTAATCCTTATCTGTTCTGGATCCACGTATCCGTAATCCTTATCTGTTCTGGATCCACTGCGCTGTGCAAGTGGACTCCGCTCCGGAGTCATTTTGCTATATTGTGCTACCGTTTACTTATACTCCACTTCAGACTCATATATTTTATATTTTAATTTATTAAACTTTTTTTAAATGCAGCATTTAATATTTATTTTTCAGAGTGCAATTTTTCATACCATTACTGTCCAATGAAAACCAAGTAGGCTATATTTAAAGGTGTTCATTGTGAATAAAGTGTATGACGATGTTATAGAATTTGTTGCTATCCTGTAGAACACGTCTCAAACAAGCAAATAATTAAATAAACAAACAAACAAATACATTTGTTTTATTTCCAAATCATTACATATAATAAATACGCAAGTCATACAGGGGCCTTTGTGTATGATAATCAGTACCATTAATGTTAATCCATTATAGTAGTCAAAATATCCAATCCATGAGCATGACATATCAGCAGCCTATATTAACTGTGCTATGTAATAAATCCCTCCCACTGTAACAAACGGATTTTAAATTTTGCCCGTTCCTTTCAGTCTGTTCTGTCAGTTTTGTGCTGGATAATATTTTCTAAACTCTATGTTATAACGCTTAGGTATAAGAAGTTATTTTACGCATATTTTAATATATATGTATAGGGATCAGCTGGTTGCTCTTGTCCACCACAATGTCTCGAAGGGATTATGCTATATTGATGTGCGCATGCCTGACGAATCTGTGTACCATCCAGCCTTAACCATGTCAGTGTAAATGGTTCAATAGATTGGCATGTAGTAAGAATCTTAGATATTTATTACAGTGTAATATAACCACAATAACAGTGAAACCCAACATAACAACAACAACAAAAAAATTTGGATGAAATAAAATACATAAATTGACATAATTTATTAACAGGCACCTGCAAAGCCTAAACATGGATGCATTTGCAAGGTAGCACCGCCCACTGCTTTAAAATATATTGTGAAGTGTAAGCTAGACTCAAGACTATCACAGCATTTCAACCTGTTGCCGACCTTACTGAAAACGTAAAAGATGTCGAAGAAAGAGATAGGGTGAGTACATCTTTTTGTGAAATGTATAAGTCTTTATGTTTAAGACATTTTTTAAAAACTGTATTAAATTATGCTAATCACGTGTTTGGCAATCGTTATCAGAATAAGTTACAACCCCACACGGTTTTATTTCGATTTTTGAAAATCTGAGCTTTGTTTGTTGTCATGCCTTTTTACGATTCATGGATCGAACATTTTTTACTTTTTGTACTTTTTGTTTCATAAAATTACTTAGTTGATTTTATTATTATTAGGCTATATTAAATGATGGCGCTTGATAAACGTATGTATACAAGGCCTTTCGAACAAGTACTAAGTTATGTCAAAGTATTGCCGTCCTTACAAGTTCTGTCAAAGTACATTGATAACTTTATTGGGGATACTGATGTAATGGTTATGGAATCTGTTTGAGCAGTAGGCCTATATGCCTTTTAACGGGAATATTTTTACTGCCATCTTAATATCTTCTACCATTTTGCATTTATACAGACTACACTCATTCAGGTTATTTGGGGTGAGTACTTAAATCCTTACTAATCCATTGTCTGTAAAGCACATGTTTTGTTATACTTTATGCACAAATATTTTCGTTATCTTTAATAATTACTTTTTTCCCCAATAGAACAAGACCAAAAATGTGGTAGTCAGTGAAATTGTGGATATTGTTCAAGACCTTCAAAAGAAAGGCATCAAATTTGATGACAACGTATCACATAAAGAAGGCTTCTGGGGTCAAGTGTGCACTGCACTTGGCATTCCCAATAATAAGAACAATCGTTATAGAGTGCAAAGTGCATTTCACAAGGTAAGTACTTATTTTTACTTATTTTAGGAGTGTTATGAGATCATGGACACAAATCTTCTGAACAAGTTAGTCTTTACTCTGTGCATTCAAATTAGGGATGCACTGAAATGAATTTTCTGGACCAAAACTGAAACCGAAACCAAAAATGCTTTGTAATATTTATTTAGTATTTTACTAAATAATATAAAGTAATTTTGTAATAATTTTTTATTACAAAATAATTTAACTCAATAATTTGAATAATACCAAATATTAAAAACACAAGCAAATTAAATAACCACACTTTTACTGAAAATAACACAATAAAATTTAACAGAAAATATAATATTATTAAATATCAATATATTATTTTTATTTAGTTCTATACAACAAAATCATATATAACTTTAATAACTAATTATCCAAATAATGTATAGTCCTACAAAGCTATTATTATCAGAGCAAGTTAGCAGAGCATAGCGGGAGCAGATCAGTGGATGAGAGGGCAGCATCATTTTACCAGCACTGACCAGTACAGCTGTACTACAACATTTTACAGTTTCCTATTGGTGCACTATTTGAGCAGACTTTGCTTTTCCGGCTGCACATTCATAAAGCAGAATATTGAACAGAGCATCACACTGTGCAGTGACAACGTCTACATGGCACGCCATATATAGGCCTATATATTAGAATTTATATTTTCTGCTCATATTTTCGGCCTTTTTTATCTTTCACACAAAAACCGAAAATGCCATTTTTGACAGTAATTTTTGGCAGCCGAAAATTCGGTGCATCCCTAATTAAAGTCCATGCCTTTTTTCGGCTCCTAACCTATAATGCTAAATGTTGGTTGTCTGTCTATTTTTAAAGCGCCAGCCAGAACTGTCCCCATCCTCTCTGCAGTCCTGGGACAGTAAAAGTATCAAAGAGGATCTTGGACACAAATCTCCTGAACAAGTTAGTCTTTACTCTGTGTGTATTAAAATCCATGCCATTGTCCACTGGAAGTTTCTGGTGAGTAGGTTACATTTTAATAATGTCATTACAATGTGAGGTACCTTTTTATTTTTAAATGTAATCAGTGTTTGCTGTATTACATTGTTTACTTATCATTTTCAGTACATAAATGCAGTGAACCACACAGTGTATCTCGTGGATCCTGCAGAAAGTTTGACAGAGGAAACTGATTCCAATCTTGCAGCCAAAAGATTCAGGTATTCATGTAATTTATAATATAAATTACAATATGTAATATTGAGCGTAATCTATATACTAGTGAAGTACTTGATTACTTTACATTCTGTGTTAATTACTACTTTATGTATATTATTTGATGAATAGGACGTTAAGAGTTAAAAAATGTAACTGTGCTGTTAAGTTTTTAAACATTACGAAATATTACTAGAAATATATTTTTGATCTAGTTATTATTTAGATTATATGTTGCAAACTTTATCTGCATTGTTCCTAATGTAAGTTACTCCCAAAATGAATCACATACAGTGACTTCCTAAAAATAAGAAAGACAGGTGATGAAAAAAAGGACTGGGAGGACATTGAATGGAAAGGTGGATTCCTGACCCATCCAACTCAGCAAGATAGCAGTAGCTGTGGGGTAATTGTCATCATGGTATGTGAAGTAATGTAATACCTGTTACGGTGCACACACGAGGGAGAATCAGGAACACGCAGACGAGGACGTAAACACAAATAATGGTATTTAATAACATCAAGGTAGGACATCAGGACAGGGCAAGACAAGGCATGACTTACATGGACAGAAACACCGGGGGAATAACGAGTAGACCAGACGAAATCAAAGTGAACAGACAGGACTATAAATACACAGGTAAATCAAAGATAATTAGACAAACAGGGCTGGACAAGGATTAACTCATAATGACACTTAATGAGGACAGGAAACAAACCAAATAAGGACACAAGAGGCGGGAACACATGACACACACGACAGAGGACGTAACAGTACTCCCCCCTCCCGGAAGGCTCGACCCGAGCCGTAACAGTTCCACCGGGGAGGGGGGGTGGGCACTCTGGAGACCCTACAGGACAGACACAGATACATACACAGGACGGGGCCTCCAGAGTGGAACAGAACATCAAGGACCATGGCGGAGCTTGGAGCTCTGGAAGCCATGGCGGTGCAGGGAGCACAAGGGCCCATGGTGGAGCTGGGAGCTCTGGAGGCCATGGCGGAGCTGGGAGCTCTGGAGGCCATGGCGGTGCAGGGAGCTCAGAGGGCCATGGTGGAGCTGGGAGCTCTGGAGACCATGGCGGAGCTGGGAGCTCTGGAGGCCATGGCGGAGCTGGGAGCTCTGGAGGCCATGGCAGATGGTCTTCGGGGGCCTTGGCCTCGGTCCTCTCGGCCCGGCCCCTACAGCCGGAACTCCTACTACCCCCCCCCCCCAAAATTTCCCTGGGGAAGTCAGGGGGTATCAGGAGCCCTCCGGGGCTAGACACACAGAACAGTACAAAACAAGACAGGAACGCCCTCCAGGGCCAGACAGACAGGACAGGACAGCCCACAGGAACCAGAAGCCCTCCTGGGCTGGCTTGGAGGCTGAGGCTTCCTCCGGGCATGACCAGGAGTCAGAGGCCCTCACAGGGTCCCTCAGCGACTGCCTCCATTTCTACGACAGGGGGGCAGGCGGCTAGAATGGCCTCCATGGCCACTAAACAAGGAGCCGCCTGCTCCAGACGAGTCTCCATGGACATGACAAGACAAGACAAGGTAGTTAAAATGTTCCTGTGGGCACGAAAAAACAAACACACGGCACTCCTGGCCGTGACGTGTGGACCTTATCCACTCGGTTAGGGATAGCGGCGGCCAGCGGGCATGAGTCAGCGTCAATCCGGTGGCTTGAGTCAGCGGCAATCCGGTGGGCATGAGTCAGCGGCGATCCGGCGGCTTGAGTCAGCGGCAATCCGGCGGGCTTTGAGACAGCGGCGATCCGGCGGGCATTGAGTCAGAGGCGGGCCGGTGGGCATTGAGTCAGAGGCGGGCCGGCGGGCATTGAGTCAGAGGCGATCCGGTGGCGTGATCTTCCGCGAATGGCACGCCTGGGGGAGCAGCAACCCGGGAACTAGGCAACCAGCCGGCGGGCTTAGGAGAGCCACCGCTGGCGGCGGATATCACCCGCAATCGGCGGGCATGAGGGCTCGCAGCCAGAGGACTCGCAGTACTCGCGACGATCCCGCCGAACTCCCACGCCGTCCTGCAGTGGGCTAAGGCGGGAGGACGAGTGGCGACTTCCTTGCCACGGGACAGACAAACAGGAACAAAACAAAACACTTTTGAAAAAAAGGAAAACAAAACGGGGTGAATGGGCGCCGCTTACGGTTAGGTCTGGTCTTCTGTTACGGTGCACACACGAGGGAGAATCAGGAACACGCAGACGAGGACGTAAACACAAATAATGGTATTTAATAACATCAAGGTAGGACATCAGGACAGGGCAAGACAAGGCATGACTTACATGGACAGAAACACTGGGGGAATAACGAGTAGACCAGACGAAATCAAAGTGAACAGACAGGACTATAAATACACAGGTAAATCAAAGATAATTAGACAAACAGGGCTGGACAAGGATTAACTCATAATGACACTTAATGAGGACAGGAAACAAACCAAATAAGGACACAAGAGGCGGGAACACATGACACACACGACAGAGGACGTAACAATACCTTGCTCATACTTGTATTATGTCATTTAAATCCATGTCTTCTAAGTTTTTGTAACTGACTTGTACAGCCCTAAATGAGTAAATAATTAATATTTTGTTAATGTAGTTGTGGTTAATGCATTGGTACTGCTGCCATATGCATGAGTCTGGTACAGATATACTGTAGATGGTAGTATGATGATGAATGTCTGTGTTTGTTTAGATGGCAAGGGCAGTGATGAAGACCTGTCCAGCTGTTCCAGTCATAAGTCTTGGTACAACCAAAAAAGAAATGGCAAATGAGCGACAAACAATGGCTCTGCAGATACTCAAAGCATCAGGTTTGTAAGGAAAGTGTTTGTGTGTAGTGTGTAGTAATACGAACCAAAAAATATATACCAAATGGAATATTGGTAACAGTTTAGTTTTGGGATAAATTCTCCCTACTAACTAGTTGTTTATTAGCATACGTATTACTAGCATATAGCTGTTTATTATTAATTATAGAGCACACAATAATGCTTATTATGCATTATGCATATGATCCATTAATCCTAAACCATACCTAAAATTAACAACTACCTTACTAACTATCAAGAAGCTGCAAATGATAAGTTTATTGAATCAAAAGTCATAGTTAATAGTCTGTGTAAGAAAAAGTGATGAAGACGTCTAAGATCTTGATGAAAAATTAACTTTTATTACAGCGTAGCAGTGACAAAGTACAAATAACAATTCGGATTCAGCGTAGTTGAAATGAACCCCGAACATCCTAAACTCAAACATTTTATACTGTATTATGTTCATCTTCCCGCTCAACATGTAAATTAAGTTTAGTTTTAAATGTAAATTGCGGATAACAATGCAAGTGATAGCCTTCCGTTCCCTCATCTTTGGTGGACTTTCAAGTGGGAACAACCAAATGTTAAGGTGATAAGATTAAACATAATCCCTATCAGTTGTTTCGTGTACCCTTTTGGTCAGCAGATGGTTCTTGATGACCTACTGTTGCTCCCACGCTATAAGTGAAGAATTATCACTCCGGAGATACTATTTACATATTATTATGATCGGGAAGAACTATCTCTATGATAATTAAGCTCTTTGTAGGGAAAGGAGAATAGTTTAATATACAATTTGGAGTGGAAGCTGGGTCGAGGCAGACTATAATGTCTTACAGCTGTTAATAGTGAGAATTGTTTCACAAACTACAATGTGACTAAAATAACTTACTGATACAACTTACTGATAAAGTAATAATTCATCCGAGCAGTGGCATTCTTCAGCAGTGTTTTGCTCAATGATTGCCATGCAACGGTGGCGCAGTATTACTGATGTAGCCTGTATGAGATCTGCAAAAAGATAAAAACAGCAAACACACAGAAATAGAGAGGGACCTGAGTGGTCATTGAAGAAGGGGATTCTTATGGACTGATTGAAGTCTTAAAAGTGTTACCCACATTGTACCACGTGCATTGTCTTAAGGTCTAATTTAAATGTTGCATTTAGTCACTATTTAAATATATAGATGTTTGTTGTTAATTGTTTGTTGTAAAAAAATAATAAAAAAAAACAGGAATCAATGTAATTTTGGCTGTATTCTGAAATTATTGTAAGCTTGTTACGTGAAATTCGAAGTGGGAGTTTCCTTATTGTTATTAATTTATTGATATGTATGCTTATATTTTAGTGTTCAATGAAGCCACTAACTGTGCCATGTGCTCCATGGCAAAGCCAATTGGACCTGGGCCTCCTCTGACAAATTGGGTAAGGTTTTTGACTTAGTAACATCAGTAGTAGTGTTGAAAGCTGATTTGAAGATCAAAGCCATAAGTAACTAATAAACTGTGATGCTCAGTATTTATCACCTCCTCATTTTCCAGATCCAGTGTGAGAGCTGTGATATGTGGTACCATGAAGAGTGCCTAGACATGGCAGAAGAAGACCTGAAACAGGCCAGGGCAGCCGAATGGAACTGCAGCTTGTGCTGTTAAATCCCTTTTTGAAGAAAAGTTTAAAACAATAGTGTGCCTTTGTTATGTTTATTTCTTTATTTATTTAACATATAATCTGTAAATCAATCTGTAAATAATCTGTAAATAATAGTTTCATTAAACATTTTTTCAATGTAAAAAAAACATCAAACTCTCCTGAAATTGTGTATGTTAAAATCTGTGGCGATGTACTGTCAATCTTAAGTGATACTGGCCTGTGGAAACGGGAGTTTACTTTTAGAGCTATCTAAATCTGTAAGCTAAACAGGTAATATATGAGCTTTTTATTTTGTAATTCAACATCAGATAGTCCTGAAATTATGTGAGTGACACTCTTAAGAGTTGTACTGTCCACCTGAAATGAAAGTGGTCTGTAAAAACAGGAAGTCTCCTTTTTAAACCAATCTGAACAAATAGTCAAAACAGCGTATATGTTTTAGAGGGCTTTTATTTTAAAAATGTACATCAAATAGTCCTGACATCAGCAACAGTCTGAGATGCTGTACTGTCAATCTGAAGTAAAATTGGTATGTGAAAAGCGGAGTTTCCTTTTTATACCAATCTGAATTGATAGTCAAAACATTTTTATTAGTTTTTCTTTTGTAATTTTGCATCAAACAGTGCTGCCATTGTGTGCATGGCACTCAGATCACATGTACTATCAATATGAAGTAAAAGTGGTCACTGGAAACTTCTAAGCCAATTTGAATAGATAGCTAAAGCTGCATATATGTGAGTTTCTATATGGCTTTTATTTTGAAATTATACAATAGACAGTCCTGACATTGTGGGAGTGACACTGATGAGGTAGGCTGTCAATCTAAAGTGAAAGTGGTCTGTCTAAACCAGGCATGTGACTTTTCAAATTTTCATGTTGCGATAATTGCTAAAGCTTTTACCACATTATAGGGTATTATCACAATAGTTATATTTAGTTGCAAAAAACTTTTAAATAATTATTTTCTGATAACAAAAAGAACTGAACATTTAAATGCAATAAATCAATACACAAATGTATAAAGTAAAAAAAAAAATTAAAGTGCAAAAGAATTATAAAGAATAATAGGTAACACTTTACAATATGGTCTTAATAAATTATTATTCTTTGTTTAAATTCAGAACATTTCATAGTACCGAGTCAGCTTTATTAAAGGTGTTAAATGGTATCTGTATGGTAACTGACCAGGGTGATAGTATTGTATTAGTGCTTTTAGATCTTACTGCTGCATTTGATATGATCGATCATAATATTGTCATTGCCCAACTCAAGTCCTATGTGGGCTTGACAGGAACTGTTTTAGGTTGGTTTATATCCTATTTAAAGGACCGGAGGATCTCAGTTCGACTACGCACCCACATGTCTTCAGCTGCTAACCTCCCTTGGGGGGTCCCACAGGGATCAATACGTCCTCCAACACCTTTCTCTCTGTATATGCTCCCTTGGGGCTCCATCTTTAGGAAGCACTGTCTCATTTCACTGTTACACTGATGCTACCCAGATTTATTTGCCACTTAAACGCTCTGATAACAACTTTTATACTTTGTTGGCTTGTATGAAGGATATCAAAATCTGGATGTCATTAAATTTTCTCTACTTTAATGAAAAGAAAACTGAAATTATCCTTTTGTGGTCTCCCTAGTGGCATTCCATTAAAATATCTCAGTAATCACTCTGTTACATCCCAAGCCAGAACCCTTGTTAAAAACTTTGTTTGGTGTTTTGCTTGACAGTAAGGTGAAATTTGATAGTCAAGTAAATTCTGTGGTTAAATCCTGTTTCCTTCATCTCCATCTTCTCTCTAAAATCAAGCCTTTCTTCTCTTTTCAAGACTTTGAGAGAGTAATTCATGTTTTTATATCATCATGTTTAGATTACTGTAATTCATTGTATTGCAGAGGTGTAAAATACTTGAGTAATTTTACTTGATTACTTTACTTAAGTATTATTTTGGGGGATTTGTACTTTATTCAAGTACAATGTAAACTGACTACTTGTACTTTTACTTGATTACATTTCTGAAGAAAAAACAGTACTTTTTACTCCTTACAATTTTATTTCATCTTGAAAAGTACATTACATTTTTATTTTATCTTATGCACATTACATATGATAAACGGAAGCTCAAACATGCGTGCTTGATGTGAGAACCAATGATTATTGTTTCACGCATCAAGCACACATATTTCTACTTCATTTATGACTTTCATCAGGTAAATGTCTGGCTTCAAAAGTTCACCATCAAATCCGAGGAAGCATATTGATGTAGCAAAGTTGCATTTTCCCAAAAAATGTTTATTCATTATTTGTTCTGTTTTGATAGAGCCATTAGCTGTGTAATATATTAGCTGAATGCACAAGATTGAGTGCAAATAAAATCAGTGATGAGAATTTAAATACTTTAATTTAATTAATATTTTTGTGGAAATATTTTCTTAATTAAAAATCTCCAAAAGTGTTTAAATATGCATTGTTTGTTAAATTAATTGTAATTCTTGTTTAGTGATGTTCTCACCAGGTAGTGGATAAGTTGTATTTATAATATGTCATTATATGACACATTGAGTAGGAATCAGGACTGTCAATTTTTATTTATTTATTTTTTATCTTAATTACATGATTTGCTCATTAATTAATCTAAATAGTAACAAATAATTATTTATCAATATTTGCTGAGAAAAAAAAACTCTAAAAGCCCCAAATAAATAATTAAAAGATTAACAACACACAAAAAAGTGGCCTTTTAAAACATTAATGTTGTATGTTTTAATTCTATGACTCTCCTCATTAATTCAACACATTCTTGTATTCTGTGTGGAATATGTTTCTAGCCTCTGCATCACATGTTGCTCTTCAAAGGAATAGTTCACCCAAAAATGAAAATTCTCTCATCATTTACTCACCCTCATGTCATCCCAGATGTTTATGACTTTCTTTCTTAAGATGAACACAAGCAAATATTTTTAGTCCAGATAATGCAAAACAGAACCACTTCAGAACCCACACAAAGTGAACACGACGGCCAAATTTAAAATATTAGTATTTGTATCCTTCTTACATAAGCCTATCATTTCACTTAAGAAGACACTGATTCATTAACGGGTTGCATGAGTTACTGTCATATTCACTTTGTGTAGTTTTTGAAGTGTCATTTTTGGATGTCCCATACACGTGATTTTTTTTTTCGAAAACTCTTAGTTTGTGTTCATCTGATAAATGAAAGTCACATGGGATGGCATGAGGGTGGAAAGGATGGAGTTTCCTTTTAATCCCTTTCCCTGTATTTTTTTTCCGGTGTTCCGCTGTGCTGCATTTTAATTGTTGTTGTTGCACTAGATATAATTGTTTGACCTGTGTCATTGCATTTTGTTTAGTTTTCTCCCTTTAACCAAATTTCTGAATGTCTGTCAGAAAAGAAAGTACTTCTACTTTTTTTAATACGTGAGTACAATTTAAAGTTGTACTTTTTTACTTTTACTCAAGTATGTTTTTGGCCAGATAATTGAGTAAAATTTTCACTGAGTATTTGTACTTTCACTTGAGTAAAATTTGAGTACTTTTTACACCTCTGTTGTATTGTGTAATTGAGTCTCCAGTTGGTCCAATATATATATATATATATATATATGTGTTACAGAGCTGACGAGACGTGAGACATGCGGATCTATCTGCAAGCTTTTATTAGAGGACATGGTCAATACAGGCAGGGTCGGACAGTAGCAAACAGGTATGACAAAGATAGGGCAGAGAATAATCCAAGGGCAAGCGTGGGTCGACGATCGGCGAACAGTATCCAGAGGGCAAGGCAGAGAGAATAAACCAGGAGCACGGGCAGGAATCAATACACAGGAAATCTAACTCGGAAAACACTGGGAACGCTTTGTAATGCAGCGGGGCTAACATTACTCGGCAGAGAGCAAGAGAAAGTCCAGAGTTTATATAGTGTGTGTGATTGGGTGATGGTGATGTGAGATTGTTCTCAGGTGTGTGCGTGATCAGTGCAAACAGCTGTGTTGGTGCAGTGGATGATGGGAAATGCAGTCCTTGAGTGATCTGTAACTGACTGTGTGGTGTGAAAGTCCATGTGATGGGTGAGTGACCTCTGGTGGTTAATGAACAGAAGTTCATGGCCAGGATTTGTGACATAGCCCCCCCCCCCCCCAAGGAGCGGCTTCCAGACGCTCCTAAACAATCCTAGGTGGGCGGTGGAGCGGAGGTGGAACAGGGGGAGGGACGGAGGGCCAGGTCCATGTGGAAGCCAGGGCGGAGAGGATGGAACTGGAACCCACCAGGGCAGAGCAGGCGGATCTGGAGCCCACCAGAGCGGAGCAGATGGACCCGGAGCCCACCAGGGCGGAGCAGACAGAACTGGAGCCCACCAGGGCAGAGCAGACAGGACTGGAGCCCCACAGGGCGGAGCAGACGGAGACTGGAACCCACCAGGGCGGAGCAGGCGGATCTGGAGCCCACCAGGGCGGAGCAGATGGACCCGGAGCCCACCAGGGCAGAGCAGACAGGACTGGAGCCCCCCAGGGCAGAGCAGACGGGACTGGAGCCCCCCAGGGCGGAGCAGGCGTGACAGGAGCCCCCCAGGGTGGAGCAGACAGGACCAGAGACCACCAGACCGGAGTAGGACCGTAGACCAGGCAGGAAACCATGTCTGAGTCTGAGATCTGGGGGAAAACAGAGACAGACAACACAGAGAGAGCAGAGACAGACAACACAGGGAGAGCCTTCCTGGTCTCAGGGCCGTGGCAGAGCAGGTCTGGGAATCACAGGCGGCCACCTTAGCCGTGACAGGGCAGGACAAGGATTCATAGACCGCCTCCATGGCCGTGACAGGACAGGGCGAGAGTTCATAGACGGCCTCCTTAGCCGTGACAGGACAGGGCGAGAGTTCATAGACGGCCTCCATAGCCGTGACAGGACAGGATGAGAGCTCGCAGACGGCCTACATAGCCGTGACAGAACAGGGCGAGAGTTCACAGGAGGATACCACCGACACCTCTGGAGGTTCTGCAGCTAACGCCGCCACCTCTGGAGGTTCTACAGTGGTAACATGACCGGGTGAGAGTATATTGCTGGGCGCCACCACCTTGCCAGGGGCTGAGGCTCGCACCACCGCTTGGGGAGGTTCTGCAGCAAATGCCTTCCCCTGGGGCAGTACAGTGGTGGTGTATGTGGCCCAAATGCAACATAGTGCGAACCCCACCCTGGGAAGCGCTTCAGACAGAGTAAATAGTTCATGGACAGGAGGGTCAAAGTGAGTGGATTTGGAGATACCAGCAGTGCGTACAGACACCAGCGGTGCATCCCTCAAGCTGGATATCAACCGGAGAACTCGAAGGACTGACCTTAAATCTCTCGGTGTGACAGAGTCTGGCAGTTCCGCTGAGACGTGAGGAGACTCTGGCAGTTCGGCTGAGACTTGAAGAGACTCTGGCAGTTCGGCTGAGACTTGAAGAGACTCTGGCAGTTCGGCTGAGACTTGAAGAGACTCTGGCAGTTCGGCTGAGACTTGAAGAGACTCTGGCAGTTCGGCTGAGACTTGAAGAGACTCTGGCTGGTCAGCTGTGACGTGGTCTGACTCTGGCTGGTCAGCTGTGACGTGGTCTGACTCTGGCTGGTCAGCTGTGACGTGGTCTGACTCTGGCTGGTCAGCTGTGACGTGGTCTGACTCTGGCTGGTCAGCTGTGACGTGGTCTGACTCTGGCTGGTCAGCTGTGACGTGGTCTGACTCTGGCTGGTCAGCTGTGACGTGGTCTGACTCTGGCTGGTCAGCTGTGACGTGGTCTGACTCTGGCTGGTCAGCTGTGACGTGGTCTGACTCGGGCTGGAGAACTGAGACGTGTTGTGGATCTGGCTGGTGAGCTGAGGCGTGGTGTGGTTCTGGCTGATGAGCTGAGACGTGTTGTAGCTCTGGCTGTTGAGCTGAGGCGTGATGTGGCTCTGGCTGATGAGCTGAAACAGGGGTTGATTCCTGATGGTCAACGGTGGCTTGGCTTGACTCGTGACGATAAACTGTGGCTTGGCTTGACTCGTGACGATCAACTGTGGCTTGGCTTGACCTTTTAACATCGGCTGTGACTTGACTTGGTTCTTTAACATCAGCGGCGACTTGACTTGGCTTCTTAACATCAGTTGGGACTTGACTTGGCTCTTTAACATCAGCGGTGACTTGACTTGGCTCTCTAACATCAGCGGTGACTTGACTTGTCTCTTTAACATCAGCGGTGACTTGACTTGGCTCTTTAACATCAGCGGTGACTTGACTTGGCTCTTTAACATCAGCGGTGACTTGACTTGGCTCTTTAACATCAGCGGTGACTTGACTTGGCTCTTTAACATCAGCGGTGACTTGACTTGGCTCTTTAACATCAGCGGTGACTTGACTTGGCTCTTTAACATCAGCGGACTTGACTTGCTCTTTAACATCAGCGGTGACTTGACTTCTCTCTTTAACATCAGCGGTGACTTGACTTGGCTCTTTACCATCAGCGGTGACTTTACTTGACTCTTAAACATCAGCGGTGACTTGACTTGGCTCTTTACCATCAGCGGTGACTTGACTTGGCTCTTTACCATCAGCGGTGACTTTACTTGACTCTTTAACATAGGCTGTGACTTGACTTGGTTTGTGATTGGCAGCAATGACGCTACGGGGTGTTGTTGTTGCTGCCATTTGGTGAGCGTGCTCTAGCGTGGCTGTGTTCACACAATTGGGTGCGGTGTCTCGTTCCTCCGCGACTCCCACAGTGAACTTTGAACCAACAGTCAGTAGGGCATAGTCCAAAAACTGAGCGAGTGAAGCACGCGTACCCTCGCGTCTAAACTCAGATCTCAATGGTTGATTAATGCCATCGCAAAAAATCTCGATCAAAGTAATGTCCGGTAAATCTGAGTAATTAGCGAAGACTATAAACTCTCCAATATGTTGCTCCAGTGATCGAGGACCTTGTTTAAGGGCAAACAGGATTCTTGTCGTGTCCATACCTGCTGAATGACCGTCTGAGAAGCTGCTGGATCCTAGTGGGCCGAGTATTCTGTTACGGAGCTGACGAGACGTGAGACATGCGGATCCATCTGCAAGCTTTTATTAGAGGACATGGTCAATACAGGCAGGGTCGGACAGTAGCAAACAGGTATGACAAAGATAGGGCAGAGAATAATCCAAGGGCAAGCGTGGGTCGACGATCGGCGAACAGTATCCAGAGGGCAAGGCAGAGAGAATAAACCAGGAGCACGGGCAGGAATCAATACACAGGAAATCTAACTCGGAAAACACTGGGAACGCTTTGTAATGCAGCGGGGCTAACATTACTCGGCAGAGAGCAAGAGAAAGTCCAGAGTTTATATAGTGTGTGTGATTGGGTGATGGTGATGTGAGATTGTTCTCAGGTGTGTGCGTGATCAGTGCAAACAGCTGTGTTGGTGCAGTGGATGATGGGAAATGCAGTCCTTGAGTGATCTGTAACTGACTGTGTGGTGTGAAAGTCCATGTGATGGGTGAGTGACCTCTGGTGGTTAATGAACAGAAGTTCATGGCCAGGATTTGTGACAATATGTATATATATATATATAATATTAATGTAATTGGGGTTTTAGCTGTGACTTTATTGACTTTTTTATTTACTTTGTTATATTTATTGCTTTTGTAAATGGTGCTATATAGATAAATTCAACTTGAAACTTAAAAATATACAACTGTTAGTTCATGTTAGCTCAGGTTCATTAAATAATAAAGTTAAACTTTTGCTTTTAATGTGTTAAATGTTGAAATTAATTAAAATTAGTGAATGCTTAGAACAATTTTTCATTGGCAGTTTATGGTAATTAATGAATGAACTAATGTTAACTAATGTTAATTAATGTAAAATACAGATTAAAATATTTAAAAAAAATGAAAATAAATAGCTTATTAGGTCTAAGTATTTAAGTATTTTGGCGCTGTGCTGAACACCATTGCCAATATAAAATCTGAACGGCTGTTTGAAACATTTAACCCTATGGTGTGCTTTGGCAATTTTCGATTAAAAAAAAAAATTGTAAGGAAATTGTAAAAATGACCACTTCATCAGAAACTCTGACTTTAATGGGAGTTGCTATGTGCTACGGTCAAAACTCACCGGAGGCCATAAGCGTGTTACAATTATTATTATTTTTTAAGGTAAAGTACGTAAAATTGTTTTATATATATATATATATATATATATATATATATATAAACAGTTTTACGTACTTTACCTTAAAAAAAATAATAATTGGTGTTTCCTTTTTAGAGCTATCCAAAATCACAGGCAGAACAGGTAGAATATGATATTTTGAGGGCTTTTATTATGCAATGCAACATCAGATCGTCTTGAAACTGGTTGAGTGACACCCTGGGGTAGTGGACTGTCAATCTGAATTGAAATTGTTCTGTGCAAACAGGGCGTTTCCTTTTTAGACCTATCCAAAGTCAAATGCAGAACAGGTAGAATATTATATTTTGAGGGCTTGTATTATGTAATTCAACATCAGATCGTCTTGAAACTGGTTGAGTGACACCCTGGGGTAGTGGACTGTCAATCTGAATTGAAACTGGTCTGTGGAAACAGGGCATTTCCTTTTTAGACCTATCCAAAATCTCAGGCAGAACAGGTAGAATATGAGTTTTTGGAGGGCTTTTATTATGTAATGCAAAATCAGATCGTCTTAAAACTGATTGAGTGACACCCTGGGGTAGTGGACTGTCAATCTGAATTGAAACTGGTCTGTGGAAACAGGGAGTTTCCTTTTTAGACCTATCCAAAATCACAGGCAGAACAGGTATAATATGATATTTTGAGGGCTTTTATTATGCAATGCAACATCCGATCGTCTTGAAACTGGTTGAGGGACACCCTGGGAGAGTGGACTGTCAATCTGAATTGAAACTGGTCTGTGGAAAAAGGGCGTTTCCTTTTTAGAGCTATCCAAAATCTCAGGCAGAACAGGTAGAATATGAGTTTTTGGAGGGCTTTTATTATGCAATGCAACATCAGATCGTCTTGAAACTGGTTGAGGGACATCCTGGGAGAGTGGACTGTCAATCTGAATTGAAATTGTTCTGTGGAAACAGGGCGTTTCCTTTTTAGACCTATCCAAAGTCAAATGCAGAACAGGTAGAATATGATATTTTGAGGGCTTTTATTATGCAATGCAACATCAGATCCTCTTGAAACTGGTTGAGGGACACGCTGGGGCAGTGGACTGTCAAACTGAATTGAAACTAGTCTGTGGAAACAGGGCGTTTCCTTTTTAGAGCTATCCAAAATCTCAGGCAGAACAGGTAGAATATGAGTTTTTGGAGGGCTTTTATTATGTAATGCAACATCAGATCGTCTTAAAACTGATTGAGTGACACCCTGGGGTAGTGGACTGTCAATCTGAATTGAAACTGGTCTGTGGAAACAGGGCGTTTCCTTTTTAGAGCTATCCAAAATCACAGGCAGAACAGGTAGAATATGATATTTTGAGGGCTTGTATTATGTAATTCAACATAAGATCGTCTTGAAACTGGTTGAGTGACACCCTGGGGTAGTGGACTGTCAATCTGAATTGAAACTGGTCTGAGGAAACAGGGCGTTTCCTTTTTAGACCTATCCAAAATCTCAGGCAGAACAGGTAGAATATGAGTTTTTGAAGGGCTTTTATTATGTAATGCAACATCAGATCGTCTTGAAACTGATTGAGTGACACCCTGGGGTAGTGGACTGTCAATCTGAATTGAAACTGGTCTGTGGAAACAGGGCGTTTCCTTTTTAGACCTATCCAAAATCACAGGCAGAACAGGTAGAATATGAGTTTTTGGAGGGCTTTTATTATGCAATGCAACATCAGATCGTCTTGAAACTGGTTGAGTGACACCCTGGGGTAGTGGACTGTCAATCTGAATTGAAACTGGTCTGTGGAAACAGGGCGTTTCCTTTTTAGACCTATGCAAAGTCAAATGCAGAACAGGTAGAATATGATATTTTGAGGGCTTTTATTATGCAATGCAACATCAGATCCTCTTGAAACTGGTTGAGGGACACGCTGGGGCAGTGAACTGTCAATCTGAATTGAAACTGGTCTGTGGAAACAGGGCGTTTCTTTTTTAGAGCTATCCAAAATCACAGGCAGAACAGGTAGAATATGATATTTTGAGGGCTTGTATTATGTAATTCAACATCAGATCGTCTTGAAACTGGTTGAGTGACACCCTGGGGTAGTGGACTGTCAATCTGAATTGAAACTGGTCTGTGGAAACAGGGCGTTTCCTTTTTAGAGCTATGTGAATTTACAGATAAATGTGGTTATATGCAAGTATTGAAAGGCTTTTATTTTGTTATTTGTCATACAGGTATTTTCATATTATTTGGAAATTTAATATTACTCAACATTTTAAGTCACTTTCATTTTATCAGATCGTTTTTTAAACATTTGTATTATTTTAAATTCATTGATTTCATTTATTGGTTTATCTATATATTCGTTCATTCGTTTATTCATTATTGACAGAAACTGGCTCAATAAACTAATGCCAGAGATCACTTTTCCTTTGTTCTGAGTTTTTACACGCTATTACCGCAACGCCTAGTATATGCGCGCAACACAAAATAACGTGGCGGCTAGAATGACCGTGCTTTTCAAAGTGGAGGCTGGCCTGACTGCAGTGCGAATCTTTCAGGAGAGGAGGAATGTCTTTGAAATGTTTGGCGACGAGCAGTTAATCAAACAAGTTACACTTCCTCAGTTATTCAAAACGAGCAAAGAACATTTACATTACCAAACAACATCATAACTGACTTCAGTCTATCGCGAGTATTATGCGATCTACACTGTATGATGAATAAATCTCTTACCCCTTATTTACACTGCACGCGTCTGCGGCGCGTTACAGCTCCACAGCCACCGGAGCTGATCAGCCGCGCCGTGGCAAGTTTCTGAAGCGGCTCTCCGCGCTGCATCACTAAAGATTAAAGTCTATTTTTGACGGATAATAATAATAATCGTCTCGCTGTCGTCAAAGGTATCAGCAACAGTCGATACACTATACTATCATCTATCGGCACCCTAAATTAAGCTGTGATGATGCTTCGTTTCCTTGCCATAATGTGTTCTCTTGAAAAGTCTTTATTGTCAAATGTGTGTTGAATGTAAACTCCTATTAGGAATTTAACCAGTCAATGTGAATTTATCTGAGAATATTCTTAATTAAGGAAATCTATTCAGTGATTGGTCCATGCGTATGTCGTCATCCAAAATCCCGTTTGTGGCACAGCAAAGTGTCGTGAATCATCTCTAAGACTTACACTTAAGATTTAGTCCTACACTTCACTTAAATTACGACTGAGATGATTGATAACTAACTTTTAATCGCAGCTTTGAGCCAAGAATTTTTTTCCACTTAAGTCAATTCTTAGCAGTGTTCTTGAGAGTAATTCTTAGAGGCTTGATAAATACGGGCCCTGATTAGTGAAATCTTTCTCCTGATACAATGTGCTGCGGCTGGCAGCGCGCCCGCTTTGGAGCAGCGCACAACATGCACTAGCACAAGTGCAACCACATCAAATTTTTACTCGCACGCTCTCAAAAAATGATCGTATTTTGGTCGCAGTCTAGAGGTATATATAAAATAATTTTATAAAATAAAGAAAACAATGATGTGCCGTCTCGTCTTGAACAGGAGCACTTCACAAAAATGAACCGAAAGTCAGCGAATACATGACTCACAGACATGATACATATATCTATAGAAAGCTTTAAATTACTACTTAACGAAATAAATTAAATCGAAAACAAAAACTCTTTCATTATAATTCATGAAGATGCACTTCTCTCTAAAGGCGAATCTAATGAGGGGATGGCAAGTCAGGATCTTCATCTGATTCTTCATCTTTGCGACACTGACACAGAAAACACTAGTTTATTAGTAAATAATTAAAATATCTCCTTACTATTTCCCCTGACACATTCATGGTAATTACTTTTGCTGGGGCTTTACAGCAAGCTTTATTGCGTGTATTTGAACGCAGAACTCTTCAGCTGCGCTGACGGCTCTCTGCTTCTGCGGGACACTAAACACCTCGAGCGGCTCTTGACAGTCACGGCACGGTCTCGTGTTGTTTCCACCAGCGCAGCAATTTTTTCATCACTAATTGATGGATGTCTAAAATATAAACATAAGGAGAAGCCTAAAGCAGGCCCGAGGCCCAGCCCGCGTCTGAACTATGACGTGAAAATTGGCCCGATCGAAGCCCGTTCGGGGCAGGGCTGAAATGCAGGGCTCTAGCGTTCCCCTCGGTAGAAATCACGTTTCTCCCTCGGGGGCCCCTCCCATCGTCGGGCCCTTAGAATCGTCCTACAACCCCAAATCAGAAAAAGTTGGGACAGTATGGAAAACGCAAATAAAAAAAGAAAGTAGTGATCTCTAAATTTACTTTGACTTGTATTTCATTGCAGACAATATGAACACAAAATATTTCATGTTTTGTCTGGTCAACTTCATGTCATTTGTAAATATACATCCCTTCCTGTCATTCAGACCTGCAACACATTCCAAAAAAAGTTGGGACAGGAGCAATTTAGGGCTAGTAATGAGGTAAATTGGTTAAATAATGATGTGATTTGAAACAGGTGATGTAAACAGGAGAGAGAGTATAGTGCACTATGTCTCAAAAAATTTGATTTATTGCCCCTCATAAAAATCCCACCCAGTAAGCACCCAATCCGTCCCTCCATAACTGGACATCTGTTCTGGACACCTGTTGTACACCCCCAACCACCCCCATCTAGATGAGGAGTTGATTATCCAGGCCGTTGTGTTTTAGGGTATTTATGACTGTTGTGTGTTATGGGCCGTTATGTGATTTAAACTTTAAATGGTGAAATCGTGTTAAAGGGATGTTTTTATTAAAGTGTTTTTCACATCAGATATACGTGTAAAACGTGTAATGATTGTTTTTCCCTACAAGACGTGTTGTTGTAATTAAAACAATGTTAGGCAAAGCATTAGATACGTTAGTTTTCTTTCTATCATTACAATTATAGATAGTTTGACAGAGTTAAATAAAAAGAAGAAGTGTTTTGTTCATCTAACAAAAAAGCAGTAAACACGTTCGTTAACACTAGAAAATGCTGTCTTATCTTACCGTGTTGTGAAATAAGACCATACAGTTTAAAAGTAAAAAAGAGCCTTAAAAATAAATGAATATCAGAGGGTTCGTTCGTTAAAACAACACTATCCTGCAGTAGTCAAATACTCAGTGGTTGTCTATCGTTACAATTTAGACAAGTTAGTCACGACAGAAAAACGAAAAAAGTCCCCCCGAGTGCCTAGCGCTGATCCGACAGACAACCGCGCTCTGTCGCTGCCAAACTCCAAATGAGGGTTGGAGAGCCGGGGCCCAAACCACGCCTACGGCCGTCCCCTAACAGAGGCGGAGAGATGAACCAAAGATTTAAATAATTAAAGTAATGTTTTTAACATTAGAACGAACGTTATTTTAATAAATCTTTAGAGTTCTTTAATTAATGAAAACCGTATAGCATTTGACGTAAACCTTCTCACTTTAAAACTGTTTTTCCTTTTAAACAAACAACTCTAGTTCATAGGAAAAATGTTGTTTGTATTATTTTATTTAGTTATTCACACTTAATTCCTTTTATTTACTCTTTGTTTTTTGTCAAGTTCAGACTTGTTATATAACCAGTCTTTTAAAAATTAGCTTATACAAGTTTCCTTTTAAACAAAAAATCACTAATACACAGGCCTTTATTTTATTTAATTATTCGCACTTAATTTAGTCAAGCCTACTATTTACTCTTTGATTTTTGTCAAACTTAAGACATCTTGCTATGATGACGGTATAAAAATAGATTAGGGCTACATAAGTTTTATTCCTAAACATATCCTCTGTTTTGTTTTATTTAGTTATTTACGCTTAATAACTTTATTTTACTCTTTTGATTTTGTCAATCTTAACTTCCGATGCGGTGTAACAGTTTGAAAGCATACACCTACGCATACGCTCGTGTATGCTAACGCAAACAGGATTTCTCTTTGATTTTCCATCCGTAAGGTCTGTGGCCGGTGTGTTATCTATTAATTGAAACAGACAACAAAGAAATGCAAATATCTCGTCTCACGCAGTGCGGCGAGACCAGAATGTTTCTGTGCGTCTGGACTTATGATTACTGATGCGTTGTAACTCATTAGCAATCTAACTAGTTTTTGAAAGAGGTCTGGCATCGTAAATTTTGTTAGGACGCTAGTTAAAAAAACCGCTGATCAAAGCATAGACATTGTGGCTATTTTAAACATTTTATGATGTACACCTGCGTGTGTGAACTCTGTCAAAAGTTCGTTGGAATGGTTCACTGGATGGACAACACACACACTCACACACTCACACGCACACGCACACACACACACACACACTAAAACAACTCCTACATTTAAACATTTAGACTTTTACAAATGAAAACTTTTAGAAGCACACCGGGTATCTGATGAAAAACAGTATGATTAAACAACGATATGACTTTTGTTTTAACAAATACATTTTTAGATCTTTCAAACCTAAAACCATGATGCTCTAAACAAACCAAGGATTAGAAGCAGTCAAATGATCCTCTGATGAACCCAAGACGGTTACAGAGTCTTTCTTTATGAATCAGAGTTAAATTAGACTACGAGTTAGTCGTCATAAGGTTGTTTGCAACAAAACTAATTCCTACAAATGTCTCACAGAATCATTACAGCAGTTTAGACTTTCTCTCTCACTTTAAAAATGGTATTATTAACCGTGTGTTTAAATGCAGCATGTTTATTTTTTACACTATAATGTTTTATTTTATTAAAATAAAAACAACTGGTCTATATAGGGTTATTTTACTAAGATATGATCAAATAATTGACAGAGGAAATAGTTCAAATAATCGATAAGTCCAACTTATCAAGCCCTGTTTGATGTGTCTGACGGTTTGTGACAAATATCTTACTGATACAGACGTGTTAAGATGTTAAGTATGTGTGAAACATGTGTAAAGTTCAATATTACTGTTAAAAATAGTAATATTGTAAATTATTATAAATTTTAAATGTGTAAAATCGTATATGTTGTTTTTACTTTTTGTTGTTAAGCAATGTTTTACTTAGTTGTACTTAGTATATCTGTACTGTAAAAGAACAAATATACATTTTCACTTAAAACTTCTCTGTAAAATAATTACACCTACAGTTTAGACATGTTTAAAAAGTTTTAAACACATTGTGTGTCACTAAAGCAAGTCATGATGTCTATTGTCTTTAAATTAAACTTTAGTTTTATTCTTTAATTTCTTTAAAATAGCCTGATGATAATGCACCCAAGCGCTTTTCTCACATGAGAAGATAATTCTTCGGATGTGTTTGTGACAAACACGTCATTTTTTACTTCAGAAAAGTTTTTCAAATGTATGACTGAACTTTTCTCATTTGACAGACCCGCGATGTTTAACAGCCAGAGGGAATACATGTTGTTTTCTAATGTTCATGAAACCTTTATCGGTGTAAATTTCTCACCTAGAACACAAACTTGTACATTTTGACTGTTTGACTCTTTTGTAAGTAGCATGTCATTTGAAATGGTTTACTAAAAGATTAAAGCAGCGTCTGTGTTTTCAACATGAAAGAGTTGTACAAGGATGTTTCAACTATTATCCTCCTTTCTTTTCGACCCTAACAAACTGGTAATGTATTTTCTATGGTAGGTTTTACAATGTACAATTCTCATACTATGTGCGTAAATAGTTGTGCTACAACATTTATGATTATTTTTGAATGCCAACAGATTTTGTTAGGGATGTGGCGCATCTAAGAATAATAATCTTTTGTAAATTATAGATTTTTTTCTTACACCGTTAGTTTTAGTCATATTAGCAAGATTTCAGATGGTCGTTCACAATTGTTTGATGGACTGTGTATGTTTTTATGTGAAGACAACTCTTTGTGAGATGTCATCATAATAGGAATAAATGAAAATCAAGAAATTAAGTAACAGTCTTTTGTCTTTGAGATACTTATTTTAGTGCAACATTGTGTCTGTCAACACGAAAATTAAGTCTTGCTGTCTTACCCTTAAAACTATTACAACTGAAACTATTGCACTGAAAGTTGTACATTCATTTAAGTTTGAGCATGTTAAATTTCCACTCTTTTGTAAAGAGTATTGATACATTTCATCCATAATCATTCAAGAGACAAAATCACTAAGAAAGAGAGTATAGCAAGACAAGAAAATGTTTATAATGCAGATAGAATTCAGGAACCTAAACAGATGTGAAAGTTTATTAAACGCGGATTTGTAAATGATATTTTTTACTCCGCTGGATTTAGTCATCTTGCTCAGATAGCAGACGACACAATTCACATTTCGTTTCTATGTCTGTATTTGTTTTAAGACTCCTCTACAAGTTCATGCTAATCCTTGCACGGGGAAAGCGTGCATGACGAGTACATACTTAATCATTTAAGAAAATCATTGAACATTTGACTGAACTTTTTATTATTTTGACAAACCGCCAATTCAAATTACTTCCCACGAGGCACTTGTCCACAGAATCTTTTTCAACACAACGACATTAAAGAATGTTATCAGTCACTATCGCCAGCTTCTGTGACTCAAATTAAGCGACATCTCTGGTGTACGTAAGCATGTACAATGGGTGCATGTGGTAAACATCTTTGTTTTTCCACTTCTGTCATATTTGTTAGACGTAATGTAAACAATATTTTGATAACTATGATGTTCCACGCATTTGTAAAGGTTATAGAAAGAATTAAAACATAATCTTTACATAGGAATTACAGTATTGTTCAAAATAATAGCAGTACAATGTGACTAACCAGAATAATCAAGGTTTTTAGTATATTTTTTATTGCTACGTGGCAAACAAGTTACCAGTAGGTGCAGTAGATTCTCAGAAAACAAACAAGACCCAGCATTCATGATATGGACCCTCTTAAGGCTGTGCAATTGGGCAATTAGTTGAATTAGTTGAAAGGGGTGTGTTCAAAAAAATAGCAGTGTGGCATTCAATCACTGAGGTCATCAATTTTGTGAAGAAACAGGTGTGAATCAGGTGGCCCCTATTTAAGGATGAAGCCAGCACTTGCTAAACATGCATTTGAAAGCCTGAGGAAAATGGGTCGTTCAAGACATTGTTCAGAAGAACAGCGTACTTTGATTAGAAAGTTGATTGGAGAGGGGAAAACCTATAAAGAGGTGCAAAAACTTATAGGCTGTTCAGCTAAAATGATCTCCAATGCCTTAAAATGGAGAGCAAAACCAGAGAAACGTGGAAGAAAACGGAAGACAACCATCAAAATGGATCGAAGAATAACCAGAATGGCAAAGGCTCAGCCAATGATCACCTCCAGGATGATCAAAGACAGTCTGGAGTTACCTGTAAGTACTGTGACAGTTAGAAGACGTCTGTGTGAAGCTAATCTATTTTCAATAATCCCCCGCAAAGTCCCTCTGTTAAAAAAAGGCATGTGCAGAAGAGGTTACAATTTGCCAAAGAACACATCAACTGGCCTAAAGAGAAATGGAGGAACATTTTGTGGACTGATGAGAGTAAAATTGTTCTTTTTGGGTCCAAGGGCCACAGGCAGTTTGTGAGACGACCCCCAAACTCTGAATTCAAGCCACAGTACACAGTGAAGACAGTGAAGCATGGTGGTGCAAGCATCATGATATGGGCATGTTTCTCCTATGGTGTTGGGCCTATTTATCGCATACCAGGGATCATGGATCAGTTTGCATATGTTAAAATACTTGAAGAGGTCATGTTGCCCTATGCTGAAGAGGACATGCCCTTGAAATGGTTGTTTCAACAAGACAATGACCCCAAACACACTAGTAAACGAGCAAAGTCTTGGTTCCAAACCAACAAAATTAATGTTATGGACTGGCCAGCCCAATCTCCGGACCTTAATCCAATCGAGAACTTGTGGGGTGATATCAAAAATGCTGTTTCTGAAGCAAAATGTAACGGAGTTGAGGCAGAAGCCGAAGTAGAATCCATATGCAGAGTTTATTAAACAGTTCCACAAATCCAAACTCAGTGTCAGCAAAGCAAGCGGTGAGGTCGATACACAAGGAGGCAGTCCAAACAGGCAAACAGACAAAAGTGCAATCCAAAAGAGAAGTCAAGAGAAACAGGCAAACTGGTCATACACAGGAGAACTAGACAGATATATAAACGCTTGGTAAGGCAGGGTAAACTGGCAATACTTCGCAAGGATGCAATGTGGTGGCCAGGTTAATATGGCCGCCAAACAGGAAGTAACTGCAGAGGAAGAGCTCACAGTCAAAACTCAGGCGAGAGCTCCCTCTGCTGGCGTGGTGTTACAGAACCCCCCCCTCTAGGAGCGACTCCTGGCGCTCTACGTGGACGTCCCCGTGGTCGTGGCGCTGGACGGTCGGGCCTGGCTCGATGAAATTCCTCTATGAGTGACGGATCCAGAATATCAGAAGCAGGTATCCATGATCTCTCCTCTGGTCCGTAGCCCTCCCAGTCCACCAAGTATTGAAGCCGACCCCCTCTACGCCTTGAGTCCAGCAGCAGATTTACCCTATAAGCTGGCGATCCGTCGATGTCCAGCGGAGGTGGTGGCTCTTGGGACTCCGCGTTGGGGTCGGCATTCGGGTGGACCGGTTTGAGGAGCGAGACATGAAAAGATGGAGAGATGCGGTAGTTAGCAGGAAGCTCAAGCTGATATGTGACCTCATTTATTTGTTTTAAAATTTTGAATGGGCCAACATACCTTGGGCTGAGCTTCCTGCTCGGCAGACGTAGCTTGATGTCCCTGGTGGAGAGCCAGACCCTTTGTCCCGGTTGGTAGGGAGGATGTGGATGCCTTCTTCGATTGGCCTGGAGTTCTTGTACTCGTACAGCTCTTTGAAGATGAACATGAGCGCTGTCCCACACCCTCTCGCTACGACGTATCCAGTCATCCACTGCTGGAACAGAAGAAGGTTCGCCAGACCACGGGAACAAAGGGGGTTGATATCCGAGCACACATTGAAAGGGGGTGAGTCCTGTAGAGGCATGAGTGAGGGAATTTTGAGCATATTCCGCCCATGGTAGGAATTCCTCCCACCGGTTTTGTTCCCGGCTGCAGTAAGATCTCAAGTATCTACCGATCTCCTGGTTCAATCTCTCGACTTGACCGTTTGACTGGGGATGATATCCTGACGTCAAACTCACGTTAATGTCCAATTGACGACAAAAGGCTTTCCATACCTGGGAAGTGAACTGAGTTCCTCGATCAGAAACAATGTCTTCGGGTAAACCATAAATTCGGAAGACCTGATGAAATAATGCTTGAGCTGTCTCCATGGCAGTTGGTAAACCCTTGAGGGGAATGAGGCGGCAAGACTTGGAGAATCTCTCAATGATGACCAGAATGGTTGTGAAATCTTTGGCGGGAGGCAGATCAGTCACAAAGTCAATTGACAGATGGGACCATGGACGTTGAGGAATAGGTAGTGGCTGCAGCAGACCAGATGGAAGTTCCTTTGGGGTCTTAGACTGTGCACAAATTTGACAAGCCTTCACGTAATCTGTTATCTCTCTATTCATTGCTGGCCACCAGAAAGCATTGTGGATCAATTTGATGGTACGAGAGATACCTGGATGGCCTGAGTTGATGGATGTATGGACCCATTGCATGACCCGCTGTCGTAGTACCTGGGGAACATACTGCTTGTTGGGTGGGCACCTGGCAGGCGGAGGATCTTGTTGAGTGGCCCTTTGAATTTCCTCCATGATGTCCCAGTTTATAGGGGCAATAATGACTGAGGGAGGCAAGATGGGTTCTGGTGAATGTTCTTGGAAGGGAGGATCATGGCGCCTGGAGAGGGCATCTGCTTTACTATTCTTGCTTCCTGGACGATATGTGACAGTAAACTGGAATCTTGAGAAGAATAATGACCATCTGGCCTGACGTGGATTTAGTCTTTTGGCACTTTTTACATACTCGAGATTTTTGTGATCTGTGATAACCTGAAATGGATGAATGGCTCCCTCCAGCCAATGTCTCCACTCCTCTATTGCCGCTTTCATGGACAGTAACTCCTTGTTACCAACATCATAGTTCCTCTCAGCAGAAGTAAGTTTCCTTGAAAAGAAAGCACATGGATACAACTTAGCTGGTTGACCATGACGTTGTGATAGTACTCCTCCAATTCCACAGTCTGAAGCATCCACCTCCAGTACAAATGGCAGGTTAGGGTCAGGGTGTTTCAAGATAGGGGCCGACGTGAAGCTTGATTTGAGTTTTGTGAAAGCGGCGGTAGCTTCGTCTGACCATCTCAACTTGGATGGTTTCCCCTTCAGGAGAGATGTCAACGGTGATGCAATCATGCTGTAGTTTCTGATGAAACGGCGATAGAAGTTCGCAAAACCTAGAAATCGTTGAAGTTCCTTAATTGTTGATGGTTGAGGCCATTCCGTAACTGCATGAATCTTGGAATTATCCATCTCGACTCCATGATGACTTATGTGATATCCTAAGAAAGTGGTGTGCTGTACATGGAATTCACATTTCTCTGCTTTCACAAAGAGCTGGTGTTCTCGAAGACGAGAGAGGATGGTTTGAACATGTTTAATGTGTTCATCTTCAGACTTGGAATATATAAGTATGTCGTCTATGTAGACAATCACATACTGGTTCAACATGTCCCTGAAGATTTCATTGATAAATGATTGGAACACAGCTGGGGCGTTGGCTAGCCCAAACGGCATCACCAAGTACTCATAGTGACCTCCTGTGGTGAGAAAAGCTGTCTTCCACTCATCCCCTTCTTTGATGCGAATGAGATTATAAGCACTCCTCAAGTCTAGCTTGGTGTAAATCTTAGCCTCTCGAAGCTGTTCTAATGCGGCAGGAACAAGTGGAAGAGGATAGCGGAATTTTACAGTAACATTGTTGAGACCTCGGTAATCAATGCAAGGTCGTAGACCTCCATCCTTCTTCTCAACGAAGAAGAACCCCGCTGCTGCTGGAGAGGTAGAGAGCCAAATAAAACCAAGGTTCAAAGCCTCTTCAATGTAATCTTCCATAGCCTTGGATTCATGGCGTGATAGTGGGTATACCTTACTCTTGGGTGGCATGGCATGGGGTAGAAGATCGATGGTGCAATCCCAGTGACGGTGAGGTGGTAGCTGTGAAGCTTTGCTCTTGCTGAACACATCTGAAAAGTCCTGATAGTAGGCAGGGATTTTAAAACTGAAGGCAGAAGCTGGATCTTCAGCAGATGTTGTGAGACATGGTTGAGGCATATTGACGGGCATGCAATGGCTTCGACAAAATTCAGACCAGTGAGTCAATTCTCCATGATTCCAGGATAATACAGGATCGTGAGTGGATAGCCAGGGGTATCCTAGGATGATTTCAAATCGGGGTGAATCAATGATATAGAAATAAATTCTTTCTCTGTGGAACAATCCAATCTGTAACTGAGCAGGTGCAGTTTGTCTGGTAACTCCTCCCTCAATGGGTTTGTTGTTGACATCGGTGATGCAAATGGTGGGCACACAAGGTAGTGTGGTTAAACTGTACTTCTTGACGATATCCTTGTTGATCAGATTCAAGGCGGCACCGGAGTCAATCAACGCTGTCAAAGAAATGGGACCATCTTTAGTAGTTAGCCGAACAGGAATGAGAAATGACTTTGAGATTGGTAGAGAGAATTGATCACCACTCACCCGGCTGGTAACGGAGACGGACCTCCGGGCTTTGTGTGGGCACTCGACGTTACGATGGCCTGTTTCACCACAGTAGTAGCACAGATTCTGTTGACGGCGTCGAGTTCTCTCCTCATCAGATAAATGAGCATAATTTATTTGCATGGGCTCTTGGTGATCAGAGGGTGCAGTGAGGGAGTTAAGAACTGGTTGTCGAGTGGATTTTCTCTTGGGTGTGTTTCTCAGCAAATTATCGATCTTGATGGCCATGGTGATGAATGCAGTAAATGTTAAGTCCTCACCCTTGCAGGCTAACTCAGCCTGAAGCTCCAAATTTAAACTCTGTTTGAACACAGCCTTCAATGACACATCATTCCATCCACTTTGAGCAGCAAGAGTTCTGAATTCAATAGCGAAATCTGCAGCGGTGCGGTTCCCTTGTGACATGTGAAGCAATTGCGTAGAAATATCCTTGCCCCCCTCAGGATATTCAAATACTTCACTAAGTTGTTGTAATAGATACTCAAAAGACGATTGAAATCGTGAATCTGCCTCCCAAACCGCTGAAGCCCAATCAATCGCTTTGCCAGATAACAAAGACATTAGGAACGTGCATTTACTTCCCTCAGAAGAAAACTGATCTCTTTGGCTTTCCACATAGATACGGACTTGACGAATAAACCCACGACATTGTCCTGCTGAACCATCAAACTTATCTGGCAATGCCATTCTTACCGTTGATGTGGAGGGCGAGGGAAGTGATCGAATGTAGTGGGTTAAATGGTCATTTGCGGATTGCAGTTTGTTGAGTTGTTCCTGGTAATTTTTCAACAACTCGCTCTGATAAGCGAAAGCTGCTTGGAGCTGAGAAACCTCCGCTGGATTCATTGGTGGCGAAGTATTCTGTAACGGAGTTGAGGCAGAAGCCGAAGTAGAATCCATATGCAGAGTTTATTAAACAGTTCCACAAATCCAAACTCAGTGTCAGCAAAGCAAGCGGTGAGGTCGATACACAAGGAGGCAGTCCAAACAGGCAAACAGACAAAAGTGCAATCCAAAAGAGAAGTCAAGAGAAACAGGCAAACTGGTCATACACAGGAGAACTAGACAGATATATAAACGCTTGGTAAGGCAGGGTAAACTGGCAATACTTCGCAAGGATGCAATGTGGTGGCCAGGTTAATATGGCCGCCAAACAGGAAGTAACTGCAGAGGAAGAGCTCACAGTCAAAACTCAGGCGAGAGCTCCCTCTGCTGGCGTGGTGTTACACAAAACCAAGAAATGTGAATGAATTGTGGAATGTTGTTAAAGAATCATGGAGTGGAATAACAGCTGAGAGGTGCCACAAGTTGGTTGACTCCATGCCACACAGATGTGAAGCAGTTTTAAAAAACTGTGGTCATACAACTAAATATTAGTTTAGTGATTCACAGGATTGCTAAATCCTAGACACAAAAACTTTTGTACAAAATAGTTTTGAGTTTGTACAGTCAAAGGCAGACACTGCTATTTTTTTGAACACACCCCTTTCAACTAATTGCCCAATTGCACAGCCTTAAGAGCGTGCATATCATGAATGCTGGGTCTTGTTTGTTTTCTGAGAATCTACTGCACCTACTGGTAACTTGTTTGCCACGTAGCAATAAAAAATATACTAAAAACCTTGATTATTCTGGTTAGTCACATTGTACTGCTATTATTTTGAACAATACTGTATCTTTGCTCAAAGCGAATTGACTAAAATCATTGAATTACGAAATGCAAAAGTGTATACATCATTTAAGAAAAAGAGCTATAATGTGTACAGAATACAGAAATCCTCCTCTTGATCTATTGTGACTGACATTTTACTAAATCAGACGATCAGAATTATGGATGACGCGGCTCGCATTTTGGTTGTCGGACTGCATATGTCATTACTATGACTGTACTGTAGGTGAGGCCTTCTCTCTGTGAGCCATCAGCATTCAGTGTTTATAGAAATAAATGAAAATTAAGAAAAATTTATTGAGAGTGTTTGACTAAATCGGTATGGTTTAGCAGTTAGGATCATATGGTCCCATATGGTCTAGCGGTTAGGATTCCTGGTTTTCACCCAGGTGGCCCGGGTTCAACTCCCGGTGTGGGAAGTAATGTTTTGGGGGGAGTCGTGACCTAAGGGTTAGAGAGTCGGCCTCGTAATCCAAAGGTAATGTTCACGTGTGTGTGTGTTCACTGCTGTGTGTGGGCACTTTGGAGGGGTTAAATGCAGAGCACGAATTCCGAGTATGGATCACCATTTATTTATATAAATCTATTTGATGTGAGTCCCCCATTAAGTTTAGACACGAAAATTAAGGCGTTCTGTTTTACCCTTACAACTGAAACATATCTAACCATTGTGGTCAAAGCTACATATTCAGTAAAGTTTGAGGTTGTACACAGTATTGAAAAGGCTACAGACACAAAATATCAAGGATTTTTTTTTTTTTGTGCTCCCTATGTAACTCAAGAGAGCAAGTCACTAAGAAAAGTATCATATGAATACAGAAAACCCCTCGTGAGCATCTGGGTATATTTTTGTAAATGTTGTTTTAAATTACTTTTTTCTTACGCCACTACATCTAGAGCTCTTGTTCAGATATCCGATGGCGATGTGCACATTTTATTCGTCGTACTCATTTCTTTCAACAATACCGCTTGAGATTAAAGCCTAGGTAATGTGAACACAATTAAGAAACATAGCATTATACCCTTTGAAAAGGTTATAGACACAGTCGTTTATACAGGAAATATGTTTGCACAACAGAAACATGTATCGGCATAACAAAAACCTAATACTGAAATCCTCTCTTCTAAATATATTGTTAAAGTTTTAATGTTGCTTTTGATGGCCTGCCCCACTAGATGATACCAGTCTATGCTTTTCATTGTTTTTAGATGAAGACTATTCTCAGAAACTGGTCAAACATGTCACGAGTGTTTGCAGGAAAACATTATAAGATAATAAAAGGATAGTTATTCTACAAGAGATTGTTTTAACTGAGATTGTGACGTACTGTAGAGCTTTTTTCGGGTCTGTCTACAAAGAGGCCACGAGACACAATCCCCTCGATCTTACTGTTTCTCTGCTACATGTACATCTATTTCATTTAGAACACAAAGTTGCACATTACAAGTTGAAGATAGTGTGGAAACACTATTTTCTTTGCACACGTCTCTAAACATGACTTTAATAAATAAATCACAGATGTCATGTAGTTAATTCATTGAAAGGTGCATGTTTTTTTGACCGTTTTAGATGGTCTGCACCAGCACACAGACACATGTTTTAAGTATTCATCTGACCAAAAGGTTTGATCCTGGGGGAACAGTAGCTGTGTGTTGTCATGATTGTCTTCAGAATTGAACAGCTTTTATTTAAACAATGCAGCATGAAGTTACTGTGTTCAACAGCACACTCTCTTGAAATATTGCAGTATATCTTTTTTCCCTTCTAAATATCTAAACATGTATTTAGCTTAAATATTAGTTGTTAAGTGTTTACAAAGTTTTCATACCTGTTGTTGAATTTATAACATATATTTCACCAAACCTAGAGGACTGAAAATAGGTTTAGCATAAGTCCGCATTTCAGCTGTTAGCCTGAAAATGCAAGACAACTGAGATTTCATTACTGAGATAATCTACAGAATGCGAAACAAGCTCACAGTTACATTAGAGTTTTGGATTCTAGTTTATGTTGCATATTGTTTGTTACTGTTTCACAGGTTTAACACCTCATTACTTGAAGACATGTACTGTATAAATTACAAAGTTTTCCGCCGTAGTAGGCCGTCTCTGAAACCAGACCGAAAAAATTAGCTTGAGACTTAGTTGTAGTAGTATGAAAATCGTTGTGTTTTTATCTTTCTATGTTTTGTTTGTGTTGTTCTGATCCACGGTTTCATTTTTAACATCACAATTCGTATTGTATTGTCATGTGTGATTGTAAAAGTTGTGTGTGAGTGTCTTGTTGTTGTTTTTTTTGTTGTTGTTTTTTGCAAACAGTACCGCTGTAACGTTAGCGACCTCTTTGTGTTCTTTGCTTCTCTTTGTTCATATTCGTCAATATTTATGTGAATTTGTTTGATTAAATGAAGTATTTAACAAAATTTTGGGGTAATGTGTGTGAATATAGAATGCTGCACAAGGCTCTTTGAAAATATTTGATCTTGAAATATCCATGTAGCAGTCGGAAGCATTTAAGATTAATAATAATACAATTAACACATTAACATTTTACAGGATATGTGAATGTAAGTTCTTGGCTGTTTTGTACATTATTAAATTAAAATAATTCTATTAAACAGGGTGCATTTACCAGCAAGATCATTTTAATGACTTGTTCACAAGAAAACATAAGATTGTTTAAGAGATAATAATCTCACTGAATGTATCAAAGCATCCAATGTTTATGACTACTGAAGGCGCCACATCCTTGTTTTTTCACACCCACAGGCCCTACCTACATTCAAAATTTGGTATTCGGCCACATAGTTAACCGGAGAAGACATTTACGTTATATTATTAATACTATCCTAGTTTATATCAGATATAAGATACAAGATAATGTCATGAGATAATTATTTCTGTCTACAGTCGTACATTCTATTCAGCTACTCATTTTCTTTTTTATTAAATTGTTTGAAATTATAAAGACTTGTAAACGATAACGAGTTGAGTCAACCTTTTATTTCAACAATATATCGATGAACATACATTGAATTAGTGAAGAAAATGATCAAATCACCGTTACACACAGTGGTCTAGCCAGAAAAGAAAATCTCTGACGGCCAATACATTTTTGTGTAAAATGAAATTGACCTGCGATTCAATAATTTCACATATCACGGATTCAAAAATTTTTGCAACCAGCGACGAGCATAAATCTGTTAAACACGTACACAGACAGAGAACCTCGTGAATTCCCATCTGATCCCTACGTTCAGTCATCACATCCAGAATTTCTCTGGTGGTTATACAGACCGGCTCTTTGCTGTAAATAAACATGCTAATCAAATCAGCCCATGGGTTATTTTTTAGGCTTCTTACAAAGGCCATTTCATTCTTGAGATTTGTTGCACGCTTGGTATCTTCCGTACAATCATGATTCGGATCGCAAGTATGCTCGATGACCGTTTGCATCAGTTTAATCATCTGTCCTCGTTAATGCGGTTTGTACGCAGTGTCTATGAAGTCAATTAAATGACATGTTTTCCCCGCGGGGCAGCCGCACCACAGCTGATCATCCGTAGTTGCGGCAGAACTCCGGTCACGCTCCATCAGCTTTTGCGTAGCGTCAGACATCCTTTTCAGAATTCAATTCTCTCCAAGAGATAAACTTTGTTCCCTAAACGATTGTCGCCGTTTCCTAGAATCCGGACTGTCCACAACGGTCCAGGCCTTGTGCAATTTCAATTTCAGCTTCAATTTCCGGTTATGGTTCAGATTCGTCGAAGCGTTATTAGTAGAAAAATTGCAGAGTGCGTCAGGTTCAGACAAATTGGATTGTTGAAGCTGATTCTGTTGGTCCATATACTGTAGATAATGTTTTGATCAACAAGTTGTTGCAGTAGCTCCGTTGACCATGCTGTCAAGATCTAGGAAAGCCTGCGATAACTGCAGAGTTTATGAGGACAGCCACTCTTTGCTCACAGGGGATGTAGCGTAGCTGTAATCGCGATGAAGTAGGGGCGGATCTTCTGTACATTCGAGTGAAATAAATTGTTGGGGGATAGATCTTGTTTCTACGTTTCGGATGTTGGTTGGTTGGTTGTTGAGATGGCGGTGTTGCACTCAATAGTGGAGGAGGGTGAAGGGGGCCTGTTAGGGTTTTGCTTTGACCGGCGAAGCCTCGCATATGTCACCAAAGAGAATTCTGTAATTTTCACTGAAAGATATTTTGATTAAAGATTATGAGATAACTCGATCATTTATTAGGATTTTTGTTAAGACGTTGGCAATTTGTTTCAAGTAACGGTAATGCATTGTGGCTTGGGAAAACTTAATTCAATAGCCAATTATTAAACAATTAAACATACAGCAAGTAACACATAGATGGGTGAGTAAACGCTGAAAAAGAAACATTACGACATCATTGTTCATGTTTGTTATACCGAATAGGCGAATATACTGAATACACATACTGATTATTTGGTTTAAAATAAATTTAACTTGACTGAAACAGGTCGTCTATCGTTGAAAAAATGGTGTTTAACACAGGTACGTCGCTTTGCTCGAAATATAGACTCTTTTTGCAGCATTCAAAAGGGTTGACCTCAGGTAGAGGCCAGTCTCGATCATACTCATCAGAGTCAGACTCATCGCTACTTTGAGACAAAAAGTTTGTTTCAGAGTTCTCCCGACGTTTATTTACCAGCATGAGATAATTTTGGTCATGAAGCGTTTTGTTCATACAGGATGATATGGATATGTAGTCTGGCGGCTTGCTTGCATTATACCTCATGCCGGGCATTGCACCATCCCACTGGAAATTGTACCAAATTTTTTCATCCATAATAAAATTTCTCCAAATTTGATTGTAGAAGTATGTCCAGTCTATGGCGGTCAAAAGTAGGTAGGAGCATTCGGGTGTATATTCATCGTAAGATTCCAAAACGTAGAGTTTCACAATCTGCAACTCTTTGTTAAACACAAATCTCCCCAGACGATCACAAGACACAGTGAAATCTTGTTTCACAATATCTTCATCTTCAATGAGAACCTTTCTTAGGCTCTTCCCTTGATTTTTCCTTGGTGCTAAAGTCAGCTCCTCTCTCATTTCAATAGAACTTCTTGGTGGCGTTACACACATCATTCTTCTAGATGTTTCAGGACTGTTTGGAACAACAGCAGCCATTGTAACAGGAGACTACAATGTCTTCTCCGGTTACCTGTGGGTGTGAAACAACAAGGATGTGGCGCCTTCAGTAGTCATAAACATTGGATGCTTTGATACATTCAGTGAGATTATTATCTCTTAAACAATCTTATGTTTTCTTGTGAACAAGTCATTAAAATGATCTTGCTGGTAAATGCACCCTGTTTAATAGAATTATTTTAATTTAATAATGTACAAAACAGCCAAGAACTTACATTCACATATCCTGTAAAATGTTAATGTGTTAATTGTGTTATTATTAATCTTAAATGCTTCCGACTGCTACATGGATATTTCAAGATCAAATATTTTCAAAGAGCCTTGTGCAGCATTCTATATTCACACACATTACCCCAAAATTTTGTTAAATACTTTATTTAATCAAACAAATTCACATAAATATTGACGAATATGAACAAAGAGAAGCCAAGAACACAAAGAGGTCGCTAACATTACAGCGGTACTGTTTGCAAAAAACAACAACAACAAAAAAAACAACAACAAGACACTCACACACAACTTTTACAATCACACATGACAATACAATCAAATCAAATCAAAATCAAATCACTTTTATTGTCACATCACCACAGCACGAGTGCCTTGGTGAGTGAAATTCTTGAGAGCGTGCTCCAGACAGTGCAAAAAAAAAAAAACAATTTACATATAGACAGTACATATTTACAGACTGTACAGAAGACAATGTGCATAATACACATACACATACTCAATATACACAGTGTACTATACAGACATACATAGTTACCAATACACTGTATGTACACATTTTACATTATGTACACATCTATACATAGTAATATGTTAAGGTGCAACAGATTATACATATACAACAGATTAGTTGTGCAATAGATAGTTGTGCAAAGGTGCAACAGATTATACATATGCAATGTCGTGGATGTGCATTGTATGGTATCCAGTGATAGCAGATAGGTTGTATTATTGCAGTGTGTGCGTGTAGTCCAGTGAACGGCGGTAAAGTGCAGTGCATGGCATGATGTGTGAGTGGGAGTGTGATGTAGGGTGAATTAGTTCTTACTGTTCATTAGCCTGATAGCCTGAGGGAAAAAGCTGTCCCTCAGTCGGTTAGTGCGGGATCGGATGCTGCGGAGACGTCTCCCTGAGGGCAGCAGAGAGAGCAGTCTGTGGGATGGATGGCTGGAGTCCTTGATGATCCTCCTGGCTTTCCTTATACACCGCCTGGTGTAGATGTCCTGGAGGGAGGGAAGCTCACCTCCAACAATGTGGCGGGCAGTTCGCACGACCCTTTGCAGAGCTTTGCGGTTGCCAGCGGTGCTGTTTCCAAACCAGGCGGTGATGCAGCCGGTCAGGATGCTCTCCACAGTGCAGGTGTAGAAGGATCTGAGGATGCTGGGGCTCATTCCAAACTTCCTCAGCCGTCTCAGGAAGAAGAGGCGCTGATGTGCCTTCTTCAGCACTGCATCTGTGTGAGTGGACCATGTGAGATCCTCGGTGATGTGAACGCCGAGGAACTTAAAGCTGTTTACCCTCTCCACAGGTGTCTTGTCGATGGAGATGGGTGTGTGTTCTCTGCTCTGTCTCCTGAAATCCACCACCAGCTCCTTGGTCTTGTCGATGTTGAGTGAGAGGTGGTTCTCCTGGCACCATTTAGTCAGGGTACTCACCTCCTCTCTGTAGGCCGTCTCATCGTTGTCGGTAATCAGGCCTATCACCGTTGTGTCATCGGCAAATTTGACGATGACGTTGGAGCTGTGTGTAGCTGTACAGTCGTGTGTGTACAGGGAGTACAGGAGTGGGCTGAGGACGCAGCCCTGCGGAGCACCAGTGTTGAGGATCAGGGGAGATGAGGTGTTGTTGCCCATTCTGACCACCTGACTTCTGCCTGTCAGGAAGTCCAGGATCCAGCTGCACAGAGATCTGTTCAGTCCCAGAGTCTGGAGCTTCTCAACCAGTGTGGCAGGCACTATGGTGTTAAATGCTGAACTATAATCCACGAACAGCATCCTTACATAGGTGTTCTTATTTTCCAGGTGGGAGAGAGCAGTGTGCAGGGTGAAGGCAATAGCGTCGTCTGTGGAACGGTTTCTGCGGTATGCAAATTGTAGTGGGTCCAGTGAGGCAGGCAGCACAGAGCAGATGTGGTCTCTGATGAGCTTCTCAAAACACTTGCTGAAGATGGGTGTCAGAGCAACGGGCCTCCAGTCATTCAAGCATGTGATTTTATTTTTCTTAGGTATGGGCACAATGGTGGATTTTTTGAAGCATGAGGGAACCACAGACAGAGAGAGGGACAGATTGAAGATGTCTGTAAAAACCCCAGCTAGTTGGTAAGCGCATGCTTTGAGCACACGGCCTGGGATTCCATCCGGGCCCACAGCTTTGTGATGTTCACCCGTTTGAAGGATCGAGTTACATCCATGACAGAAAGGGAGAGTGGACTCACCTCTTCTGCAGCAGCCGTGGGAGCGCACTCTGTGTGGGCGGTGTTATGAGCCTCGAAACGAGCATAAAAAGTATTCAGCTCATCCGGTAGAGAGGCCGCAATGTTCACAGTAGCTGGTTTATTCCCTTTAAAACCTGTGATATTGTTGATGCCCTGCCACATGCTTCTTGGGTTGTTGTTGTTGAATTGTTCTTCAACTTTGTTTTTATATTGTCGTTTGGCTGCTTTGATGGATCTCCTGAGATCGTAACTGGCTTGTTTCCGATCGTCAGTGTTTCCGGATTTAAAGGCAGATGTCCGCGCTGACAAGGCTGATCGAACATCGCTGTTAATCCACGGTTTTTGGTTGGGGTAGATGCTTATTATTTTGGTCGGAATTACATCCTCTATACACTTCCGTATGAAACACGTTACAGAATCTGAGTACTCCTCTATGTCGTCATCAGACGCTGCCCGGAACATGTCCCAGTCCACGTGATCAAAACAGTCCTGTAGTATAGCGTCCGATTGGTCCGACCAGCACTGAATTGTCCTGAGGGCGGGTGCTTCACGTTTCAGTTTCTGCCTATAAGCAGGCAGAAGCAGAACGGAGGAGTGATCCGATTTGCCGAAAGGTGGGCGGGGGAGGGATTTGTAAGCGTCCCGGAAGGGGGAGTAGCAATGGTCCAGTACACGATCACCACGCGTGTTGATGGTGATGTGTTGAAAGTATTTTGGAGCTATTGTTCTGAAGTTGGCTTTATTAAAGTCCCCCGTAATAACAAACGCTGCATCTGGGTGCGCGGTTTCCTGATCACTTATATTCCCATACAGTTCCCTGAGTGCCTGGTCTGTGTTGGCTTGAGGGGGGATGTAAACAGCTGTGATTATGATCGCTGTAAATTCCCTCGGTAGCCAGAATGGTCGACACAGAAGCATATGAAATTCCAGATCAGGGGAGCAGAAGGATTTAATAGAGTGTAGATTCCTTTCATCACACCACGAGTTGTTGATATAGAAACAAACGCCCCCACCTCTGCTTTTCCCTGTGAGCTCTTTCGTTCTGTCCGAGCAGTGCACGGAGAAGCCCGTGAGCTCGATGGCTGAGTCTGGAACCATTGCAGACATCCAGGTTTCTGTGAGGCAAATAACGCAGCATTCCCTTGTTTCTCGTTGGTATGAGATGCGCGCACGCAGTTCACAGAGTTTGTTATCCAGTGACTGAACGTTAGCCAGCAAAATGGTTGGGAGAGGAGGTCGAAAGGCACGGCGTCTCAGTCTGACGAGAACACCAGCTCTCTTCCCTCTTTTCCGGCTACGTTTCTTTCGTCGTGGTCGTGCGTTCCAGACGAAGGGCTCTGATGCGGTGTCTGTAAACAATCCACCGGCGTTCAGGAACTCAAAGTCCGGTTAGCGATGCGTGACGAAAGAACCGATGTTTAAAAGCGTGTCTCTATCGTAGACAGTTATACTAACAACATCTAACACGTAAAACAACAAAAAAACAAACAAAACATACAAAAACCTGCAAAGTTTTCTCGGAGCTCGCAACACGGCTGCCATGCTCGGCGCCATCTTGACCAGTTTTTTTCGATACGAATACGAATTGTGGTGATAAAAATGAAACCGTGGATCAGAACAACACAAACAAAACATAGAAAGATAAAAACACAACGATTTTCATACTACTACAACTAAGTCTCAAGCTAATTTTTTCGGTCTGGTTTCAGAGACGGCCTACTACGGCGGAAAACTTTGTAATTTATACAGTACGTGTCTTCAAGTAATGAGGTGTTAAACCTGTGGAACAGTAACAAACAATATGCAACATAAACTAGAATCCAAAACTCTAATGTAACTGTGAGCTTGTTTCGCATTCTGTAGATTATCTCAGTAATGAAATCTCAGTTGTCTTACATTTTCAGGCTAACAGCTGAAATGCGGACTTATGCTAAACCTATTTTCAGTCCTCTAGGTTTGGTGAAATATATGTTATAAATTCAACAACAGGTATGACAACTTTGTAAACACTTAACAACTAATATTTAAGCTAAATACATGTTTAGATATTTAGAAGGGAAAAAAGATATACTGCAATATTTCAAGAGAGTGTGCTGTTGAACACAGTAACTTCATGCTGCATTGTTTAAATAAAAGCGGTTCAATTCTGAAGACAATCATGACAACACACAGCTACTGTTCCCCCAGGATCAAACCTTTTGGTCAGATGAATACTTAAAATATGTGTCTGTGTGCTGGTGCAGACCATCTAAAACGGTCAAAAAACATGCACCTTTTAATGAATTAACTACATGACATCTGTGATTTATTTATTAAAGTCATGTTTAGAGACGTGTGCAAAGAAAATAGTGTTTCCACACTATCTTCAACTTGTAATGTGCAACATTGTGTTCTAAATGAAAAAGATGTACATGTAGCAGAGAAACAGTAAGATCGAGGGGATTGTGTCTCGTGGCCTCTTTGTAGACAGACCCGAAAAAAGCTCTACAGTACGTCACAATCTCAGTTAAAACAATCTCTTGTAGAAGAACTATCCTTTTATTATCTTATAATGTTTTCCTGCAAACACTCGTGACATGTTTGACCAGTTTCTGAGAATAGTCTTCATCTAAAAACAATGAAAAGCATAGGCTGGTATCATCTAGTGGGGCAGGCCATCAAAAGCAACATTAAAACTTTAACAATATATTTAGAAGAGAGGATTTCAGTATTAGGTTTTTGTTATGCCGATACATGTTTCTGTTGTGCAAACATATTTCCTGTATAAACGACTGTGTCTATAACCTTTTCAAAGGGTATATTGCTATCTTTCTTAATTGTGTTCACATTACCTAGGCTTTAATCTCAAGCGGTAATGTTGAAAGAAATGAGTACGACGAATAAAATGTGCACATCGTCATCAGCTATCTGAACAAGAGCTCTAGATGTAGTGGCGTAAGAAAAAAGTAATTTAAAACAACATTTACAAAAATATACCCAGATGCTCACGAGGGGTTTTCTGTATTCATATGATACTTTTCTTAGTGACTTGCTCTCTTGAGTTACATAGGGAGCACAAAAAAAAAAACTCCTTGATATTTTGTGTCTGTAGCCTTTTCAATACTGTGTACAACCTCAAACTTTACTGAATATGTAGCTTTGACCACAATGGTTAGATATGTTTCAGTTGTAAGTGTAAAACAGAACGCCTTAATTTTCGTGTCTAAACCTAATGGGGGACTCACATCAAATAGATTTATATAAATAAATGGTGATCCATACTCGGAATTCGTGCTCTGCATTTAACCCCTCCAAAGTGCCCACACACAGCAGTGAACACACACACACGTGAACATTACCTTTGGATTACGAGGCCGACTCTCTAACCCTTAGGTCACGACTCCCCCCAAAACATTACTTCCCACACCGGGAGTTGAACCCGGGCCACCTGGGTGAAAACCAGGAATCCTAACCGCTAGACCATATGGGACCATATGATCCTAACCGCTAAACCATACTGATTTAGTCAAACACTCTCAAGAAATTTTTCTTAATTTTCATTTATTTCTATAAACACTGAATGCTGATGGCTCACAGAGAGAAGGCCTCACCTACAGTACAGTCATAGTAATGACATATGCAGTCCGACAACCAAAATGCGAGCCGCGTCATCCATAATCCTGATCGTCTGATTTAGTAAAATGTCAGTCACAATAGATCAAGAGGAGGATTTCTGTATTCTGTATACATTATAGCTCTTTTTCTTAAATCATGTATACACTTTTGAATTTCGTAATTCAATGATTTTAGTCAATTCGCTTTGAGCAAAGATAATTCCTATGTAAAGATTATGTTTTAATTCTTTCTATAACCTTTACAAATGCGTGGAACATCATAGTTATCAAAATATTGTTTACATTACATCTAACAAATATGACAGAAGTGGAAAAACAAAGATGTTTACCACATGCACCCATTGTACATGCTTACGTACACCAGAGATGTCGCTTAATTTGAGTCACAGAAGCTGGCGATAGTGACTGATAACATTCTTTAATATCGTTGTGTTGAAAAAGATTCTGTGGACAAGCGCCTCGTGGGAAGTAATTTGAATTGGCGGTTTGTCAAAACAATAAAAAGTTCAGTCAAATGTTCAATGATTTTCTTAAATGATTAAGTATGTACTCGTCATGCACGCTTTCCCCGTGCAAGGATTAGCATGAACTTGTAGAGGAGTCTTAAAACAAATACAGACATAGAAACGAAATGTGAATTGTGTCGTCTGCTATCTGAGCAAGATGACTAAATCCAGCGGAGTAAAAAATATAATTTACAAATCCGCGTTTAATAAACTTTCACATATGTTTAGGTTCCTGAATTCTATCTGCATTATAAACATTTTCTTGTCTTGCTATACTCTCTTTCTTAGTGATTTTGTCTCTTGAATGATTATGGATGAAATGTATCAATTACAAAAGCGTGGAAATTTAACATGCTCAAACTTAAATGAATGTACAACTTTCAGTGCAATAGTTTCAGTTGTAATAGTTTTAAGGGTAAGACAGCAAGACTTAATTTTCGTGTTGACAGACACAATGTTGCACTAAAATAAGTATCTCAAAGACAAAAGACTGTTACTTAATTTCTTGATTTTCATTTATTCCTATTATGATGACATCTCACAAAGAGTTGTCTTCACCTAAAAACATACACAGTCCATCAAACAATTGTGAACGACCATCTGAAATCTTGCTAATATGACTAAAACTAACGGTGTAAGAAAAAAATCTATAATTTACAAAAGATTATTATTCTTAGATGCGCCACATCCCTAACAAAATCTGTTGGCATTCAAAAATAATCATAAATGTTGTAGCACAACTATTTATGCACATAGTATGAGAACTGTACATTGTAAAACCTACCATAGAAAATACATTACCAGTTTGTTAGGGTCGAAAAGAAAGGAGGATAATAGTTGAAACATCCTTGTACAACTCTTTCATGTTGAAAACACAGACGCTGCTTTAATCTTTTAGTAAACCATTTCAAATGACATGCTACTTACAAAAGAGTCAAATAGTCAAAATGTACAAGTTTGTGTTCTAGGTGAGAAATTTACACCGATAAAGGTTTCAAGAACATTAGAAAACAACATGTATTCCCTCTGGCTGTTAAACATCGCGGGTCTGTCAAATGAGAAAAGTTCAGTCATACATTTGAAAAACTTTTCTGAAGTAAAAAATGAACGTGTTTGTCACAAACACATCCGAAGAATTATCTTCTCATGTGAGAAAAGCGCTTGGGTGCATTATCATCAGGCTATTTTAAAGAAATTAAAGAATAAAACTAAAGTTTAATTTAAAGACAATAGACATCATGACTTGCTTTAGTGACACACAATGTGTTTAAAACTTTTTAAACATGTCTAAACTGTAGGTGTAATTATTTTACAGAGAAGTTTTAAGTGAAAATGTATATTTGTTCTTTTACAGTACAGATATACTAAGTACAACTAAGTAAAACATTGCTTAACAACAAAAAGTAAAAACAACATATACGATTTTACACATTTAAAATTTATAATAATTTACAATATTACTATTTTTAACAGTAATATTGAACTTTACACATGTTTCACACATACTTAACATCTTAACACGTCTGTATCAGTAAGATATTTGTCACAAACCGTCAGACACATCAAACAGGGCTTGATAAGTTGGACTTATCGATTATTTGAACTATTTCCTCTGTCAATTATTTGATCATATCTTAGTAAAATAACCCTATATAGACCAGTTGTTTTTATTTTAATAAAATAAAACATTATAGTGTAAAAAATAAACATGCTGCATTTAAACACACGGTTAATAATACCATTTTTAAAGTGAGAGAGAAAGTCTAAACTGCTGTAATGATTCTGTGAGACATTTGTAGGAATTAGTTTTGTTGCAAACAACCTTATGACGACTAACTCGTAGTCTAATTTAACTCTGATTCATAAAGAAAGACTCTGTAACCATCTTGCGTTCATCAGAGGATCATTTGACTGCTTCTAATCCTTGGTTTGTTTAGAGCATCATGGTTTTAGGTTTGAAAGATCTAAAAATGTATTTGTTAAAACAAAAGTCATATCGTTGTTTAATCATACTGTTTTTCATCAGATACCCGGTGTGCTTCTAAAAGTTTTCATTTGTAAAAGTCTAAATGTTTAAATGTAGGAGTTGTTTTAGTGTGTGTGTGTGTGTGTGTGTGTGCGTGCGTGCGTGTGTGTGTGTGTGTTGTCCATCCAGTGAAACATTCCAACGAACTTTTGACAGAGTTCACACACGCAGGTGTACGTCATAAAATGTTTAAAATGGCCACACTGTCTATGCTTTGATCAGCGTTTTTTTAAACTAGCGTCCTAACAAAATTTACAATGCCAGACCTCTTTCAAAAACTAGTTAGATTGCTAATGAGTTACAACGCATCAGTAATCATAAGTCCAGACGCACAGAAACATTCTGGTCTCGCGTGAGACGAGATATTTGCATTTCTTTGTTGTCTGTTTCAATTAATAGATAACACACCGGCCACAGACCTTACGGATGGAAAATCAAAGAGAAATCCTGTTTGCGTTAGCATACACGAGCGTATGCGTAGGTGTATGCTTTCAAACTGTTACACCGCATCGGAAGTTAAGATTGACAAAATCAAAAGAGTAAAATAAAGTCATTAAGCGTAAATAACTAAATAAAACAAAACAGAGGATATGTTTAGGAATAAAACTTATGTAGCCCTAATCTATTTTTATACCATCATCATAGCAAGATGTCTTAAGTTTGACAAAAATCAAAGAGTAAATAATAGGCTTGACTAAATTAAGTGCGAATAATTAAATAAAATAAAGGCCTGTGTATTAGTGATTTTTTGTTTAAAAGGAAACTTGTATAAGCTAATTTTTAAAAGACTGGTTATATAACAAGTCTTAACTTGACAAAAAACAAAGAGTAAATAAAAGGAATTAAGTGTGAATAACTAAATAAAATAATACAAACAACATTTTTCCTATGAACTAGAGTTGTTTGTTTAAAAGGAAAAACAGTTTTAAAGTGAGAAGGTTTACGTCAAATGCTATACGGTTTTCATTAATTAAAGAACTGCTAAAGATTTATTAAAATAACGTTCGTTCTAATGTTAAAAACATTACTTTAATTATTTAAATCTTTGGTTCGTCTCTCCGCCTCTGTTAGGGGACGGCCGTAGGCGTGGTTTGGGCCCCGGCTCTCCAACCCTCATTTGGAGTTTGGCAGCGACAGAGCGCGGTTGTCTGTCGGATCAGCGCTAGGCACTCGGGGGGACTTTTTTCGTTTTTCTGTCGTGACTAACTTGTCTAAATTGTAACGATAGACAACCACTGAGTTTTTTGACTACTGCAGGATAGTGTTGTTTTAACGAACGAACCCTCTGATATTCGTTTATTTTTAAGGCTCTTTTTTACTTTTAAACTGTATGGTCTTATTTCACAACACGGTAAGATAAGACAGCATTTTCTAGTGTTAACGAACGTGTTTGCTGCTTTTTTGTTAGATGAACAAAACACTTCTTCTTTTTATTTAACTCTGTCAAACTATCTATAATTGTAATGATAGAAAGAAAACTAACGTATCTAATGCTTTGCCTAACATTGTTTTAATTACAACAACACGTCTTGTAGGGAAAAACAATCATTACACGTTTTACACGTATATCTGATGTGAAAAACACTTTAATAAAAACATCCCTTTAACACGATTTCACCATTTAAAGTTTAAATCACATAACGGCCCATAACACACAACAGTCATAAATACCCTAAAACACAACGGCCTGGATAATCAACTCCTCATCTAGATGGGGGTGGGTGGGGGTGTACAACAGGTGTCCAGAACAGATGTCCAGTTATGGAGGGAGGGATTGGGCGCTTACTGGGTGGGATTTTTATGAGGGGCAATAAATCAAACTTTTTGAGACATAGTGCACTATACTCTCTCTAACAGGTGATTGTAATTATGATTTGGTACAAAAGCAGCATCCAAGAAAAATTTTTTGGGAGGAATGGACGCCGTGTGCTCCGGACCAAAGAAGAAAAGGATCATCCAGACTGTTACCAGCAACAAGTCCAAAAGCCAGGGTCTGTCATGGTATGGGGTTGTGTCAGTGCCCTTGGCAAAGGTAACTTGCACTTCTGTGATGGCACCATTAATGCTGAAAAGTACATAGAGATTTTGGAGCACAATATGCTGCCTTCAAGAAGACATCTTTTCCAGGGACGTCCATGCATATTTCAACAAGACAATGCAAAACCACATTCTGCACACATTACAAAGTCCTGGCTGCGGAGGAAGAGGGTACGGGTACTTGACTGGCCTGCCTGCAGTCCCGACCTGTCTCCAATAGAGAATGTGTGGCGCATTTTGAAGCGCAAAATGCGACAACGAAGACCCCGTACTGTTGCCCACCTTAAGACTTGTTTGCAGGAAGAATGGGACAAAATTACACCTGAAACACTTCATCACTTGGTGTCTTCAGTCCCTAAACATCTTTTAAGTGTTGTGAAAAGGAATGGCAACATTACAAAGTGGTAAATGCTTTACTGTCCCAACTTTTTTTGGAATCTGTTGCAGGTCTGAATGACAGGAAAAGATGTATATTTACAAATGACATGAAGTTGACCAGACAAAACATGAAATATTTTGTGTTCATATTGTCTGCAATGAAATACAAGTCAAAGTAAATTTAGAAATCACTACTTTATTTTTTTATTTGCGTTTTCCATACTGTCCCAACTTTTTCTGTTGCCCAATTGATATTTCACTATCAATATCATATAGCTACACTATATTGCCAAAAGTATTGGGTCTCCCCCTTCTAATGAACAGGTTTGACTACTTTAGTAATTTCTATGAGTACAAATCTTAATGTTAATGTTAGCATATAATGATATTCTAGGAAATTGTGTGCTTCTAATATTATAGCAACAGTTTGGACAGGACCCTTTTCTATTCTAACATGACAATGCCTCTGTGTATAAGGCAAGGTTCAAACAGAAAATTATTGATTCAGTCAGTGTGGAAGAACTTGACTGGTCTGCATAAAACCAAGTCTTAATCCCAGTTTAACACCTCTGGTGTGACTGTAAATGCAGACCTTGAGCCAAAAACTCATCACCAAACACCAATTAGCAAATTCCTATTAGCAAAAGAGAGTGCAAAAACTTGTTACCCATTATGCAGCAGAATATATATAAAATAGTTCAAATGGAATTCTATATATTTTTTGAATGCTATAAGAACATATTTCACCAATCTTAAGTAATTAAACCACAAATGTAATTGTCTGGTCATTAAACTAAGCTGAACAGTTCAGCACAAGTAGGTGTAAGTGGACAGACAGCAGATGAGAATGCAGGAGCATTCAGACTGTGGACTCTTAGTAAACAGAGTTGGTTAGTCATTAACACACTCTAAACACCACATTCTCCATTCCTGTTCCTTTCTTATTTTTCAAAATGTAAGTAAACATTTTTAATAATTATTGAGGGTTAGTTAAGTACTGCAACTGAAGTACTGATGGTCTCACTGTGTTACCTAGTGGATGATATTAATGTACTGGCAAAATTCCTGATATGATTGATCTCAGCAACTATTATTTGCTCAGTGAAAGGTTTGTTGGAGTTCAGTTAACTTACTAAAGGCTGTTCATGCTGTGCTGTCCTGTTGGGTTAAAGACAAAGCAGAGACCAATTGATGTTAGGACATATTAATGTTTTTGATTCATGTGTGTTCCAATGTAGTTATTTTCTGAGGACAAAATCTGGCCTCTAACTACCCTGTTGAAATTTTGGAATACGGTAAGAATGATTTATGTGTGTTAGTATTTTATACAGCGAACTATTGTGCTTTGAATGTAAGTAATCATCCATGTATCTCAAACCAAACCATTACTTTAAATTCTATAAAATCTTCAAATCTAAAAGATGCTCAATATTCAGGTATAATTCAAGATTTCTGTCTTGCTGTATTTACAGGGTTTGTTGCCATAATGAGGAGACTCTTCTTCTGTATCTCAGTACTGGTTGTATTTTGGTCTGATAAGGCTCTCTGCAAGTCAGGTATGAGGTCAATAGCCCTGTAGAATTTATAAACAGTTGCAAAGTGTATGTATTATACTTGTCTGAATTTGTCTGAAGCTAGTGTTCTTTTGGAAATGTAAGGATTCAGAGTATTTGTACCACATTAGAGCATGTAGCTAATTTAGAATATACTTATTATAGATTGTGTCTTATTAAATCAGTGCACTATGCGTGCCACCATTAATGTTACTTTTTATTGATTGATTGGTTGATTGATTGATAGATATTTGGCAGCATTAGTTTATCAAATAATGATAAACAACAGAAGCTGCCAAAAATATGTTGGTATTTTGAAAGTACTCAAAAACAACAAAAGCGGTGGAGTGAATTTTCAGCAGACACAATTCATTCTTAATGAATTATCCCTTTAGTTTTTGTAGTACGCAATAGGCTTAAAAGTAATTTGGAAATCTACCTTGTGTGCATTGTTCTGCCTTATCAACCCTGTATCTATTTTGGTCAGCATTTTCTAGCAGCCTAAAAGCACACATGCTCCTGCGTTCAAGAAGAGCCAACACTTTTATGGAGGAAATAAAGCCTCCATCGTTGGAGCGGGAGTGTAGGGAGGAACTGTGTGATTTTGAAGAAGCAAGGGAAATCTTTAATACAAGGGAAGCCACGGTTGGTCATGTCAGCTTTTTACTGTATTAAAAAAAAAAATTCCCCTAAATTATGATCCACTGATCTTTTTGTCTTGCAGTTGGAATTCTGGACGGCATATAAAGGTTAGTTATGTTTGTCTTTAAAGCCTGAGACACACTGCACAGTTTTCGGCTGTCCCAGAAAAAGATTGGCATCATGAAACAATCGTGGCGATTTCTGTGATTGTGGCTCCTAATCGGTGGTCCTATGTCGTACAGTGAGAGAGGTTCAAAGACGGCTGTTGTTACGGTCTTTCGACCAAAGATAGCCTACAATAATTTTCTGACAGTGTCAGAAATTCAGCATTGTCATCGCAGAGTGTTTTTGCTGCTACGACCCACGTTCACTGACCAACCAATAAAAATGCAACATGAAATCAACGTGACATGGCGCTAAAACATAACACTGCTTACCTTAAAGGGATAGTTCACCCAAAAATGAAAATTCTGTCATCATTTACTCACCCTCAAGTAGTTCCAAACCTTTATGAATTTCTTTGTTCTGCCGAACACAAAGGAAGATATTTTGAAGAAAGTTTGTAATCAGGCTATTTTGGGGCACCATTGACTTCCATAGTAGGAAAAAAAAATACTATGGAAGTCAATGGTGCCCCAGAACTGCTCTGTTTCCCACATTCTTCAGAATATCTTCCTTTGTGTTCAGCAGAACAAAGACATTCATACAGGTTTGGAACTACTTGAGGGTGAGTAAATGATGACAGAACTTTCATTTTTGGGTGAACTATCCCTTTAAGTTCTTATTCCTTCCTCTTTTGCTGCTTTCACTTTTTTCTGCACACATAAAAACTACAACTGCCAAAGTGTGATTCTCTTTTTGTTTACCACTAGTGCATTCTGATCACGTTTTATTATTCTATAGTAACGTGCTTCGTAGCGTATGATTCAATAGGTGCCATCATCATATAGTCTGCATACATGTCGTACCCAAGTTTATAAGATCCATTATCCATTATCCATCGCGCAGTGTGATTTGTAATGATCTTATAGGATTGCTGAAATCATGCAGTGTGTAGAAGGCTAAAATCATCATAAGTACTGGTACTGGTAATTAGTTGTTTTGCACCCTTAGATGGAAACCAGTGCAACTCGAATCCATGTGTTCATGGGAAGTGTGTGGACCTGTTACAAGATTACTCCTGCACCTGCAACACTGGATTTGAAGGGAAACGCTGTGACCTGCGTGAGCCTCTTGTTTTTTATACAATTTAAATGTTCAAAAGTATGTGGCCCCTTGGAATTTGCTATTTACATTTACATAATTTGGCCAGTGAAATATATATACTGTATATATATATATATATATATATATATATATATATATATATATAGTAGAATCTCAAATATTTATTATTATTATTATTATTATAAATTAATTATTATAATTATTAGTATTATTATTAGGGCAGGCACAGGGCCCTATTGTTTTTCTAAGGACTTTAAAAAAATCCCACTATCTGGGGCATTTTGGGGCCCTTAATGTGCTCAAAAACCTATGAAACTTTGCACACACATTGGAATCTGCGGCCATCAGCAGAAGGTCAAGTGGGGGGGTCACCAGAGGGGGCCATGTTACACCCTTTAATAAGGCCATTTTCACAGGAAGTTGGCTTTGTGGAATGTTTGAAAAATGCATGCTCTGGAATGTGATATACCCATCCTAGGGGTTTCATCCGATCTCTACCAAACTCAGTCAACATGATCTCAAGACATTGAGGATGCAAAATTGAGAAGGGATTTTTGATATCTTGAATGGTTTGGCAGTGGCGAGGCGAAAAATATATGGTGAAAAAGGGAAACACGCAGTGTGTTATAACTTCAGCATACATTGTCTGATTTTGATAAAATTTCAGCCGTTTCTTTGTTGTATGAGGCCGATCACATAGATGTGACTATTATTAAGTCAAAGTTATAGTGTCACCAACTGGCAGCAGGAAGTGTTTTGTTTTCAAAATCCTTTGAAATTACCGTGTTATTTTTACCTTATTTGCTTCAAACTTCATCAAAATAATGTCATGACCCGGCAGATGTGAAACTGTCATGGGATTCTTGATATCTTTTAGCCTATATTTAAAGTGCATTGTTCAAACTCCTCAAAACTTTTTACATATGAAGAATAAGTCATTCTGAGAAAACATGCTTAGTTTCATAAATTGCTGATGCTATGGGGCCTATCAGCAAATTATAAACTATCAGACATTTCAGCTGATAGATGAAGTAATACAAAGGTTGTGCACTAGATGGAGGAAAATAAAACTTTTAAGCATAATCCTTTTTCTGCTCAGTTTCCATAATTCAGAATGACAAATAAATGCATACAATTCGGTGATATGTACTATATTGTCAATATTGTTTTAATACAATTATTTCCCAATTGCTTATACAACCCGAATTACGGAAATGTTGGGACGTTTTTTAAATTTGAATAAAATGAAAACTAAAAGACTTTCAAATCAAATGAGACAATATTTTATTCACAATAGAACATAGAGAACACAACAAATGTTTAATCTTATCCACTAAATGAGCTCACTTCAAATTTGATGCCTGCTTCAGGTCTCAAAAAAGTTGACACGGGGGCAGCAAAGGGCTGAAAAAGCAAGACATTTTGAAAAGATTCAGCTTGGAGAACATCTAGCAACTAATTAAGTTAATTGACATCAGGTCTGTAACATGATTAGCTATAAAAGGGATGTCTTAGAGAGGCAGTCTCTCTCAGAAATAAAGATGGGCAGAGGCTCTCCAATCTGTGAAAGAGTGCGTAAAAAGATTGTGGAATACTTTAAAAACAATGTTCCTCCATGTCAAATGGCAAAGACTTTGCAAATCTCATCATCTACAGTGCATAACATCATTACATCATTACATAACATCTGGAATACTTCCAGAAACCACTGTCGTTAAACACAATCCTCCGTGCCATCTGCAGATGCCAACTACAGCTCTATCATACCAAAAGGAAGCCATATGTGAATATGGTCATTTAAAATGGACTGTTTCAAAGTGGAAAAGTGTTCTATGGTCAGATGATTCCAAATTTGACATTCTTGTTGGAAATCACGGACGCTGTGTCCTCCAGGCTAAAGAGGAGGGAGACCTTCCAGCGTGTCATCAGCGTTCAGTTCCAAAGCCAGCATCTCTGATGGGGGTGCATAAAGCCTGTGTTATACTTTCCGCGTGTGCAATCCGGACGCGCACACGGACAGCGCGGACGCGGACTACTTGTATTTATACTACCAAAAGCGTGCGATTTTTACGTCACGCATACCATAGCGGACCCTTGCGGACTCGCGGACACGGAAAGTATAACAGAGGCTTAAGTGCATAAGGTATGGGCAGCTTGCATATTTTGGAAGGTATTATGAATGCTGAAAGGTATATAAAGGTTTTAGAGCAACATATGCTCCCCTCCAGACGACGTGTATTTCAGCAGGACAATGCAAAACTACATACTGCAGCTATTACAACGGCATGGCGTCGTAGTAGAAGAGTCCGGGTGCTAAATTGGCCTGCCTGCAGTCCAGATCTCTCACCTATAGAGAACATTTGGCACATCATTAAACAAAAAATATGTCAAAGACGACCACGAACTCTTCGGCAGCTGGATACCTATATCAGGCAAGAATGGGACCAAATTCCAACACCAAAACTCCAGAAACTCATAACCTCGATGCCCAGACGTCTTCAAACTGTTTTGAAAAGAAGAGGAGATGCTACACCATGGTAAACATGCCCCCGTCACAACTAATTTGAGACCTGTAGCAGGCATCAAATTTTAAATGAGCTCATTTTGTGCATAAAATTTTAAAATTTCTCAGTTTAAACATTTGTTGTGTTATCTATGTTCTATTGTGAATACAATATTGGCTCATGTGATTTGAAAGTCTTTTAGTTTTCATTTTATTCAAATTTAAAAAACGTCCCAAAATTTCCAGAATTCGGGTTGTAGATAATTAAATATTAATTTAGGTTTTATATATCCTATTAATTTTGAAAACATATTTGTCAAGTTGCCAAACACAATTAAATATGTTGCTGTCCATTGAAAATTAAGAGACAATTTTATACGTCTATTTTAGGATATTTTGTAAAATGTTTCTATAAAGACACCCTATAATGTTTATGTGCTAGCAGCTAGACTGTAACCATCAGGGGCTTAGAATTAGGGGGGGATGCTAGGGACGTGTCCCTACCAATATCCAGCCACTTCCAAACTGTCCCTAGCAATATTTTGATCAAATAATTAAACGTATGTATATGTTTTTGTCATTTCAGACGCATCTGAAAAACGTCATATCATTGATATTACCTAACAAGTAAATAGGTTAGAAAACTGCGCGCTCTGCGTATTTAAAGTGATCATATGATGCTTTTTAAAAAGATCATTATTTTGTGTATTTGGTGTAACAGAATGTGTAGACATGCTTTAATGTTCATAAAACACATTATTTTTCAAATACTCTCTCTCTCTCTCTCTCTCCCTCTCACACACACACACACAAGCCGCGATTAAGACAGCTGACTCCACTGTGACTGTGACTGTCTCTCTCTCAATTCAATTCAATTTCAATTTAAGTGTGCTTTATTGGCATGACAAAAACTATACATTTGTATTGCCAAAGCAATTGCAGCTGGGCTGCTCACAAATAGTGCATATATGTATTAACAGAAAGAAAAAGAATAATAATTGTAATAATAATAATATATAAAAGTATTAAGCAAGTAGTGCAAAATGAATTACTAATGTATGCAAGTATATAAACTAGAAAAAAAAAAAAAAAAAATAAGGGATTAGATTTACAGAAGCAAAATGTACATGTAAGTAATATAACAGAGTAATATGGTTTAATATAATCTAGATGTGCTGGGAACATAAGCTCAGGGCAGGTGGAGTGTCTTCTCTTCTGTGGTGACAGAGAGACACATATTGAGCAGCAAACACACAGCAGCTCTTGTGTTCTCCGAGCAGATACGCTAGTTTCTCCTGGTCTGGAAGAGTTTTAAATGTGGGATGGATCTGCTGTATTTTGTTGTAGAACACTGTCCGTATATCTGTGTATTTGGAGCATTCTGTTAGGAAGTGCAGTTCTGTTTCCGTCTGATTCAGATCACAGTGTGAACACAATCTCTGCTCGGGGGGCAGCCATGTTTGTCTGTGTCTGCCCGTCTCTATCATCAGCTTGTGTCCGCTGAGTCTGTATCTGGTCAACGTGCTTCTCAGTTTCTTATCTGACACTGTGTACAGATACTCTGCCATACTGTACTCTCTCTTTAGGGACAGATAGCATTGCATTTTACTCTGTTGTTGAGTTTGGGTTTGCCAATGAGTGATGTAACTCTGTTTGATTTGTGCAGTGATCTGATTGGTTCTGATGTTGTGAGTCAGAGCATCAGTAGATGTTAGTGAAGCATCAGGACTGAAGCTCTGGATCAGATGGAGGAAGGGCTTGCTTTCTTTGCTCATCTCTTGGTATTGCAGGGCTTTATAATGGTATGATTGGGGGTCACTGAGCTTCAGATTTTTCCAGAATTTAATAGCCCTTTTTTGTATCTTTATGATTAGAGGATATTTGCCTAATTCTGCCCTGCATGCGTTATTTGTTGTTTGCCGGTGCACGTGTAGTATATTTTTACAGAGTTCTGCATGCAGGGTCTCAATCGGGTGTTTTTCCCATTTAGTGAGATCTTGACTTGGGTTTGTCAGCGGACCCCACACCTCACTGCCATATAGTGCAATGGGCTCAATTACTGATTCTAATATTTTCAGCCAAATTCTAATAGGGATTTCTATAGGACATTGCCGTTTTATGGCGTAGAAGGCCCTGCGTGCTTTATCTCTCAGTTCATTCACAGCATGATTAAAGTTTCCAGTGGATGTGATTTTCAAACCCAGGTAGTTGTAGTGTGATGTGTGTGCTATCTGGTTCGTGCCTAATGAAAATGTGTGTTGTGTTCCTTGGGATCTGGCTCTCTTCTGAAAGATCATAATGTTGGTTTTCTTCAGGTTGACTGTCAGGGCCCAGGTCTGGCAGTATTGCTCCAGCAGGTCCAGGTTCTGCTGTAGACCATGTTGAGTGGGAGACAGCAGAACCAGATCATCTGCATACAGCAGGCATTTGATCTCTGAGTCGTGTAGAGTGAGGCCAGGAGCTGCAGATCGCTCCAGACTGAGCGCCAGTTCATTTATATAGATGTTAAATAATGTTGGGCTTAAGCAGCAGCCCTGTCTCACTCCACGCTCCTGGGAAAGATACCTTGTACGTTTGGTGTTGATTTTTACGCCACATTTACTTTCAGTGTACATTGATTTGATGAGGTCATAGGTTTTACCTCCTATTCCACTTTCAATAAGTTTGTAGAATAGTCCTTGGTGCCAAATTGAGTCAAAAGCTTTTTTAAAGTCAATAAAGCATGCATATATTTTACCTTTATCTTGGTTAACGTGTTTTTCAATTAGAGTGTGTAGTGTATAGATGTGATCAGATGTACGGTAATTTGGTAAGAATCCGATATGACTTCTGCTCAGTACATTGTGTGTGGTGATGAAGTCTAATAGTCGAGCGTTTATTATGCTACTGAATAACTTTCCCAGGTTGCTGCTCACACAGATTCCTCTGTAGTTGTTAGGATCAAATTTATCTCCGTTTTTAAAGATTGGTGTTATCAAGCCTTGATTCCAGATGTCGGGGAAGTAACCTACACTCAGGATCACATTGAATAGTTTTAGAACGGCTAATTGGAGCTTGCTGCTTGTGTGTTTTATCATTTCATTTAATATCCCATCAGGTCCTGATGCTTTTTTGAGTTGGAGGTTTTTGATTTTTTTCTGTAAGTTCTTTATCAGTTATTGGGAAATCTAATGGGTTTTGGTTATCTTTGATTGTTAATTCTAGATTTTCTAATTGGTTGATTGTTTGGTTTTGCTTACAGTTTGTGTCTGTTTGTACTTTATTAAACAATGTTTGGAAATGACTTTCCCATATTTCTCCATTTTGTATTGGCAATTCTTCATGATCAGTTTTTTTCAGATTGTTCCAATTATCCCAAAATTGGTTTGTGTTCACGGACTTCTCGATTATTGTCAGTTGTTTTTGGGTGTATTGTGCTTTTTTGGTTCTGAGTGTGTGTTTGTATTGTTTTAGTGTTTCGCAGTAAAGATGGCGGATCTCTGCATTATTTGGATCGTTATGTTTCTGATTTGACAATGTTCTCAGCTTTTTGCGAATAGTTTGACAGTTCTGATCAAACCAATTTTTGTCATTTTTGAGTATTTGATTTTTTCCATTTTTTGTTTTCAATTTGGATTGTTTTGCTGATTTTTCAAATATGTAATTTATATCTTTGACAGCCAGATTGACCCCTTCATTAGTGTGGGTATAGATGTTATTTAGGAAGTTATCTATCAGCGCTTGTATTTTTTGGCTGCTAAGTGCTTTCTGATATTCTTCAGCACTGTTTTCAGCCCATCTGTATGGGTTTCTGATGTTGTACAGCTTACTGGGCTTTGTGTTAATGTTATTTTCAGTCTTTTTGAGATACACAGTGATTTGACTGTGATCAGACAGATGGGTCAGTTCTCTAACAGTGAATGATCTGAGAGATGAAGGATCTATGTCTGTTATCATATAATCAACTGTGCTATTCCCAAGAGGTGAGCAAAATGTGAATCTCCCTAAAGTGTCCCCTCGTAACCTACCGTTGATGATATACAGACCCAGGCTTCGACAGAGCTGCAGGAGGTCTTTCCCATTCTTGTTTACTGTATGATCATGGTTATTTCTGTGGATATGGGAGAATGTGTTATTAATAACAGTCAGTTTGTTGTTGATGTATTTGCTCCCTTGTGTGTCGGTGAAGTCCGGCTGTAGTCCTGTTCTTGCGTTCAGGTCCCCGCAGATGAGCACGTTTCCCTGGGCCTGGAAGTGGCTCGTCTCTTCCTCTAATGTGGAGAACGTGTCTTCGCTGTAGTAGGGGGACTCTGATGGCGGGATGTATATAGCACACAGGAATATATCTTTTCTGGATGAGAGCAGTTCCTTGTGGATTTTAAGCCAGGTGTAGTATTTGCCTTGCTTTACTGTGTTGATGTGGTTGTGGAATTTTGATTTGTACCAGATTATTACTCCTCCTGAGTCTCTTCCCTGTCGGACTGTGTTGAGTTTTTGTGATGGTAGGATGATTTCTCTGTAGTTGGGTGGGCAGTGGGTGATTGCGTCTGCCCTGCTCCATGTCTCCTGTAGAATTATAATGTCCATCTCCTTGATGCTCTTCTGGAATTCTGTGTTTAAACTCTTTAGCCCAAATGCTGTTGAGTTCAAGCCTTGAATATTCCACATTGATATTGAGAGAGTCATTTCAAGAGTTCAAGGTATAGAGTTCTTGTTTTCAAAAATAGAGGTAATCCTTTTCTAATGTAATATAATATATTGAAGAAAATAAAAATATATATTTTTTCTTCTCATTGTTAGGCAGATGTTTGTGTGCTGTGTGGACCCTCATGCTGTCAGCTGGGCACTGATGTAGTTCAGCAGCTGTCTGATCTCGCTCATCTCCAGTGTTTTTGCTGGTCCTTTCAGGGCCTGAGCGTAGCTCCTGGAGTGTGGGAGTGGTGCTGAGATCAGTGTGTTATCAGCTGAGGGTGCATGAGCGGGTGGGAGGCTGGATGCTGCTGGTGATGGGCCCATCCTAGTGTTGCTCCTCTGCCTGGAGTGATGTTTTTGTGGTCGGGGGTGTCTTGGATGATCATCTGGTGCAGACTGGGGGTTCTGCTGATGGACTGGTGTAGGTCTGTGGTGGTGTAGCGTTGGTGCATGGGGTGTTCTGATGGGGAATTTGGCATGGTGTGGGGGTCCCCAGTATTGTGCAGCCAGCGGGGGTCGTTCTCTGTGATGAGACTGTGTGTTTCTGCTGGGTGTCTGGATTTGTGTTCTGTGGGTTGGCAGTTGTGTTGTTTTAAGGGGTGTATAGGTGGTTTGTCTGCCCCATGCTGTGTCTTTCAGTGTTTTTGCAAACACATTGACTTATGTGTACATGGTCATACAGGTCTCTGATTGTGATGGAGGGGTGATGAGCCAGGTGCACATTGGACAGGCGAGCACATCCTTTGGAGATGTCAGCGTTGACTCTCTGGATGGTGTCTGGGTGAATGTCTCTGCGGGGTAGGAGGGTAGATATGGTGATCTTGGTGTTGGGGTAGATCTCTGTTGCCTTTTCTGCTACTCTGCAGATCAGCTGCCCAACTCTCTCCTGTTCCCTTAGGTCGTTAGTGCCTGTGTGGATGATGATGTGTGAGGGTGTGCCAAAGCTGGAGTCAGAAAGTATTCTGAGGGCATCTCCTGTTTTTGGGCACCAGAGTTTTGTTGTTTTACGGCCTGGAAACAGTTTTTCTCCTTGTAGGAACTTTCCATTGGAGTCCATGAGGATGGCAATGTCAGCCTCTGTTTTCACTGGCTGTTTCTCAGCTGGGGTTGTAGCTGTAGTGTTTTTCTGAGGGGGTTCTGGGTTTCTGGGGGTTGCAGGTGTTTCTGCTTCCCTTTGGCTGTTGCTGGGCTGTGATGGTTCGGTGGATGCCGGAGATGTGCTGCTGGGTTTTGGTTGTGTAGGTGTCGGTGAGGGTGGGGGGACTTTTGGGGCATTTGCAGGGTTAGAGAGACACCTCATCTGTGTTGATAGGGTCTCTATCTGTCTGTCCCTTTGTTGTAGCTCAACTTTGAAGCTTGAGAGCTCCCTCCCCATGTAGTCTTTCATTTCTGAAAGTTCCTTCCCCATAATCCGTTGAAGTTCTTTGCTGTCTTATTTTAGCATTTCCCTGTCTTGATGCAGAGTGTCCATTTCTCCCTTAAGTTCTTGGATGGACATTTTCAGCTGGTTTCTTATCTGGTCCAGCTGTTCTCGGAGTTGTTCGGTGTCTTTAGTGGTCAGGGCGTGGACTTGCTCACTCAGTTCCACTATTTCCATTTCAAGCAGTGCTAAGCTGTGTTGTAGCTGAATAACTGTGTTGTGTAAGCCTGTGCTTGGGGGGATGCTGATGTTCTCTGTGGTTTCTGGAGTGGTCTTGTTCTTTGTGTTGTTATGGGTTGAGGGCTCATTCTGGCCAGTGACTTCTACCGTGTTTGTGTGGTTTACTTCATCTCTTTCCACCATTTCTTTTAAGCAGTGGAAGGTCTGCTCAAAGTTTGTGAGGGCAGCATTGTTTCCCTGTACCATTACAGTTCCATTTTGATAAAGGTTTATTGTCAGGTGTCTGTTCTCTGGGTCTTTGTCTGAGTCCTCATAAATGCAAAGTTGTCTGCCTCTACAGATTCCATGTTTGGTGTGGTATGGGAACAGTGTGCAGGAAGCTGTGCGCCATGCAGTTGGGCGTTCTGTGTAGAAGAGCAGGTTTGTGGTGATGGCTTTGCCCTTGCTGTTTGAACTGTCTTTAAACAGTGTCTCTGGGTTTTCCTTCTTTATTTTGAGCTTGTGATGTTGTCTGCTCTTCTCAGACTGGATTTCTGGGGGGTAGGAAAAGGTGTGAGCTCCAGTCCCCATTGCTGGTGTTGCCATTGTGATGCCGTTTACAGGTCTTTGGTATTGATAGTGATGGCTCAGTTAATCCAATCAGAAGGTGTGAATGACAACGGCCCTCTTTTGTTATTTTAAGTTGCTATGCAGTTCTACAGCTGTAGTATGCCAGGAAACTTTTGCTCAAGTTTGTTTTCAAAGTTTATAAAAATCCAGTTTTTAGTTAAATCTCTCTTGACAAGTTGATTATAAAATTTATTTTAGTTGAATTAGAGCACTTGTCTTACCTCCACCAAATGGATAGTTGAGGGCCTATTGATTGGTTCTTTTCCAGTAGTGTGCTGTGTTTGTTTCCTTCTGAAGCCTTGTTGTAGGGTCCAGTTCAGTGTCCTTTTGTTTAGGTTCCAAAAGCTTTCCTTGTTTTCATAAGATTTTCTCCTAATTTCTTTTTAAAAAACTTTCTTTTTTTGAGTGAACTTGTGTTCACTAGCACATTTTTTGTTAATTTTGTGTTTTTATCTTCGGTTTACCTCATATTCGAAGCAAGAAACTCTAAAAGGTTCAGGAGCTCATGTTGTCCATGTCCTCTCTCTACGAAGTCTCTCTCTCTCTCACGCCCGTTTCACACCGCAAGCGTGAGCGGTGCGTGAGCAGCGCGTATTTTTTTCGGCGCCCATGTTACCAAATGAGTGTATTCACACCGGGAGCAGGAGCAGCGCGTGAGCGTCAAGCAGGAGCGTCGCGTGAGCAGCGCTGCAGCGATCGTTTCGGCGCCCAGTCTATTTTTGCTGCGCTGCTCACGCTCAAATAAAGTGACAGCACACTTTTGATGGACAAAATAAATATGATTTCACACAAAAACTGCTATAAACGCACAGAACAAGCATAAAATGCACAGAATACGCATGTCTAGTGTGTTTAACAAGAATTGTTGTCAAAAGAAAATTAAGAATCCAAAATATGTAGGCTACAGAAGATATAAACGTGTTTTTAATTATTCAGTTTGGGTGCAAGTATGGTGTACTGAAAAAAAAGCCAGAAAATATAACAAACTTCTAGAGCTGATTCACGGCAGAATTTAAAGGGGTGGTTGACTGTTTTTTTTTCTAGGCTTGATTGTGTTTATGGGGTGCAGTCTAGCATGTGTTCATGCTTGTTTTTTTAAAAAACGCATTATTTTTCACATAATTTACCTTTATTCCACACCTCTCTGTCCCTTCTCTGACAAACGCCTGGATTTATTTCCTGGTTTTATGAAGCTCCTCCTTCAGAAATACGCGATGGGCTGAGATTGGTTAGCTGGCTCAGTGTGTTGTGATTGGCTAAACCGCCTCTACTGCACGTCTGAACGTCCCGCCCCTCACCTCAGCGGCATGTGCTCCGGTTGAATTGTAAACAGTGGCGTTGTCTATAATGCTTATCAATTTGAGCCGATTGAGACCCAGAGGATATTAGTGAAGAGGATCGTGCAGAACCTGTGCAAGCATGGCTCTTAATGGTATGTTTGGTTGTTGTTGTCTCATACTTTTAAATACGCTGCTATTTGTAAGTGCTACTGCTTCTGTTAGCTTTTAATATACGGTTTTATCCTGATTAAAGCTTTAATATAGCACAGCAACATTTATCCATTTATAATGCTTCTCATTGCTGTGTGAAAATAAGTGTATAATTGGAACAGTTTGTTGGATCTTATCTGACGATCTGAATGAGAGAGAGAGAGAGAGATGCAGAGCAGGGCGACACGAGTAACAGCATTAAGAACCGCTGCTTTAATGATTTTGAAACTTGAGAATCCATTAGAATCGTTAGACGACAGAATCGCGATTCATATGAATAGATTTTTATGTGCACCCCTAGTTTTCTCTTCCTCTTCTCTAAAGCAGGGCAGCATGGCCTCGCCCCCTTTGCTGCGTGTTCCCGGGGGGCGGGGTTTATCTGGGTCCGTGACGTATCAGACCCGGGAAGTAACTCGTTGTAGTCCCTTACCTGTCGTTTTTGTAGGCATTAAACTGCCAGAATTTTAAAAGACGATATCTCCGTTTGCATTGAACTTTCAGCGCCGCAACTCTGCAGATATTGTTTATGCTCAAACAGCAACATTACACACTAACTAATGTTAAAAAAGTGAAATCGCAATCAACCACCCCTTTAATGTTTTTTGCTTTGGAGCCGCTGCGGCCGTCACGCTCTACAAACGCTTCCGGTGTGAATACTCTAGCGAGTTTGCAGCTGCAGCAACGCTGTAGTTACGCTGACGCGCTGCTCACGCGCCGCTCACGCTTGCGGTGTGAAACGGGCGTCACACACGCGACGCGCAAAACTCCGCATTTGAACAGTCAATAGCAAATACAACATACATACAGTCGCTGATTCAGAAGCGCCAAATTGTCATAGCAAAGTCAGAATTACCTCCTCTCCTAGGTTCATGAAACAGTCGTCCATAAAATGCGTTGTGATAACATCTGGGTTGTGCTGTTCTGTTGTAAGTAATCTTAATGATTCTTAAATACATCTACTTTCGGAAGGCCAAATAAAGTGCTTTTGCTTTAGCCTAGAAACACACAGCTTCTCCCTGGGCTGCAGCAACACTACTGCTGTTACTGAAACCAAGCCTTACGCCCGTTTCACACCGCAAGCGTGAGCAGCGCATCTACAGCGTTGCTGCAGCTGCAAACTTGCGAGAGTATTCACACCGGAAGCGTTTGTAGAGCGTGACGGCCGCAGCGGCTCCAAAGCAAAAAACATTAAATTCTGCCGTGAATCAGCTCTAGAAGTTTGTCATATTTTCTGGCTTTTTTTTCAGTACACCATACTTGCACCCAAACTGAATAATTAAAAACACGTTTATATCTTCTGTAGCCTACATATTTTGGATTCTTAATTTTCTTTTGACAACAATTCTTGTTAAACACACTAGACATGCGTATTCTGTGCATTTTATGCTTGTTCTGTGCGTTTATAGCAGTTTTTGTGTGAAATCATATTTATTTTGTCCATCAAAATTGTGCTGTCACTTTATTTGAGCGTGAGCAGTGCAGCAAAAATAGACTGGGCGCCGAAACGATCGCTGCAGCGCTGCTCACGCGATGCTCCTGCTTGACGCTCACGCGCTGCTCCTGCTCCCGGTGTGAATACACTCATTTGTTAACATGGGCGCCGAAAAAAATACGCGCTGCTCACGCGCCGCTCACGCTTGCGGTGTGAAACGGCCGCAAATATTTCCACATGGTGAAGTAGACATGTGGGGGCGTGTTTGAATGAGCCGTTTTAGGGGGGCGTGGCAGAGTCTTTGATAAAGAATATCTCTTTGTTCCCTCTCGAGCTTTCACGAGACATCACGGAGAATTCTCCGTTATGGGAACTCCTTCCTTCCAACCTTTCCTGAAGTCCTATTGGCTCACGCCAGTCAAATGACTGGCCAATTGTCGCGAAGTATGCACATCGCATGCAAATACTGACAAGCTGAGAGGCAGTATAAAATGCGGTGCATGCGACAATTATGTCAGAATCTTCTCCTTCACTTTGCTGAACAACCTAGATTATGGCTTATAAACTATTACAGCTCACAGTTGAGGTTCGCTCATCAGAGGGCGGTCTCTGTATGGCTGCTCCTCTACAGCGTTCAGGTGAGTATGATGTTTTTCTTAAGATGAGTCCGTCTGCCCTCGATCAGCGGTGGACCTGGACTCTGGTGATGAGCTCATGCCGACTAAATGTCCGCATTCCTCTCACCCATCGAACCTGCAGGACAGGACATCAGCCCGGCTTCTCACGTCCCCCTTCCATGGCGGAGCAGAGAGCAGAGTGCAGATACGGGAGCTAAGGGTTCCTATGTCGCCGCAGATGCCGCACGGCCCACTGTCTAAGCATGCAGCCCCCCGCCTTAGAGCGGCGTTCTGCCGTGTACAAAGCACAATCACTTGGCTCCTCACTCATTCACACGATACCAGCCCCTCATCAGCGGCTGCCGTGTTTGGAAGACACTGCTCTCTTATTCACACGATACCAGCCCCCCCACAGCAGTCTGCCGTGTGTAGAGGACACTCTCTCATTCACATGATACCAGCCCCACATCAGCGGCTGCCGTGTTTGGAAGACACTGCTCTCTTATTCGCACGATACCAGCCCCACATCAGCGGCTGCCATGCTTGGAAGACACTGCTCTCTTATTCACACGATACCAGCCTCACATCAGCGGTTCACTCATTCAAGGTGACATGGAGCCCCTGCTTCAGTCGCTCACCCACTTGCCAATAGTGAAGCGGCCCCCGTCTCAGAGCGGCAGTGAGTCATATTATGAAACGGCGCGCAAAAGCGAGGAGTCACCTGATGCCCCTGCGCAGAAAAGCGTGCGAAGGCGAGGAGTCACCTGATGCCCCTGCGCGGAAAAGCGCGCGAAGGTGAGGAGTCACCTGATGCCCCGGCGCGCACCCTATTAGCCTTCAAGATTTCGCTGGACTATTACGTCAGTTGTTCACGCCCCTACGAAGTGGTGTTCAACTAGGTCGTATAGCATAGTCACAGTCCGTAGTGACAGGTGCTGATGCATCTCTGCACAAAGATCGGGCGCCGCTCACAGTCGTCTGCCGCCCTCACCGGTTAAAAAGCAGCAGACCGTGAGATCGAGGTCTTCTTTGGCGCACGGCTCATCGCAGTGCAGGGACACAGTGACCCGCGACCGCTCCTGCCAAGAGCCGGATGTGCGGGGAAAAGTGTAAAGAGGCCCGGGAAGAGCCCGCAAGCTGTCTCAAATTGTTAAAATTTGTGTGATAGTGTATGTTCATTAAAGTGCATATATTTGCGCAAAAGAGCTCTTTCCTCCTCACTCAGTCAATACAGCACCGCTCGCCCCACCTCAGAGCGGTACAGAGCCACTGCTCACGTGGGTTATAGCTGCCCAGCACTCGCCAGCGCATCCAACGACCAAGCCGCTAAAGCCGCTATGTCAGTTCTTGAGCTCGTGGGAAAACTATTCCGAGAATCTCACGCTGGTTACTCGGCGTGATAGAGCGTGGGTACGCCCCTCAATTCAGATGCAGACCACCCTGTTTCAACGGCGTGGTGCAGTCTCTAACATTGCCTCGAAATGCCCTGGTCCTGAGACAAGAGCTATGCAACCTGCTCGAAAAAGGAGCGATAGAACGAATCCCGGCGAGCGAGCTGGAAATTAGCTTTTACAGCCGCTATATTGTGGTGCCCAAGAGGGATGGAGGACTCCGCTCGATTCTAGATCTCAGGCCCATCAACAGAGCGCTCTGCAAGTGTCCGTTCAGAATGATATTGCTGGAACAGATCCTGGCGCAAATTCGCCCCGGGGACTGGTTGCGTCCGTGGATTTAAAGGATGCGTACTTTCACATTCAGTTAGCACCGCATCACAGACGCTTTCTGAGGTTTGCTCTCGAGGGCACAGCGTACCAGTACCCTGTTCTCCTGTTTGGGCTGGCTTTGGCCCCCGCGCACTTTCTCGAAGTGCATGGACGCAGCTCCTCCCATCCCCTCAGAGCAAGCGGAATGCGCGTTCTCAATTATTTAGATGACTGGGTGATATTAGCTCAGTCACGGGACACACCAGCCAGCCATATAGACAAACTGCTTCGTCACTTGGAGTTCTTGAGGCTATGCGTGAATATGCGTTAGAGCAGAGGTCTTCAACCCTGTTCCTGGGGACCCACTATCCTGAAGAGTTTAGCTACAACCCTAATCAAACACACCTGAAGCGGCCAATCAAGCTCCTCAAGACTGCTTGAAAATTGCAGGCAGGTGTGCTGAAGCCGGTTGGAAATAAACTTTCCAGGAGAGTGGGTACCCAGGAGCAGGGTTGAAGACCTCTGCGTTAGAGCATTCTTGCCCCGAGTCAGTCTAACGTATCTGGGATTGTGCTTCGACTAAAAGCAGTGGAGATGCGCGCTCGGCCGCCAGTTTGTCTTCCCTGTGCCTTTTCAAACTGGGCAGTTTACTACACATGCGTCCGCTGCAGTTTTGGCTGAAATCTCGAGTCACTTGGACGGCGTGGACTTCGGGCCGTTTGCGCATCGTGGTCCCCCGCGGCTGCATCGAAGCTCTGAGGCCGTGCCGCTAAAGTCTCTTCAGCCGGGGGTTCCCCTGGGCTTGGTGACGTCACGTGTCGTGGTCACGACTGACACATCGACTGGAGGCCGGTGAGCAGTGTGCGAGGGCATGCCGACTTTAGGGCTGTGGTCAGAACCTCAGAGCCGTTGGCACATAAACCGCTTGGAGCTGGAAGCAGTGTTCTTAGCTCTAAGGATTTTCGGCCACAGCTGGAACAGCGGCATGTACTGATTCGCAAAGACAACATGTCTGTGGTTTCGTACATAAATCACCAAGGAGGCGTACGATCCAACAAGCATGCAACGAATCTCCTGCTATGTGCGGACCGTCACTTTCTCTCAATCAGAGCAGCGCACATCCCCAGTCTTCTGAACCGCAGGGCGGACATGCTTTCGAGGAAGGGGATTCCTCAAGGAGAGTGGAGGTTGCACCCTGAGTCGGTTCGGATGATTTGGACTCGCTACGGGGCAGCGGAGGTGGATCTGTTCGCCACGAGCTCGAGAATGCACATTGCCTGCTTTTCTTCTCCCTGTCTCACTCCCCGCTGAAGGGGGACGCGCTGACATCGCACTGGCCAGCAGCCAGGCTGTATATATATATATATATATATATAAAAAAAAGAAAAAAGAGGTGCTTCGGTGATACTCATCGCCCCGAACTGGCCGAACCAGCTTTGGTTCCCGGACCAGACAGAGCTGCTGGTGGCATCGCCCTGGCCGATCCCCGTCAGGAAGGATCTGCTATCTCAGATGAGCGGCTCGGGGTGGCATCCGAACCCGGAGTTGTGGAGCCTTCATGTGTGGTTGCTTCGGGGATATCAGAGGAGCTGAGTGCCCTGCATTCTCATGTGCTCGACATGCTCTCGGAGGCGCGGGCACCCTCTACGAGGCATTTGTATGCTCTGAAATGGGGAGTGTTTGTGAAATAGTGCCGTTATGTTCATATCGACCCGGCTGCTTGCTCCGTGTCGGATGTTCTTCGTTTTCTACAGTACAGACTGGATAGTGGATCTTTACTATCAACACTGAAGGTCTACGTGGCCGCTATTGCCTCGTTTCGTTCCCCGCTGGGCGGGCAATCGATTGGTAGGCACGCGCTGGTGGTGAGTTTTCTTGTAGATTGCATCCCCCGCGCCCTCCTTCAGTCCCGCCCTGGGTCCTAGAGGTGGTGTTAATAGCTCTTTCACAGCTACAACTCGAGCCTTTAGCATCCGTTGATATGAAGGACTCTCAAAGTGCACTTCTTCTTGCCCTTGCTTCGGCTAAGTGCATAGGGGATTTACATGCGTTTTCTATGGACAGCGACTGTATTCACTTTGGACCCGGTGACTGCGGCGTCACTCTCTGGCCGAGAATCACGTGCTTAAAATCACTATCTACCCCCTTCAGAACGCAGACTGTTTCGCTGTCTGCCCTGTCTTCTGAGTCATCGACCTCACGTGATGCGAATGCTCAGATTCCGGTGTGCCCTGTCAGGGCTTTGAGGATTTACATCGACCGTTCGGCCAGCTTTCGGCAATCTGACCAGCTATCTTGTGTGCTACGGTGGTTGTGCTAAGGGCCGTATCAAAACAGAGGCTTCCCACTGGATTGTGGACGCTATCACGGCTGCTTATACGAGCCAAGGTTTGGAATGCCCCTTTCACATTAGGGTCTACTCAACAAGGGTTATCGCCTCCTGTGCGTGGTTGAGAGGTATGTCTATTCAGGAAATATGCTTTGCAGCCGGCTGGTCTTCTCAGAATACCTTGCCAGGTTTTACAAGCTGGACGGTCAGTCCTTGGCCTCCTAAGTGCTGTCGGTGAGTGACTGATTCATGTTTATGCTACCTCTACTCATGGGTGTTTGCTGCCTCACACAGTAATTACTCTGTGCAGCCCTTTATGCTATTGTTGTTGTTGTCTGCCCTGTACTCAGTGCAGCTCCAGTTATACAATGTGTAAGAATAAATGATGAAGACGTCGAAGATCTTGATGAAGATGTTTATTGCAGCATAGCAGTGACAAAGCACATGTAGTACCTTGGGTCCAACGGAGTCAAGATGAACCCAGAACATCCTAAGTTCAAACCTTTTATACATTTTCAGTTTACTACCCTTCATGTACAACCCCAAATCAGAAAAAGTTGGGACAGTATGGAAAACGCAAATAAAAAAAGAAAGTAGTGATTTCTAAATTTGCTTTGACTTGTATTTCATTGCAGACAATATGAACACAAAATATTTCATGTTTTGTCTGGTCAACTTCATGTCATTTGTAAATATACATCCTTTCCTGTCATTCAGACCTGCAACACATTCCAAAAAAAGTTGGGACAGTAAAGCATTTACCACTTTGTAATGTTGCCATTCCTTTTCACAACACTTAAAAGACGTTTAGGGACTGAAGACACCAAGTGATGAAGTGTTTCAGGTGTAATTTTGTCCCATTCTTCCTGCAAACAAGTCTTAAGGTGGGCAACAGTACGGGGTCTTCGTTGTCGCATTTTGCGCTTCAAAATGCGCCACACATTCTCTATTGGAGACAGGTCGGGACTGCAGGCAGGCCAGTCAAGTACCCGTACCCTCTTCCTCCGCAGCCAGGACTTTGTAATGTGTGCAGAAAGTGGTTTTGCATTGTCTTGTTGAAATACGCATGGACGTCCCTGGAAAAGATGTCTTCTTGAAGGCAGCATATTGTGCTCCAAAATCTCTATGTACTTTTCAGCATTAATGGTGCCATCACAGAAGTGCAAGTTACCTTTGCCAAGGGCACTGACACAACCCCATACCATGACAGACCCTGGCTTTTGGACTTGTTGCTGGTAACAGTCTGGATGATCCTTTTCTTCTTTGGTCCGGAGCACACAGCGTCCATTCCTCCCAAAAAATACCTGAAATACTGATTCATCTGACCACAGTACACGTTTCCACTGTGTGATGGTCCATCCCAGATGCCTCCGAGCCCAGAAAAGTCGACGGCGCTTCTGGACACTGTTAGCATAGGGCTTCCTTTTGGCACAGTACAGTTTTAACTGGCATTTGTGGATGTAACTACGTATTGTGGTACTTGACAAAGGTTTGCCAAAGTAGTCCTGAGCCCATGTGGTGATATCGCTTATAGATGAATGACGATTCTTGATGCAGTGCCGCCTGAGGGATCGGAGATCACGGTTGTTCAGCTTAGGCTTGCGCCCTTGTCCTTTACGCACTGAAATTCCTCCAGATTCCTTGAATCTTTTAATTATGTTATGCATTGTTGAAGGTGAAATATCCAAATCTCTTCCTATCTTTCTTTGAGGAACATTGTTTTTAAACATTTCAATAATTTTCTCACGTATTTGTTGGCAAACTGGCGATCCTCGGCCCATCTTTGCTCCTAAAGGACTAGACCTTTCTTGGATGCTGCTTTTGTACCAAATCATAATTACAATCACCTGTTGACATCAACTGTTTCAAATCACATCATTATTTAACCAATTTACCTCATTACTAGCCCTAAATTGCTCATGTCCCAACTTTTTTTGGAATGTGTTGCAGGTCTGAATGACAGGAAAGGATGTATATTTACAAATGACATGAAGTTGACCAGACAAAACATGAAATATTTTGTGTTCATATTGTCTGCAATGAAATACAAGTCAAAGTAAATTTAGAAATCACTACTTTCTTTTTTTATTTGCGTTTTCCATACTGCCCCAACTTTTTCTGATTTGGGGTTGTAAATGAAGTCGCTCCCTAACAGCTGTAGTCTGTATGTTAATTAAGTTCTGACACCCCTTTGTCTGAGGTAGTTCTCGGTGACCCACACCTGTTCCCATTCTACAATTGTGACCATTTGCTCAGGATGTGAGCAGCCCAAATGGTCTACAGTCAACAGTTCTGTTGACTTTCTTCTTCTCTATAATAATTAAACCATTTTGGGAAATGAGCATGATAAAACATGTTTTGGAGTGGAAGCTGGGTCGAGGCAAACTATAGATTCTTACAAATGTATATTCTATTGGTGTACCATCATGTTTTGTGTTGACTGCTGTTTAACACAGTTATCTCTGTGCAGCCTCTCACAATGCTGTTGTTTTTGCTTCTGCCCTGTTTCTCAGCGCAGCATAAGTTATTACTGACCAGATATGCAAATTTCGGATACCTGGGCTTTAGACGCTCATTGGCTTATCTCCACCTATCAGCTGCGAGCCCGCCTTCAAGCGTCGCTATTTGTGGGAATTGTGTGTGTGTTCTATCTTCGCTAGAGTGTAACTTGTACAGGCTGCTCGTAGCCTCTCTCACGGCGGGATTGAATATTGTTCCCATAACGGAGAATTCTCCGTGATGTCTCGTGAAAGCTCGAGAGGGAACGTCTCCGGTTACTATCGTAACCTCGGTTCCCTGAGAGCGGGAACAAGACATCATGGAGGTCGCCGTGCTCGCTGCACGACCAGCTAAGCGGCGTTCAGTATCCGATTCTGACGTAATTGTCACGTGCACCGCATTTTATACTGCCTCTCAGCTTGTCAATATTTGCATGCGATGTGCATACTTCGTGACAATTGGCCAGTCATTTGACTGGCGTGAGCCAATAGGACTTCAGGAAAGGTTGGAAGGAAGGAGTTCCCATAACGGAGAATTCTCCGTGATGTCTCGTTCCCGCTCTCAGGGAACCGAGGTTACGATAGTAACCGGAGACGTTTTTGAGACTTTAGTCTTTGCAACTTCAGGGATCTTATCTATGCACTATCAGCTTGTAACACTCCAAAGAGAAAGGAAAACTTGAAATCGCATCATATGACCCCTTTAATACATGTGCAGAGTTTAGTCACACACCGACGAGAAGCGCAGCCGCGTTTAGAACAACTCACAGGTATTGCACCCAATTCAAGACAGAAGTCCAAAACAGTTAATATAAAAGCCCACTTCAGGAATGAACAAAGTTGCATCGATGAGTTTGAAGTGGTGTTTGTTTGACAAAACAGAGCAAACGGAAAGAGAAAGCGTGATCTATGGCTATTATTAGCTCCATATAAAGCATAAGGACAGAAAGACAAACGTTGTGCGGAAAGATACACAATCTTTCAGCCTAGGATAAAGTCATGAACATCAACAATAATCCGGCTCTACGTGGACGGACAGCTCTACCGCAACCTCCGTACCACTCCGTGGTTATATTAACACCACTCCAGATAAGAATCCGTTATATTTATCTTTTCTTTTTCTCTCTTTCCTCGCTTGTTCTTCCATTTACCTCTAAATATTTATGTCATTTCGATAATTTAATACGATATCATAACAAACACGTACAGTCAGTCTCCGCAGCGTTTAAATGATTTTGCAATGTTTTCGTTTCTGTCAAGTTTTTACTTTCATCCCTCTATGCTTGCTTCTTTGTATGTCTTTCTTACTTCCAACTCCTTTCACGGCACCGATCACCTGCTTTACTACACATATAAACAAAACACACTATATTACACATCTGCTTGGCACGACCATGTACATATACACTCAGCATTAACGCAACCACTCAGACCTTACAGCGCACACAGACATGAAGGACATACTCGCATACAAGCGCGTACACGCCCGCTCATATCTTATTCATTTGAGCATCACACGCAGCCAGCAGCATTAGCTACACACACACATCTATGGGTGCATTAAGGTTTGTCACATGGAATGTGAATGGAGCTGGCTCCAAGGAAAAAAAGTTAAAAATATTTAGCCAGCTTAAAAAACTACAAGCAGACGTTGTATTATTACAAGAGACTCATAGACCTGCCACAGCTACAGATCAACTTAAAACAACTGAGTTTCCTAATGTGTTCTCAGCCTGCTATAACTCTAGGCAAAGGGGGGTAGCAATTTTAATACATAAAAATGTTAATTTCACAGTACTCAACACAGTTATAGATCCAGAAGGTAGATTTCTAATCATTAAATTATCTATATTTGACAAAAAGTTATGTATTGTTAGTATATATGGTCCAAATGTTGATGATCCCTCTTTCTTTCATGGTTTTTTTACCGCACTTTCTGAACAACTAGATTGTGCACTTATAATTGGGGGAGACCTCAACTTTGGACTAAATAAAGAAATGGACAGGCTAAGTACAGCTGGAACTCAGCGCAATTGGGAATCCACAAATATAGTTAAACAGTACATGAGCGACTATGGACTTTGCGATGCATGGCGTTCTCTCCACACCAACAGTAGGGAATTTACTTTCTTCTCACATGTCCATCACTCTTACTCTCGTCTGGATTATTTCCTAGTCAGCAGCTCACTGCTGAGTGACATTTCAGACACAGAGATACACACTATAGCTGTCAGCGATCATGCTGCTGTTTCTTTAACTCTAGTAAATAAGAAGACCACTCCACCAAGTAATAACTGGAGATTCAATACATCATTGCTTAAAGACGACGATTTTATTAAATATTTTAAAGAAGAGTGGGCTTTATATTTAGACTATAATGACCTGCCTGGAACATCAGCATCTGTTCTCTGGGAAGCAGGCAAAGCTGTGATGAGAGGTAGAATAATCTCATTCTCATCGCATAAAAAGAAAAGAGAAAATAAATGTATTCAGGAATTAGAAGAAACCATAAAAACTTTAGAAGAATCCTACGTATCCTCCCAGGAACAGGAAATGCTGAAAAAAATATGTAAAGCAAAACTAGAATTAAATGAAATTATTAATAAAAAAACTAAATTCTTAGCACAAAGACTTCGCTGGCAAGAATTTGAATATGGTAACAAATCAGGTCAATTCTTAGCGAACCAGTTAAAAATAAATAAAGAAAAAACAACGATATGTGCTGTTAAAGATTTAACTGGGGATACAGTATATGACCCTGAAAGAATAAACAACACTTTCAGAGATTTTTACGAATCTTTATATTCTCCACAGATAAACCCATCTAAAGACGAAGTTGACCAATTTCTTGACAATATAACTCTTCCGAAATTAACAGACAATCAAGCGATGGCATTGGATTCTCCACTGACATCAGATGAACTTCAGGAAGCTTTGAACAGTATGCCCAATAAAAAGGCTCCAGGTCCAGATGGCTTTCCAGCAGAATTCTATAAAGAATTCTGGGCTATTCTGGCACCAACATTCTACAGAATGTTGCAGGAAACCAAAGAAAATGGCAGACTTCCACCAAATATGAATTCTGCCAACATTAGTCTCTTACTAAAACCAGGCAAAGACCCTGTATTGCCTACTAGCTATCGTCCAATATCCCTTATTAATGTGGACACTAAAATAATCTGCAAAGCTATCTCAAAAAGAATAGAGAAGATAACCCCTCTCATAATTCATTACGACCAAACTGGTTTCATAAAAGGCAGGCACTCCTCAACAAATACTCGTAGGTTACTTAACTTGATAGACTATTCATGCAATAGAAACCTTCAAATTACAATATTGTCTCTAGATGCAGAAAAAGCTTTTGATAGGGTTAACTGGAATTTTCTATTTGCAACTTTACACAAATTTGGTTTTGGAAACTCTTTCATAAACTGGTTAAAAATATTATATAACTCTCCAACAGCATGTGTCAGGACAAATGCCCAAACGTCCTCTAGCTTCTGTCTTAAGAGGGGCACCAGGCAGGGATGCCCCCTCTCCCCCTCACTGTTTGCAATTTTTATTGAACCACTAGCAGCAGCAATTAGACAGGCAACAGTGATTAAAGGCATTAAATGCAAGAATGTAGAACATAAAGTTAGTCTTTACGCAGATGATGTGTTACTTTTTCTTCAACATTCACAAACCACTCTCTCTGAGGTAATTACATTAATAAACTCTTTCTCAAGAGTCTCAGATTATTCAATAAACTGGTTAAAATCAACAGTTCTTCCAATTAATTGTTCCTTCCAGAATTCTTCCACTCCATTGCAATCTGGAAATATTAAATATTTAGGTATTAATGTTTCTCCTAAGCTGGCAGATTTGATTAAATTAAACCACATCCCACTTTTAAAGAAGGTAGAAGATGATCTAACCAGATGGAGGTCTCTACCCATATCACTCATGGGAAGAGTCACCTCAATAAAAATGATGGTTTTGCCAAGAATTAATTATTTATTTGCAATGATCCCGAGTAAACCACCACCTGACTGGTTTAGATCTTTGGACTCCTCTATCTCTAAATTCCTTTGGAAAGGTAAACCCCCGCGTATTAGCTAAAAAACGCTGCAAAAGACCAAGGATAAAGGAGGACTAGATCTACCTAACTTTTACCACTATTTCTTAGCCAATAGGCTTCAACACATTTCAGGGTGGTTAAAACACACCCTCTTAGATGAGCCTTGGCTAGATGTAGAACAGGCATTATGCAATAATATAGAGATTTCGGATCTGCCATTCATTAGCTCGATCAGTAAACGACACGTATGCTTTAAAAGCATCAGTATCAGCTCTTCTCTGACAGCATGGTGGGAGTTTCTAAAAATGACGGAGTCTTCACTAATCCCATGCAAACGTACCCCTATCTGGAACAATCCTGACATATTGCTAAACAACAATATGATAAACTTCACAGATTGGAGTTGTAAAGGTATTAAATACCTGGAACATATATTCAAAGGGACAGACTTTATTCCCTTTGACAAATTAATTAAACAATATGGGATTAATAAGAACAGATTTTTAGAATATCAACAAATTAAATCTATTGTAAAAAGGAAATTTAAGTCTAATCATATCAATTTACAAATACCACCAAGTGTGTCAGATTTTCTTAATCTCAAAACCCCCAAATTAATGTCTAAAATATACAGGGCACTTTCCAATATAGATGAATCAGTATCACTTCCTATTGCAAAATGGGAAGCAGATCTATCAGTAAGCTGGGACCATAATTTCTGGTCTCAGATATGTTTAAAAACCTTTGAACTGATTAGAAATCCTGGATTACAATTAATACAATACAAAATTCTGCATAGAGTGCACTACACAGGTCATCGGATGTTCAGGATGGGTTTTACAGCTTCTAACAACTGCTCACACTGTAAAGGCAATACACCTGACAATTACATCCACGCTCTATGGTTCTGTCCACCTGTTCAGAGGTACTGGTACAGGATTTGTGAAGACTTATCAAAGTGTCTTAAATGCTCTATTCCAGCCTCTCCTTTAGTCTGCTTGTTGGGCGACCTAGATGGTGTCACTACAGAAGATAACACAATCCACATGGCTTTCACTGCCCTATGCATTGCTAAGAAGACTGTCCTCATGAACTGGAAAAATAAAAATAATCTTAATATCAACCAATATAGAGATTATTTGTGGGATTATATTAGCCTTGAAACAGCTTCTGCTGACACATTAGATCAATCTCTCTGGGCTCCTTTGATCAGCTCCATCACCTAGTGTGGGTGGGGGTCCCGATTCTGTCCGGCTGTGGTTTTTGTTGTTGGCGTGGGGTGGCAATATGGGCCTGGGGCATCTGGGGGTTCCCTGGGGATGGGTTTCTTGGGGGGTTTGGCGCTGGGGCTGCGGCCTTGGCCTGGATGGGGTATTGGTGACTCTTAGATGCTGTTTCTCTGGCGGCGGCATGCGGCGCTGCTGGGGATGCCTGTGCCGGCGGACGTAGGTTGCCAGCCTGGCGGCCGCACTGTTCCGGGGTTGGTCCGGGGGGGGTTTGGGGATCTGGGGACGCTCTGCCTCCGGCTTGGGGTTACGGCTGGGCCTGGGGGGCTTGGGTCCTGGTTGGTGTGCCGCCGGGAGCATGGGTTGGTGCATGCGCTTGGGCCCGGCTCTGGTGTGGGGGTCTTCGATGCATCGGTGCCTCCGCGGGGGGGGGGTCCAATAGAGGCGGGGTATACGGGCTTTACCTGGGTGTCTTATTGTCTTATGTAGTTTGGGAAGTGACTGGATGATGGGGTGGGGTAGTTTTTCCTCTGCTGTGGGGTCTGGTGAGCCGCCCCGGGCTGCCATGGGCCCTGGTCTGGATGGGCCTGGGCCCCCCGCCCTGGGCAGATTTGGGGTAACGGGGGTGCCTATGGGGGTCAGCGGGGGAGCTGGCTCCAGAGGGGGGGGTATTTTGCCCCCTCTGATGTTTTCCTCCCCATCCCTAAGGCTTCACTTCTCCCGCTCCATCACACCAACACATAGGTAGGGTTTTGAGGTGCGGGTGAGTCGCTGGGATGCGGGGGAGGTGGTACTCCTCTGTCTCCTCGTGGCCGCCTGCATCTCAATTACACATTACAGCTTAGACATTCTCATTACTTACTGTCACATGACACATACATATAGGGCCTTGGGGGTGGGCACACTGAATGGCATCCGGAGGGCGGTCTGTTCATTCAGCCTTCCCTCTGGTGCCAGTGCCCACTTCTCAATTTTAAGTTGCACATAGACATTGAGGGCTCTAGGGAGGGGACGAGCTGACACAAGCTTGTGGAGGGTGCCCCTCCCCTGTTTTAAAGCACCCCTGTTTTAAAGCACCTTAGAACAACACACACCAACACTACATTTGAGCGGGTGGGGTGAAGCATGGGGTCGTTTTTTTTTTTTTTTTTTTTTTTTTCACACCCCTGTTCTCTGTTCTCTGTCTGGGGCCGGGGGCTGTGAGGATGAGCTGGCCGCCCGGTCGGGGTCTGGGCTGTTGATTTTCTCTGCTGCTGCGGGGACCGGGGTGGTCTTCCTGTCCCCACGCCGGAGCGAAGGGGGTTCAGCTCCGGGATCGGGCGCTGGCTACCCCTCTGGGGGTGGTGGTGCCTGGATCTAGGAGTATAGAGTGCATATGGGGAGTGTGAGTGTGGGTACTGTGTCCATTTTTGTGTGTCTACATGTGGGGCGAAGGTGTGAATATTTGTTTGCGTGCATGAGGGTGGGAACATATGCTTGTGTATATGTGTGCTTGTCGTCTACGTCTATGTGTCAGGTCGGGCCTTAGACTCCGCCTCACTCATCATCTTAGTCGACCCCCACCCCACCACCATGCCCTGCCGGTGGAGGATGCCGCCGGTGCGTTGGTGATTTCTCGCGCCGGGGCAGGATGCTCGGGCGAGCGCCGGCCCGCTCTCGGCGGTCGATTGGCGGGGCCTGGCCCTACTGGCCTTGCTGGGCCCCGTTTGTGGGGTGGGGGCCTTTGGGTCTCCGGGCCCAGGGCCTGGTCCGCCCTGGTGTGGTCGGCTGCCGGTGGAGCCTGCGGGCTTGCCGCCACGGCACCCTGGGGCGCCTACACTGTGGCTGTCGGAGGTCCCGCCTTCGGGCTCTCCTCTGCCCTTTTTTGGGTGGAGGCCGCGGTTGTCCCTGCGGTGGTTCTCCTGGGGGTCTCGTGCCCTGGGGGGCCTCCGGATGTTTGGGACCCGGGTCTGTTCCGTGCCTGCTTCATGCCTTGCGGGATGGGGCTGTTGTTCCCCACACACACTATTAAACATTTACATGGAGGAACCTTATGAACACAAGCGCGCTCACACACACAGGTGTACACTCAAGCATTCACATTGGTGTAAAAACAGGTGCTCACAGACACACATTGTCTTGATCTGCTGTTGCTTCAAAACTTATTTTGTAATATTAGTTATGTGTGCTGCTCAATAACATTTAACATTTAGAATTTATTGTGATTTATACAGATGTTGGTTGTTGCTGCAGTCTCTTTGATGTTGTGTCTTCGGTTGTTTTCTCTTTTTGTCAGCAGGTATTGAAGCAAATTGTCTGTTTTTTTGTTTTTGTTTTTTCTCCCTCTCTCTCTCTATCCCCCATTCTCCTTTTTTCTCTCTCTCTCTTCCCCTTCTTTGTTGACTTTCCCCACAACCTTTTTTTTTTTTTTTTTCCTATCTTCTTTCTTCTTTCTCTCTCTTGTTTTCTCTGTCCCCTGGTCTTGTCTGTCACAGTGTGGTTAAGTAAAAGGGTATATAAAATTTAATTAATTAATTAATATTAAAAAAAATAAAATAAATAAATAAATAAATAAATATATTTAATTAAAAAAAAAGAAAAAAAAGGCTGTGAATGATGATAGTATAGCCATGCATATGTACTGTCATGTGTTATCTGTGCTACTGACAGGCCAAAAAAAAAAAAAAAAAAAAAAAAAAAAAAAATAATAATAATAATTTGGGACAAATATAATGTGATTTTATTTATTTTTTTGGTATACTATGTAAGTGGCACTCTGTGGTGCAGTGGGATTTGGAACATGCGTCCTGAGTCGCAGCGGACAGTCTTTAACTTTAAATTAATGTTGTTCAACTGAATGTACAAATCATACTGTTAGCTGAAATATCCACAAAATAAAAAAACAACACTGATATAAGAACGTGCAGTTTATCTGTCAATCTGGGGTGCGTTTCCCAAAAACAACTATGGTCACAAGTTCCGTCGTTACCAATAGAGTTCAATGGAACTAACGACCATAGTTAGCTAACGATGCTTTTGGGAAACGCACCCCAGATGCGCACGAGTTTCGTTACTACAGCAACAGCAGAGTATTCTTTCAGAATCATCCTGGGTCCAATTCGATTAATATTAAAATAAAGTGATGTGTGATTAAGACACTCAGCGCTGTGATGCTGATGTTGTTGGTTCACAAAATCATAATTGTGTAATTATTGTCTGTTAAACATACTACTAAAAAAAAAGAAACTCTGTAAGCTATATGAATTATGTCCCCACCAGGGCCGTGCAGAGACCTTTGAAGGGGCAGGTGCTCAAAGTATAAAAGGGGCACATGGAACACAGCTTTTAACAGGGCTGTGCTCCTTGCTGATATGTGTATCGAAATGGATGCTTCTGTATTGATACAGCAAATACCATTTTAAGTTTAAATGTTAAAGACATTTTTTGCACCTCTTAATTAATCTGGAATGATATTATTATTATTGTTGTTGTTGTTGTTGTTGTTGTTATTGTGTTTACAGGGTATGGTGGTTTTGCTGTTGTAAACACTACTGTTGTTGTTGTAGAAAAAAATATTCCTGTCTTATTTAAAATAGAATTCTATTCTAATCAAGTTCTGAATTTATTCATTTTTTGAATGATAATGATTATAAAAACAGGATTGATATGTATAATTCGGAGGACGAGAAAATCAGTATAAGCCTGTTTTACCAGTGTTGCGATAATTATTTTTAAGGCACTCTACGTTTTTTAAATAAATACTGTAATAATAATAGTTCAAAGTATGAATAGTTTTTAGTCAGATAACATAAAAAAGACAAGGCACCTCGACGCGCTTTAAACTTTTCCCAATTAAACAGCAAGAACGAAAGAGAACAAGCACCTTTGTTTGTATTGCTGTGTGTAGAACTACGTTAGCTGCATTTTTAATATTTAATATTAATTTTAATAAAATGTAAATTTGTCCCCCGCACTTCATTCGAGCTCGAGCAGGTGTTTTCACATAGAGGTTTCTAGATTTAAATCTAGATTTAAGTTAAAGAGACATGACCTGACGTTTTATTCGTATCCAAAATGAGGAGATATGAATATCAGGAGAGCTGAACACTCTCGTGCAGTGCATGTTTAATTCATACTCGAAGTCAGAGGGCGCTCTCGTGCAGAAACTTAGGACGTGCAGGAAAGCTGAGCTGAATAAAAAGCAGAAACGTTTTTACTGATGAAACGTGAAGACAATAAACACACGATTGCGAAAATATATGATTTATGTGTTTTTCAAGTTATCTTCAGGTAATAAATAAATAAACTATATGAAAAATGCAGTACTGATTGACATATCATTTAGTATAGAAACTATAAAATATATTTCCTGAATTATTCTGTGATAAAAATGGGAAAAGGGTGTTCGTAGTAGCCTTTATAAACCAATTGTCATTAGGAAAACATTGAACAAAAATATTGTAGCCCCTTGCTGCAGAGCTAACCTGGCTTCCACAGGCTACACACAGCAATATAAACAACAGCTGTGCATGATCTCTTCACGCCGTTCTCTTCAAATAATAATAATTCAATAATATAAGTTTACAAGCACACCACTCTGCTGAGAACTCCACTTACCGGCAGCCGCGGACGTTATTGAAGGCATCCTAAAGGTGTCTGAACATGAGGGATCATCCCAGATGAGATCGTCAGGTGAAAGGTCATCATGTGGATAATTTAATTTACGGCTAAACTATTATTAATTAATTTTACTAATAGTTAGATTGGGCAGGCCTTGACAAAAGGGCACTTTGGGCATCAAGGGTGCTCAAGCACCCACTGCCCCCCCTCCCCCCTCTGCACGTGCCTGGTCCCCACCAATGTTGAAAGCAAACCTAAGCCCTTGGTAACCATATAATTAATTCATAAGGACAGCACAATCTCATATAACGTCACACCAGCTCAAAAGCACCGGCAGCCCAAATTGTTTTTTAATATTTTGTCTTTTCTAACATGTTGACAGTTGTGCTATTGGATGGAATAGAATAAATAAATGTAATACCATTGATTAACCACAAAATGGCTGTATAGCCCTATTTATAAATATTTAAAAAGTTTGTGGAATTTCTGTTTTTTTAAGAACTGTGTTTCCAGACAATTATATGCAGTTATAGGTGTTGCATCTGTATGTATGTATTAGTTCATTTATTTTTAAAGTTTAGATTCCTTGTTGTTTGGAATGTTAAAAGCTTTATAAGATCTGTATCTTTCTCGCTATTTGATTTCATCCTCTTAGTTTTGTCTTTGGGCTCAACTCACTAGTACAGTCTCAAATGTAACCTTTGATCCCTCCCTGTCTCTGTGTGTGCGTGTGTGCGTGTGTGTGTGTGTGTGTGTGTGTGTGTGTGTGTGTGTGTGAGAGAGAGAGTCTGTGTGTGTCTGTGTGTGCCTGTTTCACACTCTTGGTGTTCTATAGTAACCCTTTCATTGCTGTAACACTAAACTAGACTAGACTGAAAGAGGGTTAAATGCATGTACCCATTCTGCACCGTTTTCTTGAAGCCACCTGGGTGGCATAGCCACCGGGGCTTAGGCTCCTCATCACTTTTTGCAGCTATATTTATTATTATTAATATTATTATTATTATTATATAATTACGTATTATAAGTCATAATGTTACCTTGTTTGACCTGACTGAAACTTAAACCTTTCTGCTGATGTTTTCTGATATGTTTAAATATGAATTATATAATTAAATATGCATTACTTATCATACATTTTCAGCACGAATATCTGAATATTAGTTGAAGCTAATAAAACGTTTTGTTTCACTTTGCATACATATTAAAAGTAAAATTTTATCACAAATGGGATTTTGGATATGTCTTGTTATCATAAATCCATTACTTCCACTGTTTTTAGGAATAAAATGTAATATAAATCAGGTGAATGAAAAATGAACAAAAAAATACAATTTACATATAGAAATACAACTGGAAAGGTGTATGTAAGTGCTACTAAAACATTTCTGGCTCAGTGTATGAGAAACAATCAGGCATAGATGGATGGATGGACGGATGGATAGATTGATTGATTGATGAGTTATATTTAACCACAAATGACTGGTGTTAATGAATCCCTTTGCCCTTCCTGCATTTTGTCTGCTTGGTCAGTGTTTTTAGATATGCTGTGTCACAGCTGATTTGGGGCACATTTAATATCAGATGTCTTGAGTTACAGAGCAGTGGTGTGTGAGGTCATGGTGATAAATGTCCTGACAGCAGTTCTTTGGTTTTGTCCTCAGGCAGGACAGCCACTAACTGCTCTGTTAACAATGGGGATTGTGATCATGAATGTCACGAGAGTGAGGATGGTCTTGGCCGCACATGCAGTTGTATTAAAGGATACCAACTACAAGACAACTCTAGAAAATGTATTGCCAAAAGTAAGTTACCTCAACAAAATGCAAATATAAACAATATAGTTTGTGCTTATTGCAAATACACTGATGTTTTTTCTTACACTGGTGATTTTGTATCCACAGTGCACAAATTAATGCTTAGTTATTTGCATGTGTATTCGAAACTGTACATCTGCATTTGTGGACATTTATAAGACTTAGATAATTTATTTTTATAAGTCTTTGTGCAACATTTATTCATGTGGGCTGATTAACATAGTCATATAATTGATATTGCTATAAATATATCTTCATTAAAATCTATATGAAAATATAAAAAATTATCTTCAAATAATTTCTACCATTTGGTAGATAAATCTGTGATCTATGTGCATTTTTGTCATTTACAGATGAGGCTTCATGTGGCCAGATTCGGATCGCAAAGTCATCTTATATTAATAAGCCTTTAGTAGGTTTACAGCCGTGGGTAATAGGAGGTACAGTTGGCAAAAAGGGAGAGAGTCCCTGGCAGGTATTTTTGATTCATTTGTAATATCTGCGTAATCATATTTAATAATGCCAAATGTTTTATCAGAGCTAATCCTGACAATTATAATATGTTATACCAAATATTCAACCAAATCATTTTGTGTATTCTGTAGGTTCTTATACTCAATCATTTGGGCAAGTTTCATTGTGGTGGAGTTCTGATTGATGAAAACTGGGTTCTCACTGCTGCTCACTGCCTAGAGACAAGTACAAGGTTCAGTGTCAGGCTGGGTATGTAAGACAGTTTGATAAAAATTTAAGTATTCCTTCTCAGAGTAAGGCTTTTTATCCTCCCTTATATCTGAGTTTTTATAAGATACATTACTAAAGCAATTTGCCACAAAAAAAGTGCTAGAACACATAGCTTAGAGTGATGTTGTTTACTAAGCTTAGGCCTCATAAGTGAAAAGAAATACCAAAAGACAGTCTAGATACAGTGTTATGTTCCCTTAAAAAGCGTATTAATTCCACTCATGGTGTCCCAACTATTTGTCGGATAGCAGTGAAAGCGTCCTGAGAAATTATTTTGTTTCTGTGACGGTCCTAGTCTCTGTAAAAAATAACAACAACAAATGAATAAGGAAGCAGCTTTCCTTTTTTTAACCAATCATAAAACATAGCCATCCATAAACACTCTCTGGCTTTGAATTCTAATTGTATGGCTATCTCTCCAGGTGACTACGACCGATTTAGGATTGAAGGATCTGAGATGACCCTTCCTGTAAAACAACCTATTCCCCACCCAAAATACAATCCTTTCACTGTGGACAATGATATAGCTCTGTTGCGCTTGGCTACACCAGCCAAATTTTCCACATACATACTTCCAGCGTGCCTCCCTAGCCAGAACCTGGCCGAACGAATGTTGCATCGTAACGGTACGGTCACAGTCGTCACTGGCTGGGGGAAGGACAACGAGACCTCTCAGCGCTTCAGTTCAACTCTCAACTTCATTGAAATTCCAATTATAGACAACAAAGAGTGTTCCAGGCATATGATGAACAACCTCACTCAGAACATGCTTTGTGGGGGAGTGCTGGGGCAAATCAAAGATGCTTGTGAGGGGGACAGTGGGGGTCCAATGATGACACTGTTTCATGATACATGGTTCCTCGTAGGCCTGGTGTCCTGGGGAGAAGGCTGCGGGCAAAAAGAGAAACTTGGCATCTACACCAAAGTGTCCAGCTATTTGGACTGGATAGATAGCGTTCGTCAGGGGTGGGATAAAGTTTAGACCCCTACCTTTTTACCCTGTTTTGCCTATTACAAAAAAATATAAATCAGAAAACTCAGTGTGCTCCCTATAGCTCTTTGGTGTATAGAAATTGACATTTAATAAACACATTAATTAAAACTGCTCTTATTTCCCTGTTATCTGCATGTTTAGGGAAAGTAATGCTGTCAGTAAATAAAGTAGACAAATGTTACACATTATGTTTTAATGAGGCTATAAAATGAACACACACTTTCATAGTCCCATTATTTGATGGGTAACTACTGTAAGACAGGACTTAACATATAATGTTATTTAAGACATGCTAAAATACAGTTCTACAATACAATGTACAGCATTCAACAAAGACATGTTAGATTTGTTAAACGTTTTAAGAAATTTTGGGATGACCTTTATGGATTTATACAAACCCGATTCCAAAAAAGTTGGGACACTGTACAAATTGTGAATAAAAAAGGAATGCAATAATTTACAAATCTCATAAACTTATATTTTATTCACAATAGAATATAGATAACATATCAAATGTTGAAAGTGAGACATTTTGAAATGTCATGCCAAATATTGGCTCATTTTGGATTTCATGAGAGCTACACATTCCAAAAAAGTTGGGACAGGTAGCAATAAGAGGCCGGAAAAGTTAAATGTACATATAAGGAACAGCTGGAGGACCAATTTGCAACTTATTAGGTCAATTGGCAACATGATTGGGTATAAAAAGAGCCTCTCAGAGTGGCAGTGTCTCTCAGAAGTCAAGATGGGAAGAGGATCACCAATTCCCCCAATGCTGCGGCGAAAAATAGTGGAGCAATATCAGAGAAAAATTGCAAAGAGTTTGAAGTTATCATCATCTACAGTGCATAATATCATCCAAAGATTCAGAGAATCTGGAACAATCTCTGTGCGTAAGGGTCAAGGCCGGAAAACCATACTGGATGCCCGTGATCTTCGGGCCCTTAGACGGTACTGCATCACATACAGGAATGCTACTGTAATGGAAATCACAACATGGGCTCAGGAATACTTCCAGAAAACATTGTCGGTGAACACAATCCACCGTGCCATTCGCCGTTGCCGGCTAAAACTCTATAGGTAAAAAAAGAAGCCATATCTAAACATGATCCAGAAGCGCAGGCGTTTTCTCTGGGCCAAGGCTCATTTAAAATGGACTGTGGCAAAGTGGAAAACTGTTCTGTGGTCAGACGAATCAAAATTTGAAGTTCTTTTTGGAAAACTGGGACGCCATGTCATCCGGAATAAAGAGGACAAGGACAACCCAAGTTGTTATCAGCGCTCAGTTCAGAAGCCTGCATCTCTGATGGTATGGGGTTGCATGAGTGCGTGTGGCATGGGCAGCTTACACATCTGGAAAGGCACCATCAATGCTGAAAGGTATATCCAAGTTCTAGAACAACATATGCTCCCATCCAGACGTCGTCTCTTTCAGGGAAGACCTTGCATTTTCCAACATGACAATGCCAGACCACATACTGCATCAATTACAACATCATGGCTGCGTAGAAGAAGGATCCGGGTACTGAAATGGCCAGCCTGCAGTCCAGATCTTTCACCCATAGAAAACATGTGGCGCATCATAAAGAGGAAGATGCGACAAAGAAGACCTAAGACAGTTGAGCAACTAGAAGCCTGTATTAGACAAGAATGGGACAACATTCCTATTCCTAAACTTGAGCAACTTGTCTCCTCAGTCCCCAGACGTTTGCAGACTGTTATAAAAAGAGGGGATGCCACACAGTGGTAAACATGGCCTTGTCCCAACTTTTTTGAGATGTGTTGATGCCATGAAATTTAAAATCAACTTATTTTTCCCTTAAAATGATACATTTTCTCAGTTTAAACATTTGATATGTCATCTATGTTGTATTCTGAATAAAATATTGAAATTTGAAACTTCCACATCATTGCATTCTGTTTTTATTCACAATTTGTACAGTGTCCCAACTTTTTTGGAATCGGGTTTGTATTAGTTTTTAACCTGACAGTGGCAAAATACAGCAAAGCATACAACTGCATCAGAAAACATGCCATGGGGACATTCCTGAGAATAGACAATTACAGATCTAACATAATTCACATTCAAAACATTATTATACTGAGTAAAGGAATACTTTATAGAAATAGGAAATAAAGAGATACAAACACAATTTTAAATGGACTCTTTTATACAAAAGGATACAATTACACTTTGATGAATACCCTCTCTGTGGAAAGGTAAAGTGGAAGAACTGCTTTGTTATTGTTTTTTTGTGCTGCATTTATATAAAATATTGAAGTATTTCTCTTTTCTTTTTATGCAGCCTAAAATAAATAAAATCCTACTGAGATAATTATTTAGGAGGGTAATGTATAATTGTGATGCTTCTAGCAATTTGGAGGTTTTCTAGGTTTGTTAGCGGGATGCCTCTGAAAAAAAAAGATTTTTAAAAAGTTTAGCAAAAAAAGGCTTTCTTAGGAGCCCTAATCCTGCTTTAATAACCTAAAATCGGTCAAAATGTAGGGTGGTACATGATTTCTATATATAGGCCTATCATGATTATATTTCTTATATAACCTATAATTTGTAAACATATATATAAGCTAACTGGTAAATATAAATATTTATATAATTTATTTAAATGGTAAATATAAATAATATTTAGATCGACAAACTGTACTGTATAAGATTTCTTTCTAACTGAAAGTAATCTATAGGCTATCCGCTGCCGTTTTCAAAGAATGGCGCAAAACTATGACATTTCATTCACTGACGCGGCAACGCATAGGCTACTTACTTGCCGGACAACAGATGTTGTGCCGACTTTTGCACCCTGCCAGATTATGCACCCCCTACTATTGGTAGGTTTAGGAGTAGGTGTGGGGGAGGGGTTAGGATTAGGCAATCAGGTAGCGATTTCAACGAGGGGGTGCATAATCTGGCAGGGGTGCAGAATTCGGCAACCCGCGAAAATAAAAGCTTGCTGATTTTAAATTTGAAAATGATGAAAATTCATATATACACACACATATATGTGTGTGTGTGTGTATGCATTTTATTTTTAAGTTTACTATAAATTTAAGTTTAAGTTTACTCACTTTTTATTTTAAAATATAATAGTATTATCACACTTTATAATCATTTAAGGCACATATCGTTATTATTGTTATTATAACGTATTCATTATTTGCAGCAAGCTTGAAGAGCAACATGACTAAAGCCTTAGCTATTATAAAATCCTGAAGATTGAGAATGTCATATCAGAAAATGTTGGTATGAAGTTAAAGTGGAGAGAGGTTAGATCTGTGGCTGGCCGACCTCCTGATCTTCAGCTCCTGTTCATATCGCTCCAGCTGAGTCCAGAATCCAGGGTTAGGCTCAACTACTGATCGGGCACTTTTTACTACCTGATAGAACAATTAGGAATTACAGAAGAGAAATAGGAACTACAGAAGTAATACACAACATTAATTTATGGCATAAAAATCTAGAATGCTGTGGCTTTTCATTATCAATTAGGCTGCATTCAGTAATGATTAGAATATGAGTGATGTATATTTTGATGTATTGTGGCTGCTTTTATTTTGTGCATTTTATATTCATTATATATTATAGTTTTGTTTTGTTTTGTTTTACCTTGCTGCCTATACACTGTAAAACCCAACAAGTTAGGGTAACTCAAACCGTTTGAGTAAACAAATTCCCCTTGACTTAAACCATGTAAGTTTTAAAACTTGCAGTTAAATAATTAAGTGATTAATTAAGTGCTGATTGAGCATTAGTGATGAACACCTGCTGTTAACAAACAGAATCACTGAAGAAAAGAGAAACACAAGAACTACTACAACTGACTTCAGACACAGCCTTAGATGAAATCAACTGTACATTAAATCTCTCAAAATCTGATTAAACAACCCCACAAACAGCATCACCAGCTCCACTTATTAATAACCAGACTGACTTTATTTCTGTCAGACATCTACAGAAGATCTTATTGAAGATCTTATTGAGTAGACATCTACAGAAGATCTTATTTAACATCTAAACCTAACAGAGGTTTAGATGTTGATTTAGTTTCATTTGAAGTAACCATGTTAGAGATCAGTGTCTGCTTTAGTTGTGCTCTTGACCCTTGACTTCTGTGTTAGTTTTTCTTTCTGGTTGTTGTAACCATGTGTTCCTCGAACATATTTGTTATAACTCAAAAGCTCAGAGAAAATGATTAGTGGTTGATTGTTATATATTTATAATGACAATCATCTATTAGTGAACTGATCTCATTGAGAGTCTAATCTCAGTACTGAGTCCAGAATCCAGCACTTAGACTCACACAGACATCAATAATCAACTTATGAACCTCAACAATGGTGACCATTAAACAAGACAAAAAAAAAAAATCATGCTGCAATGCATGCTGGGTACTAGCATAGTACAAAACTCATCCATGGCTCCCAGCATGCATTGCTGCATGATTTTTTTTTTTTTTATTGGTCACCATTGTTGAGGTTCATAAGCTGATTCTTGATGTCGGTGTGAGTCTAAGTGCTACCATAGATGAAAACGTTATGTGGACAAACTGTTTGGAAAGTCCTTTATATTAACTGACTGTCACAACCACTGGCTCTTAAAATCACTTTTACTATAATCAATCCAACTTCCATTTAATCAGAGATTAGACACGCAATGAAACTATGCTCATGCTCAATGAGATCAGTTATCTAATAGTTGATTGTTATTATAAATACATAACAACCAACTACTGATCACTTGCTCTGGGCTTTTGAGTTATAACAAATATGTTTGAATAACACATGGTTACAACAACCAGAGAAAAGTAAGAACGAAAAAAAAACTAACGTCAAGGGTCAAGAGCACAACTAAAGCAGACACTGATCTCTAACATGGTTACGTCAAATGAAACCATACATCAACATCTAAACCTTAGTTAATTCTCAATAAGATGTTCTGCAGATGTCTGACGGAAACAAAGTTAGTCTGGTTATTAATAAGTGGAGCTGGTGATGCTGTTTGTGGGGTTGTTTAGATCTTGAGATTTAATGTATTTTATTTCAGTTGATTAAAGTTAGTTGTTGTTCTTGTGTTTCTCTTTCTTTCAGTGATAATGGTTGATAACAGCAGGTGTTCATCAATAATGCTCAATCAGCACTAAATGAATCACTTAATTATTTAGTGAACTCAACTGAAATAAGTTCAGAGCACTCATAACTGTTAGTTGTAAAAACTTAAATATTTAAGGCAACCAGTTACCTCAAATTTTTGAGTTAACTTAACTTGTCAGGTTTTTAAGGCAATCGGTTTACTCAAACGGTTTGAGTTACCCTAACTTTTTGGGTTGTGAACTCAGCTGAAATAAGTTCAGACTACTCAAAACTGTTAGTTGTAAAAACTTAAATATTTAAGGCAACCAGTTACCTCAAATTTTTGAGTTAACTTAACTTGTCAGGTTTTTAAAGCAATCGGTTTACTCAAACGGTTTGAGTTACCCTAACTTATTGGGTTTTACAGTGTATGTCTGCTTTTCCTTGTTATAATATAAACCAATAAATTATCAGCAACCAATAAAAATAATTAATGACTGCACATATAAATAAAGTTTCAAATACCCATTTAAAAAAAAAAAAAAAAAAAAAAAAAAAAAACTTTAATTTAGAAAGAATTTACGCATAAGCTGCATGTGCCTGACTAGAACTGTTTCATATCAGACTTCAATTTGACATAAAGACTATTCATACCTGGAAGGCATCTGTCAAGGTGAGACCCTGGTGCTTCATTAAATAGGCCACACAGACAGTAGCTGAGCGACTGCGTCCATTCTTGCAGTACACAACAGTGCGGCCTCCCCGTTCTGCCTCACTGGCTATGGCATCAGCACAGCGGTCAAAATACTTGAAGAGGTCTTCTTGAGGGTCATCATATACAGGTACACGCAAAGTGCTTACCCGCATAGAGGGAAAGGGTTGCTGCTTGGAAACATTAATACAAAGAGTGACCTCCTCCTTCTGGATAAGTTCATTGCTACAGGCTGACCGGGCATTACTGATCAGCAGACAGTCTGTAACTGTGCTTAACTGCAGCATCTTTAACTATATGCTTGCATATATTTGACTATATGACTATATGAAGGAACATCATAAGTATTGAATAATCATTATAATCACAGGTCCACTGGGTCCTGCAGTCACAGTGGGAAATAGCTTGATGTTTCATTTAATATATGTAGTCATTTCATTTAAATTCTGAAGATACTAATGTTATTACAATAGAGGTAGATGCATACAGTAGATCAGATACTAAATTATTACATATACTGCATCAGCAAGGAGAATGGTCAGATGTTTCAACCTCGTCTTAATGCCCTTACACAGACAAGTCTTGTGAGCTGTTAATTAAATAAGAAAGGAGAGAACATTATTAGTTTAGAACAAACACACACACAAAGGTAAATCAATAAAGGGAACAACACTTTTGTACAGTAACCTGAATGTACAGTAAAAAGTATTGTAATTGTTCACTGGGCATGCTCCAACACCATGTTTAACAGCGCGGATATGCTTAAGGTGAGTTCACGCAATATCAGAATTCCAGCAATTACGAGATTCCAACTTGTAAAAAGCGTACACGTCCTCGTAGAACTCGTAATTACAATTTGTGAACTGGGAGTTTTCTGAGAGCTACGACTTGTACCACGTGACCGCTGTACCACATGACCACCGCAGGCTCTGTTTGAGCTCTGTTTAGTTGATAGTGTTGCCATAGAAAAGCATAATTCCGAGTCCGAAGACGTGAACAGCTCCGAACGTCACGTGTTGTCATCTCAAAATTACGGTAATTACGATATGGCGTGAACGCAGCATTATGCTCATTCCACCCTCATTCAAAACACGACATAAACATTGAGCTCAGATTAAGAAACCATTCTGACCTGCAGATTAGGCATGGGGATGATCCTCGAAGCGGATGTGCCAGAGCTTCATCATCCTGACCGCCACAACAGTCCCAATGACAGGAAAAACGTGCAGTGAACGCACATGCAGCTTTTACCCCGCCCATTTATGCCAAGAATCGCCTTCCTCTCCTTCAGTAACCAGTGTAGGATTAAAAATAGCAACATTACTTGAAACCTAAACTTGACATACAGTTGACACAATCTAGATTTTTATATCTATGCTGACGTTTTGTCGCTGAAAAAAAAATGTTTTGGCCTTTACAGTCCAAACAATTAAGCAGTTTAATAATTTTTCCGCAGTTGCAACACAATTTGTTGGCACAAGTGTATTGAGATTTGAAAAAAATAAGATCTCTTCTGTTTATTTATGGCAATCGAATCATAGCCCCACCTAATGGAAAGTTGTGTATTCCAAATTTTAATAAATAGTTCAGTGTCATTGTATGTAAAATACACTTTCTCAGTTTTCATTTTATGTTAACTGAAGAAAGGACGTCATATGTTGTTTAGAATGAGGTGAGAGTAAGTAACGTACACAAGAGTAAGCAGAAATGCTGGGTTAACTAACCCAAATAATCAAACAAATAACTAAATAAATAAGCAATATTAAATAGTAGTAATGATATAACTACTTATAAATAATGCGTAGTATGTTCTCCACCGCATTTGACTGACAGGTATATAAACATGCAGTGAGTGACGCAGTTCTCCCGCCGATGCGTCTGACGTCATGACGTCGTTTCGGAGTTCAAAGCAACGAGAAGAGCGGAAGCCTCGAGATGGAGGCAGGGGGTTAATTAAACGCGAAAAATAGCGAATTAACGCGCACTCTGGAGACAGTTGAAATTTCATTTTCAGAAAGACATTACAATAGTCTCCACAAGGAAGAGTCGTGTGTTAAATTTAGATTAATAGACTCAGTCAGCACTGGATATTTTGGGTGAGTTTCTCAAGTATTGACCGGGCGCCATTTAAACACGCTGTGCGGGAGACAGGAAAGAAATACCCACACTTACAGCCGGTACACAGCTATCTGCTTCAGCGGACAGATTCTGCACTCAAATAAACACTTATTTAAGGAGATTCTGTTCTCATTCTGGTAGACAGTGAAAATGTGGCCTGTTTGTAAGGGCCTGTGGTAGCATCAGGTATTGTGTTAGCCAGCTAAAGGCTAACAGACCTCGAACTGAAGAGAGACATTTGTCGACCTCGAACAAGAAACTAACTTGCAGGTATAAATTATGCATTAGTCGCCAATTCAAGTTTTGTTTTAGCGTCTACATTTAAGAGATAAATGTCTTTAATAATTGAGTCGTGTGTTTTACTAAGTTTGAAATTGAGCTCTGCGTTATTACGTGAGTGCGGTGTGTAACACGCCACCTAAAAAAAGACATTAAACAATTTTCATAAATGTTTTTCTGGCATTCACAAACCCCTCAATGTTACCCAAATAACATTTTTATGTCGAAAATTTCAAGTCCAGTCGTGTTGTACTTGCGAATGTGCAAAATTGCACAGGATGTACGATATGTTTTCCATTAACAGCTCTTAAATTCAGTCCTTTTTCAGAAATGCAGCAGCATCGACTTGACTCTCAAAATATTTTTAATGCAACTATATGCTGCATTTATGACGAATACACGTTTAGTCACACTGATAATAAAATGTTCTCCCTTTTCATCTTAAGTACATGTTTTTTTAAATCATTAACCTTAGTGTTAATGGAGGGGCTGATTACTTGTGTACAGAAGAACGAGTAGTTGGAATTTGCATTGTTTTTTGTTTCTTGTTTTTACCCTTTTCTCTCCCTCACAAATTAATAATTTGCATAAGCTTTAAGGGGGTTTAGAGTACACTAGGACAGTGCTTCCCAATTGGTTTTGGTTCTGGTCCCAAATTTTACATTGAACCTGACAACATTGTTACACCAATAAATGTAGGCTAAATTTAAGGAGCAAATCAGGTAATAATGCCTCTTAAGCTATTGACTACATTACCACGTTTTACAGTGTAAGTAACAAAGTTGGTTATTGTATTTTAAGACAAAATTGCTCTGAAAGTATACAGATCATATCTCTCATTTTTATTTACTTGCGACCCACCAGTTGAGAATCACTGCTCCAGAGGTTTTTTTTCTTCCTGAAGGGACAACAGCTATTCTGTCTAGGGTGCAATTTTGTTGATCTGAGATGTCCGATACACATACCCACAAAAAATACATATGTATGTGTGTACACTTGAGTACATGAATGCGTTTTCCTAGGCATTAGCAGCATCATTCACTCTCATAACACAGACTAGTTTGAACAGTTTAGTACACATATCTTAGAGTATTTGAGCCGAGTAAACTCTAATGGTGTCCAAGTAGGATACATGAGTTGTATTTGTATCGAGAGAAGTAATCCATCATTGACATCTCCTTTCTTATTTTATGAGTGAGCTAACAAGAAAATGACACGATTATTATTATTTTTTTTTTAGGAAAACAAAATGTTAGAGTGCAATGTATATCTGCTTTTTAGGAGTTAAATTTCAATAATTATTCGCCAACATTTGTATTCTAATTATTACACACCATGTATTTATTGCATACTAATTACAAGTTAACACATTTACTTAAAATCACAGGGAAATGTATCATACCTGGTTCTATTGCGATAACTAAATAACTGTAGTGATTTTGAATTTAGTCTTTTGCTTTTACAATGAAATGTCCTATACATGGTGTTGAGCCTGTTAGGTGCGCTTGGTACCATAAAACAATGAATTGAATCAGTCACTGATGTAATTCCATTTTTCATGTGTGCACTGTTTTATTATGTTTTTTTTTTTTTTTTTTTGGAAAAGCAGTGGAGCTAGCACTCCACCATTTGACTATTTTGATCATAATGGTTTTAATTGGAGGATGTCTTTTAGTGAATGCATATTTTTAATATTTGAAAGAATGTCAACTGATGTTTGTTTTTTGTTTTGTTTGTTTTGAACATTAAGTTATACTAGGTAAATTTATTTTGCTGTCTATGCTTCAAACTACATATGCCTAAATTAGAACCAAAGTTGTTTTAGATGCTACCCTATTTCATTTTGAAGGGTTACTGTGAAAAGCATGTTGCTTTTAAAGGTATTTTACGCTGTGGTTCCAGATGCTCAACGTCAATAAACATTTATGTAATTTCTCTGACATGTAAAATTATCCTGTCCATTAATATGGAAAAAGCTTTTAAATTCAGCTTGGGTTTGATTTGATATTGCTTGCACCATGCCTCAGCTTGCATTTGGAGCACCTTTTTATGGAAACCAATGTAAAATTGTGATGAATTTCTTTATAATGATTACAAGGGCTATTACACTTTGTGGTCTGTCATCCATTGTCACTTGTTTACTCTGTTTATTCCTCCTAAACACACTTAACATCCCAAAGAACTGTTTTGATTAATTACAATGTCTTATTAATTTGATGCTTAAGTTATGCTCAGGTTCACTTATGTAATGTAGTCAGTTTCTTGCACAGTACAGTTAGAGGTGTTTCTTATTTACCAATCGATGGTCTACTCTTTTTATTTTATTAATTTGTTGCTGCAAGCTAGTTTTGAGTTCTGGGAGCAAAATTATAACCACAAAAGTTACAGGTTAAATGTGCCAATATTTTGAACCATTTAGTGTTCTTTTAATACTCCAGGTGGTTTGAAATATTGGTGACTACATTAATTTGTTAATGTCTTTTCTGTTTTTGTGTCTTGTCTTTTTTTCTTGACCTCCGCAATTGGTTGTTTTGTGTTCATTTAAAGTGAGCCAGTGTAATATACCCTAAACTCATAGTACATTTATTTCTCACATCCTCAGGTGTTACAAAACCGTCACTATGGCAACAGATATTGGCTCACCTCCCCGGTTCTTCCATATGCCTCGGTTCCAGCACCAGGCACCTCGTCAGCTGTTCTACAAGAGGCCGGACTTTGCCCAGCAGCAGGCTATGCAGCAGCTCACTTTCGATGGCAAGCGCATGAGGAAAGCTGTGAACCGCAAGACCATTGATTACAATCCGTCTGTCATCAGATATCTTGAGGTATAAGCCTTACAAAATGTAACAGAGTGTGGCAGTGTAACATCTGGAAAATGTAACATCTGGCAAATTACTCCATTTCAGAATCGATTGTGGCAACGAGATCATCGAGATTTCCGTGCTATTCAACCAGATGCAGGCTGCTACAATGATGTATGTTTTACTACTACTTTGCTTAGTTCTCATGTTTATTCTTCAAGTTCATATATTTCTCATACTTTTTTTGCAGCTTGTTCCTCCCGTTGGTATGCTTAATAACCCTATGAATGCTGTTACAACAAAGTTTGTCAGAACCTCCACCAACAAAGTCAAATGCCCTGTGTTTGTTGTGCGGGTAAGTGTAAAGCTTTTGATTTGATGCTTTGTGTTGAAATTCGTCATTTCGCTATATAACCCATATACAGCCTACTCCTTTGGTTATTCTAAACCTTTTCTTACCCTTTTCTTGCCACCATATAGTGGACTCCTGAAGGCAGGCGACTTGTAACGGGTGCCTCCAGTGGGGAGTTTACTTTATGGAATGGGCTCACATTTAACTTCGAGACAATTCTTCAGGTATCCAGAGACCATATTTTAGATTTGTGGCACACCACCCTTACCTCACAACCTCAGAAGCTTGCTAAAAGGTCCTTATCTAATTATTCCTTTTTCTTTTTCTCTCATAGGCTCATGATAGCCCTGTCAGGGCAATGACCTGGTCTCACAATGACATGTGGATGTTGACTGCCGACCATGGAGGTTACGTGAAATACTGGCAGTCTAACATGAATAACGTCAAGATGTTCCAGGCTCACAAGGAGGCGATTAGAGAGGCCAGGTCTATACACAATCTACCATTTTCTGTAGTTAACCCAATCCTGTTACTGCCCCTGCAGGGGCAGTGCTCTGCCTGTAGGGGGCTTTCCTCAGTGCTGTCAGTTCTGATATACTCTTCCCTGTGCTGCTCAATGTTTATGTTCTTTATTATTAACACATGTGTGTTGTTGTTGCAACACTGCATTTATGTCACCTGTGGCTTTTGAGTTATGTATTCTCATCTTTTATATACATAACTTCTATGTACAGAAAAGGTGTATTTTTCACACTTTTAAATAAAGTATTCGCAATTATTTATATTCTAAGGTGATGACATACAGTCTAGAATAAAGAAGGGGGGGGGGTGACCGTTAAAAAGACCCTCAGGGACTAAAGTGTTTGTTGGAAGGGTTTCTTGGAGCCTCCATAGTGGAGGAGATTCTTGCACTGGGCAATTTAAAGGAAACGCACATGACTCTTACGTTTCAGTTCACAATGGTTTACCAGTGAGACAGGAGCTGTGCTGGCCCTCCTGGCCATCAGAGTCTTTGTCACGCTTTCAGTCAGTCCCTAATAAAAATTCTGCCTCTAAATAAAGATTTATAAGAATAAATAACTCCAATATTTACTTTTATACAACTCTACGGGTATAAATGCACATGGAAACATTTTCATCCACATTGAAATCCAGGTTTATAATTCATTGCCACTCCCTTTTATTTTGTTAACTCTGACACAATACAGAGTATGTAATGTCCTTTCTAATGCAATAAAATGCAATTTCTTCTACAATATTTTTAAAAATAAAAAATGAAGCCACATATTTAAAGCCTGAGGTATTAGATCATCAAAATGGCTTATGGGTTGAAGTAAAACAGACTGAAGAGAGGCTTTCGCTCACTTCAGTGGTTTATTTCTGCTTTTTCCTATGCTTTAAAAAAATTGAGTGCGTAGTAAGAACATCTGAGCACTGTGGGTAATGTTTGTACTTTACGGTGTTAGGTGGATTGATACGTCTGCCATATTTGTTTGTAGAAATAGCAAAATAATGGTGTGTGTTTAGAGGTCAAAAGTAAGTTGGTGAACTGAGGCAGGCTCAGTTTTGCCAAATGCTTGAACCAGCTTGTGTGCCCTCTGGAAGGAAGAGCAGTCTGTGTAGGGATGATTGTATTTGAAACATACCTGATTATATTTATTAATTGAACTAAAGTAATAACCTTTCATGTGCTCATTCTATTTTCTGATGTTTTACAGCATTGATCAGAATACAGAGAAATGTGCAGTCAGTGTTAAATATGTCTTTAATTTTAGCTTGTGGTATTAGAGATGCATTTAAAAAAGTTATGATAGGATTGTTCTGTAGAGTGAGTTGTCTGCTGGAGATGGATGGTTCCTTGTCAGATCCACTCAAAGGGCCCCTGCAGGGTGTAAGGTGTCCACCCCATAGGGAACTGCTATGTTATCCTTCATTGTTGATTCTCTCCCTGCTGTGTCTTCAGTTTCTCTCCTACGGATAATAAATTTGCCACTTGCTCTGATGATGGAACTGTACGCATCTGGGACTTTCTCCGCTGTCATGAGGAAAGAATTCTGAGAGGTATGTTATATAAGTGGAGATATTCACAAAAGCTTTCCTTTAAACATAAAATGACACTGTCATCTGGATTCACAAACAGTATTCACATTACCTTTCACACACCTGTTAACTTTTTTTTTTTTTTTGCTTTCTTTGGTCATTTACATGGATCTGCAATTTGTTTAAATATTCATTAGACTTTGTGTTTGAGATTGTAACTAATATTTGACTGATCAAGCACTGAACCTGGTTAAATCCTTTTATAATATCTAATAATGATGAAGACCGTTCCCTGTATGTTGACAGTGTTTTGTACCTTTTTTTAAGGAATGCATGGTATTTCTGTAGAATTTTCAAATGTATATTAAAAACCCCTCCTAAATATTTCTGCACACTATTTGGTGGTTGAGACTAATAACCCCCTGTTTTGTTTATTATAGTATTATATTTACTAAACATGAATTGTTTAGTAAATATTGTAGGGCACTACTGCTGTAGTACTACAGCCAAGCAATCTCAAAAAATAATTTAGCAGTAGAAATGGTTAGATATCTTTTCTCAAATAAAATCATTTGTTCTTTCTTCAGTCTTTCTTTCAAACAGATTATCAAATCTAGCGATGAACAGCTGTCTAAAAATTGTTAATACCCACTTCTGTTGACTTTTAGTTAAAGTTCCTTTTGCCGTAATTTAAAATATTTGCGTTTATTGCAATGCAATGAAGATGAGGTATTGGTCTTTTTCAATATCAACATGTATAAATGTATAATGTATAACCTGACCTGTACCATTTAAAAAAATTAACCTTAAATGCACAGACATCATCACATGATGATAAACTTATTTCAAACTGTTTAAAAAATACAATACCTTTTTTTTTAATCATTTTTCTATTCAGTTCAATAATAGTACCAGTCAAATGTTATGTCAGATTTAATGTGTTGGTGTGTGTGTGTGCAAGAGAGAGTAAGTAATGCAAATAATTTGTGATTGACTGTATATTGAAGCTTTCTGGTAAAATAAAGATTAAAAACCTTGTGCATAATACCTGTACCTGTTAAGCCAGTGAAAAAAACACCCTGAATTCCAGACATTTAGTAAAGGGAGGGGGGGGGGGGGTTGCATTTCAAACTCAATTAAGGAAGGCACAATATTGTTGTTTTGACAGTTAAAAGTGTTCAGACTTAGGACTATAATCAAAGAAACACAACATTATTTGAAAAGGTGAAAAGCATAGGTTTTACACATTGTAAGACCTTTCACATTAAATGAAATGTTTCTCCACTTGTTAGTGTCCGAATGCTGCATGGCTTTGAGCTATGGCACTGTCCCATTTGCAGTGATCTGGACTTGTATCAACAATAGAAATATATATATATAATATATATATATATATTCACTCTAAATAACTTTAAGTTCAGACTTTACTCCTTTTCCTCTTTGTGCAAATGCACAAGCATCTCAATCAAATAAAAACACAGCTATTAAGAATTCATGCAGCTTTACCCAGACATTAAGAATGTCTCATGCTCACTTAATTTTTTTTTTACACCAATTGCACAAAGTGCCCTTTAAAATAATGCTGCCTTTATTCGCTAGTCAAAGTGTCACTTCTCAATGTTTTTTTTTTTTTTTTTTTTTTATATATATATATATATACATTATTTTACTGATTCAGTGGCATGTGACTCAATACGACATGGAGTTTAATCCAATATAATGTTTTTTTTTTTGTTCTAGCTGTTACTTAGCTTGTCTTTTTCATTATAGAATTGTAATCAAATATTATAGCATACCTATGATCTATATGTAATGCTAAATTTATGATCAAAGGTTAAAAAAAGTGTTACTCTAAAAATGTTGTTCTGAAATAGGAAAGAAAAATTTGTGCAAATACATGGTTTCTTTTTTATGTGTTTCCAGGTCATGGAGCAGATGTGAAGTGTGTCGATTGGCATCCCACAAAGGGCTTGGTGGTGTCCGGCAGCAAAGACAGCCAGCAACCTATCAAATTTTGGGACCCAAAGACTGGGCAAAGTTTGGCAACACTGTAAGTTAGCAGACGCCTGTAAAACACAAAAATATTGTAATCTTTGTTGCCCATGCTCAAATGGTTTGTTAACAGATGAGGTAAGCCTTTTGACAAAAATGTTGTTGCATTGCTAATCTTGGTTTGAGTTTGAGTACTTAATCTAGAAAGAGAGATTAAGAAGGGCAATTCATTTTGTCTTGTTACGTTTTGTCCTTAGACATGCACATAAAAACACAGTCATGGAGGTGAAGTGGAATCTTAATGGCAACTGGCTGTTGACGGCATCACGTGACCATTTATGTAAACTGTTTGACATTCGCAACCTCAAAGAGGAGCTGCAGGTTTTTAGAGGACATAAGAAAGAAGCCACAGGTATAATCCTAATGAGAATGTGTATTAATCTCCTGCAGGTGAAGCAGTGTGTTGTGTACTTGTACGTTGTATGCATATACATTTTCTCTTTTTGGTTGCAGCTGTAGCTTGGCACCCAGTTCATGAAGGCTTGTTTGCCAGTGGAGGCTCTGATGGATCACTGCTATTTTGGCATGCAGGGTAAGCACCTTTCAGATCCTCTCTGTACTGTTTAACCATGTACGGTTAGTATTAGTCAAAAAGTAATACTCTGTGGAGTAATTTCAAATTGTGTGTTATTATTTGACTGCTGAAGTTGAAATATTTTGCTAGTGTGGAGAAAGAGGTGGGAGGAATGGAGATGGCTCATGAAGGAATGATCTGGAGTTTAGCCTGGCATCCACTGGGCCACATCTTGTGTTCTGGGTCTAATGACCATACCAGGTAAGTGTGTGTCAAAAAACATGCATGTGTCTATTAGTTGTTAAATTTACAAAAAATTCAGTAGGTAATACCAATACATGTGAAATTTTACAATTCTCGATACCAGTTCTTTTTACCACAGCAAAAAAAAATATGCTACTGAACACTCCTTTATTTATAGCTAAATTTTAATACACAAATTAAATGTTGCATGCAGTTAAGTAAATATTCAAAACAAAGAAATTAATGATTATGAACCTAAAATGCTCTAGTTTGCATAGACTCTAGCTCATTGCTCTGTGATCACTTCCTCAGCAAATTTTGGACAAGGAATCGGCCTGGGGACAAGATGCGGGACAGATACAATCTGAACTTGTTGCCTGGAATGTCAGAAGATGGAGTGGAGTATGGTTAGTATTCCTTGATCTCATGCAATTTAAAAGCCCTATAGAGGATTTACATATTAATTCATAATGCTTTATTTTGGGTAATTCTAGATGACATAGAGACCAATAGTGTTGCAGCCATTCCTGGCATGGGGATCCCAGAACAACTGAAGGCTGCCATGGAACAAGAACAAACTGGTTAAGACACTAATACATGCACAGTCATAGTCAATATTTATTGAAGTTCAGTTGATTGGTTATATATAATTGGTATTTATGTGCTCAGGCAAAGAGATGGTGGCAGAGCCTGAGATGAGCATTCCAGGGCTGGACTGGGGAATGGAAGAGGTCATGCTGAAGGACCAAAAAAAGCCCCCGACTAAAAAGGTTCCTTATGCAAAGCCAATTCCAGCTCAGTTTCAACAGGTCAGTATGATCATCTAATACATATGTTTTGGTAGCACTGTCAGCAGGGCTTGACATTAACACCCGCCAAATGCTATTTTGTATAGCCTGCAGTAACAGAGCTCGACATTAAGGCCTAATCTAGGGCTGCAACTAATGATTACTTTGATAATCGATTAGTTGGTTGATTATTTTCTTTTTTCTTTTTTTTATTGACAAAAAGCTATTTCCACATTCTGTCCAATGTTCTTCAAACAAACGTGCCAACTGAATGCTACGAAAACATACAGTGCTTAACAATTTATTAGACCACCTGTCATAATAATGAGAAAACACAAATATTTTAGGAATTTGTCAAAGAATTGTTTAAATCTAAAACTGTTATTGTCATTTATTTGGCAAATAACAAACTGAAACAACTAAATAGTATTTATTCACATAATAAAAAAAGGCCTCCTGCCAGACTAATGCAGACTGCCTGCATTAGTCTGGTGAGTAAACTAAAAAAAAATGACAAGCCAATGGAGATTCTATTGCCAAGGTGTCCATAGAGGGTTGATAATATTTACAATAATCAATTGAATTTGATAGGCGTCTCTCACATTGTCCCACAGAAACATTAAAATAGTGTAGATTAGTGTGCAATGTTTTATAATAATAATGTATTCTATTTAGTGTCCATTTCATTCATTTAACATTTAATATTGGGGACATCCAAGTTATTTGACATATTTGAACATTTTTATAAAAAGTAACAATAGTTACTTTCCATGGTAATTAGTTTATTTTATAATGATGTAACTCAGTTACTATTTGTGAGAAGTAAATAGTAATATAACTAATTACTTTTTTAAAGTAACGTTCCCAACACTGCATACTATACAATGATTTATTGCTTGTCTTTGTTGAATAATACAGAATATAAAGAGCTTTAAAAAATAATCGTATATTAAATCGCAATATTGGTCAAAAAAAAAATCACAATTAGATTATTTTCCAAAATCGTTCAGCCCTAGTGTTAACCAACAGGTAAGAGTAATGTTCTGCAGGAACACGTGTTCACTTTTTGATCAGTCACGTACTGTAATTTCTTTATCCTGTAAAAGGCGGTTATGAAGCGTCTGATATTTATATTCAGACAGTTACACGCTGTTATCCCTTTACAGTTCCTACTCTCATAAAATACGTGCACTACATGTTGACTTGTAAACATTAATTTAACATTCAACAACAGATATTTCAGCACAATGAATGTTTTTGCGCTGAATATGGTCTCACTCTCTGACGCGCGTTCACACCCGCCGCGCCAGCCCGGTGCTCATTCAGTAAAGATTTAAACTTAACACAGACTGTCAGGATGGAACTTTATGCAAAAATGGAAATGTTCATGTGAATTTGTGGCATTTACAGATAAGGATATGACCGTAAACTTAAAGCGTTTGCGCTGAGGACGCACACGCATCTGTCAAAGTGCCTGACAGGGCAAGCCATTACGCTAATGCATTAACTTAAAGCTTAAAATAAAGAATTCTCATGTTTTGGGCAGCTTGGATCACGTACTTCTCCCGCAGCATCTCATTCTGTTTCCTCCATTATTTTTAGATGCATTTTGTCCATAGAATATATGAAATTATGAATATGTATATATATATATATATATATATATATATGATATAACTGATTTAAAACACCAAGCTCATATCATTATTTTTTCTGTTATAATTTTGCAATGTAAATACATTCATGCTACATTTCAAGATCATTAAACTGTCTGTGTAAATGCGTCTAAATGCCACTTCAGCTGCTTCTGTTTCTTCTGCAGTGGAAATATAATTTTTGCTATTGGTAACAGCCCAGTCTTATTATATAAAGTGAAATTATTAATAAAATGTAAAAATTGGAGATGAAAGTTGACACATGCATTTAATACATTTAGGGAAAATGGCTTTAAATGGGCAAAAAATTACCTGGAAATCAATTTAAATAAATTGTAGTATGCAGTAACTTAAGTCATATAAAACATAATTTCCCAAAAACAAAATTGTGGCCAGTGAAAATGCTGAGTGGCTAGTAAATTTGGAAAACCACTAGCCACAGTGGCTGGTGAGCAAAACGTTAATGCCAAGCCCTGACTTCTAGACAGGTTTTGGTCTTATAAGTTATAATTTGGCTAGATGTATGTTTCTCACTTTTTGATTTACTCATTAGGCCTGGGCAGAGAATAAGGTTCCAGCTATGCCTCCTGGAGAGGTTCCAAAGGAAAGGAAGGATGAGAAGACCGTAGATGGCAAAAAGAAGACCCAAGCAGAGATTGAGCAGGAAATGGCTGCCCTGCAGTATACAAATCCAAAGTTGCTCGAGGTCTGCAAATATGATGACATATAAAATTTTAGCATTGTGCTGTAAAACTGTGAATAACACTGTATTATGCATATACACTTCTTAATTTATTAATAAAGAAATTGTTTTTGTCCATAGCAACTGAAGATTGAGCGAATGGCACAGTTACAAGAGCAGGGAATGCCTCCCCCTGCTGGACAGTCAGGGCCAATGCCACCCTTTCCAGGGCAGGGTGGTCCGATGCCCCCTCCAACACAAGGCTTCCCTAAGTCCATGCCTTCACAACAAATGCCGCACAACATGCCTCCAATGGGACCAGGTGGAATGCCTGGTCCTTTCATACCTCCAGGCCAGATGGGTCCACCAGGACCTCCCATGCACCAGGGTCCCCCTCCTCAGGGCATGATGGGTCCAGACATGCATGGACCGCCACGTCATCCAGGCGCTCACAGGAACATGGGTCCCCAGGGTCCTCCTGGCATGCCGCCTGGCCCCAGAGGCATGCAAGGACCTCCCCCAACAGGAATGGCCCCAGGTTCTGGTGGACCTCCAGCTGGTATGATGGGACCGCCACCACGAGGACAAGGGCCACCACAGGGAGGTATGATGCATCAGGACATGAGGGGGCCTGTGCCTCATGGAAACATGATGGGTCCTCAGGGACCCATGCCAGGGAGTATGATGGGACCTCCACCCAGGACGCATGGTAATATGCAGGGCATGGGAAATATGCATGGAATGGGGCCTCCTCCAGGGGGTATGCATGGACCACCAAACAACATGCAAGGGCCACCAGGAAACATGCAGGGCCCTCCACCATATATGCAAGGCAAACCACCACACATGGGTGAAGGAAACCGTGGACAGTTCAACCAGGTGAAGAAACAGTTGGGATAAACACATCCATGAATGTTTAGGACAAAAAGATGTAACTGAATAAAAGTAGATATATTGAGTAGATTATATTGCTGAAATGTTATGCATGTCTTTCAGGGACAGAATCCTGGGCCTCAGTCAATGATGCATGGAATAGGACAGCAGGGTCCTAACGGAAAAGGTAATACTCAGTGAACAACTCTAGTGGGAAGAAAAGTTATTCATATGCAAGACACTTTAATCAAGACTAGTATGTAAGAGTTAATAGCGACTTGTTCGAATTTCCCTTTCTCTTTGTGTCAGGAGATGGTCCTCGAGGACCACCTAACCACCACATGGGACCCCCACCGGAGCGACAAGGCCCTGGTCAGGGCACAGATGGAGGCCAGTACTGGGGTGATGATGGGGGTTATCAAGAGGGCTGGAGAAGAGGCCCTGGAGGTCCTGGGCAGGAATATTCTGTAGGTCACAGAGGAATCTCTGGAGGCCCATGGGAGGGCCAGGAAAGGTTTTCCTCACATGATGGAGAATACATGGGACATGACGGGTATGTTACATTCAGCACAATGTAAACCTATAAAGCTGATTTTGTTAAATGGCCAGAGTCCTGTGGATTAGAATCTGAAATTTGTGCCATGTGACACATCTTTACAGGTATGATGAGTATGAGGACACTGGTGAGGAGTTTGACCAGAGGCAGAGACGGCCACCACATGGAGATGACTCGTAAGTGTTACATGCCACATGAGATGCAATCCACAATTAGCTTAACTGTGTACTGACAGAAAGAAAAAAATAACTACTTTTCAAAAAGATTCTTAGGATTTAAACACTGGAAACTTAAGTCTAGGGCAGGGGTGGGAAAATTTTTTGACTCGAGGGCCACATCAAGTTTTCCACACCAAGTGAGGGGCCGTATAATGTGTATGACAAATAAAGCTTTGATTTTTTTTTTTTATTAAATTGACACTCACTACTGTACTGTATGTATACTTGTACACACATGGCAGTTCTATTCTTGTACCATCTCTGAATTCTTTATGAGCACTTTGACACAAATGAATGAATGATGCATTTATATAGTGCTTTTATTGTGTATTGCCATACACCCAAAGCGCTTTAAAATCATGTGGGGGGGGGGGGGGGGGTCTCTCCTCAACCACCACCAGTGTGCAGCATCCACATGGATGATGCGACGGCAGCCACAGGACAATGGCGCCAGTGTGCTCACCACACACCAGCTACAGGTGGAGAGGAGAGAGAGTGATGGAGCCAATCAAGTGGATAGGGATTATTAGAAGGCCATGATTGACAAGGGCCAGTGGAGGGAATTTGGCCAGGACACCGGGGTTACACCCCTACTCTTTGCGAGAAGTGCCATGGGATTTTTAATGACCACAGAGAGTCAGGACCTCGGTTTAACTTCTCATCCGAAAGACAGTGCTTTTTACAGTATAGTGTCCCCGTCGTTATACTGGGGCGTTAGGACCCACACAGACCACAGGGTGAGAACCCCCTGCTGGCCTCACTAACACCTCTTCCAGCAGCAACCTAGTTTTCCCAGGAGGTCTCCCATCCAGGTACTGACCAGGCTCAACCCTGCTTAGCTTCAGTGGACAACCAGTCTTGGGCTGCAGGGTGATATGGCTGTGGCTAATAGATAAGGTGCATTGGTGTACAAGTCGATTGATGTATAAGACACATTTTATCATTTCATTCAGAAATAATGTAAAATAAACAAAATGTTCACAAACATTGGAAACATGTATTTATATTCCCCTCACTCCACAAAAAATCCTGTTAATTTAGCAGTGTTCAGAACAGAAAAAGGAACGAAAATATAAGTAAAAAAACAAACACAAATTATAGTGGCATTCACTATAAACATTTATTATAAACGCCCAGCCTAAATATTTAAAGCGAAACTGAAACTAGCAGTGTGGTTGCTGGAAAATGCGCAATGAAATGCACTTGCCTTTCTCATTCGTCACCAATCCAAATGTCTGTCGCTTTGCACTTGACCTGATTGCTTTAAATATGTCGCCCCAGAAATAGCAGCATGTTTCAGATGATAAAAAAAAACATGATTTATAATCCAGAAAATAACTATATCCATTTTCAAAAAAATGTATGGAAAACTGAATTTTTGCTAAATAAAATGACAAATTATTTCCATTTATTTCCCACAAAATTACAGTGCTCGTGAGCAGGAGGATAAACTGGCATTTGTTCTCCTACTGGAAAGTCTAAGCATTTTTAAAACAGTAGGCTACAAATACAAAGCATTTTTTAAAACAAATAAACACTTTAACATTTTTAAAACAAGTAACCATCTACAATTGTGCCAGTTTTGCCCAGGGTGTATATTTAGAATTTTTTTTATTTTATATTTGAGCTGTGCAGCTTGGACGTGGCATCTGTCAAAAGTAGGCTAGGCACCTATCTTTAGCGAAGAAGCGGCACAGAGAGCCGCTTCTGTGACACTTCAGAAACGTGCCGCAACGTGGCCGATTAGCTCCGGTGGTCACGTCGGAGCAGTGCGAGTCACGTGACAGAGTAAATCAGGGGTAATATACCGCACTACAGGCTACGGAGCCATCTATTGGATTTTGTTGGCATTGCTTCAAATTAGCCATTTTGGACCAACTGCTTCACGGGCAAGCGGCAACCTCCCGCTCCCTTGCTTGAAACCAACACGGAAGTGACTAAAACTGCAATTCATCAACTGGCCGCTAGAGACTGGCTCCAGAAGGGAGTCGGTCCCATAGACTTCCCATGTTAAAATGCCCAACTTTAGAGCAGAAAAAAATGTTTACAGCCTGGTACAAAAAGTGGTTTTGGTCTATATAGGTAATCTTGCCCTTCATGACAACTGTGAGGGGGTGAATTTTTTTATAACTCATCTGTTTAAATTAAATTAAGCCTTAAAGTTCTGCCTAATTAAGGGCATGGCCACTTGAGTAACAGGTGGATTGCTGCTCTGCTCCAGGGTGTGAATTGGCTTTAAAGTAGGGCTGGGCGATATATCAAACGCGATGATCATGAGCATCTCGTCAGTAAAGCCGGTTCTGTGATTAGCGGTAAATCTCCATCACCTGCTTTCAAATGGAGCAGCATTTAATACACAGATCCGTAGATCACTGACAAGCTACGCAATATCGCGTTCATTATCGCAGATGAATTGCCTTCGATAATGAACGCGATATTGTGTAGCTTGTCTGTATATCGCCCAGCCCTACTTTAAATATTTTTATTTGTACAGAAAAATGTATTATAGGTAGGACACTGGAAATCTGGCAATTAGATGTTTTAATGGAAATGATCTGAAACTTGATTTTTACCGCTATATTCAGTGTTTCCCACAGACTTGGACTCTATTTGTGGCGCATATATGCAAATTAATTCTCTGCCAGCAGGAGGCGCTTTTAGAGTGTAACGCTGTACACAAAGCAGAGCTCCACTCACAAACACTTCTTTATCAGACATTACATGCAAGATGAAATGAAAATGACATCCAAAATTTTCTGAAGACATTCGGAAATTTCCTTGTAATGATCTTGTGATCATTGGCTAGGCTATAACATCTTGTATTGTGATTCAATTATTTTTTTCTGACTGTAATAACCAGACAAAAAGGTTAAACGTGAGTGGAAAGCGTTTTGCAACCAATTTATTTGCAATGTTTGCTAACATTAAAGGATGCAAGATGTACTTAGCCTATTGTTTTTACATTGAACTGAATTAAAATAGCTTAACCTACAAGAACGACTTGTGGATTGATGTGAATGCCAGCAGGAATAATGCTCCGAATGATTGTGAATTAAACATCTCCGATGGCGTTCATTGCAATGCAATTTGTCGAGTTAATAGAAAAGGTAGGAAAAGGATTTAATTGCGAACAGTTATTGATTTTGTGTGTGATACGCTGTCACGGCATTTGAGTCCTCACGTGCAGAAGTGGGCAGCCCCAGACTGACAGCTGGCACTGAGTGAATAGAAAAAGAAAAAAATTACTTTAAAGATTACACAGTTACACAGACATTAAACCTTTATAAACATGCAAACCTTTTATAGGCAGAATTGTTGATCAGCTTTGACCAGCATTGTCAACTGATTGATAAGTACATGACCTTTATTGTCTGGCTCTGAATGTGTAGATACCAGAGGGGTGGCCCAAGTGGTCGTGGTGGAATGGGCGGCTACCAAGACGAGTATGGTGGAGATGAAAGCTTTGATTCTCAAGAAGACATGGGCTCAGGTTGGGGAGGAAGAGGAAGACCACGTGGTGGGCCACCAAGAGGAGGTAAAACCTTTTCCATTCACCTGTCCATCAGCTCACCTTGCGTCCATTAAAACTGAGGTGTCAGGTTTGAACATGACATCTTTCTTAGGTGGTGTAGGAAGAAAGGGGCTTCTCCCAACTCCTGATGATTATCCCTGTCACTATGAAGGAGGAAGAAACCAGGAGGGCTGGGAGGGAGGGCGAGATTCAGGTAGAAGTGCATGAAGGGGATGCCAATAACTGTTCTTGTTGTTGCAGTACAGTTAGACATGCTTGATCTAATTCCTATTCCTTCACTGAGGCCATAATGCTGAGTGCACAGCACACTACATGATTTTAGCGCACAATTTTTGAGATCTGCAACAACAACAAAAAAAGATCAAAGTCAAACTGGAAAACAAGCTTGTTAGGTATGAGCATTCCAACATGTTCTATGACTTGCCTCAGAAACAAAAGCAATGTAGAGAGCATTGGCAAGAAATGACCAATGAGAAGGTGACAGGAAACCATGGGATCTCTGTTTAAGACATGAAGTAATACATGAACTTTTAGTAGGACATTAAGTATTATTAGTAAAATGAGATGTTGATGAAAACAGGATATAGTTTGTGAGCATCCTTTAACCTAACTTAGAATTCTTTATGAAGAACAGAAAGCCCTTGTTGCCCATGTCTGTCTTAAACATTGTATTGCTCCATTTTTATTTCTGTCACTTTAGCTTTATTTATCAGAACAAATTAAAACTTAAAACAAATGGAGCCTAAAACTGCTATTGTGGCAGCCACTTAAATAGATTTTGTCACTTTTTTTGGATGTTTTCATGAGAAAATGTTTTACACTACATATTAAGGATCTGATTTATGTGTAAATTTGTGTACATTGTCGACACTTGATATAGTGCACAGGTGGCAAACTCATTTCCTGGAGGGCCAATCTATTACTTCGGGTCCCGGGTCTTTTTAACATTGTGTGTAATACCCAAGTCGATCGGAGAACACCGCCCCCTCCATAGATCAGTGTCAGTCAACATGCGTATGTGTAACTTGCAGTCTGTAAAATTAGCAAGGGTGTAGGTTTGCTTTCGACATTGGTGGGGACATAAACCCAACCCCCCTTCTCTCTCTCCCCCCCCGTTATAATTCATATAGCTTACAGGGTTGTTGTTTTTTTAATAGTAACAGACAATAATTACACAATTTCGATTTTGTGAACCAACAACATCAGCATCAGAGCGCTGGGTGCCTTAATCACACATCACTTTATTTTAATATTAATTGAATTGGACCCAGGATGATTCGTTGCTGTAGTAACGAAACTCGTGCGCATCTGATTGACAGATAAACCGCACTTTCTTATATCAGTGTTGTTTTTTATTTTGTGGATATTTCAACTAACAGATTGATTTGTACATTCAGTTGAACAACATTAATTTAAAGTTAAAGACATTCCGCGGCGACTCAGGATGCTGTTCCGAATCCTGCTGCACCACAGAGTGCTACTTACATAGTTTACAAATAAAAAATCACATTATATTTGTCCCAAATTATTGTTGATGTTCATGACTTTATCCTAGGCTGAAAGATTGTGTATCTTTCTGCACAACGTTTGTCTTTCTGTCCGTTATATAGTGAGCTAATAATAGCCATAGATTGCGCTTTCTCTTTCCGTTTGCTCTGTTTTGTCAAACAAACACCGTACTTCAAACTCATCGATGCACCTTTGTTCATTCCTGAAGTGGGCTTTTATATTAACTGTTTTGGACTGCTGTCTTGAATTGGGTGCAATACCTGTAAGTTGTACCTGTGAGCGCTGCACTTCTCGTCCGGTGTGTGACTACATTCCTCACATGTATTAAATGCACGTCCTTTAGAGCGCGCAGTTTTCTAACGTATTTACTTTAACTTGTTAGGTAATATCAATGATATAACGTTTCAGAATCCAGATGCGTCTAAAATGACAAAAACATATACATATATTTAATTGTTTGATCAAAATGATTGCTAGGGACAGTTTGGTAGTGGCTGGATATTGGTAGAGACGCGTCCCCCCCTAATTCTACGCCCCTGAAAATTAGAGAGGGTGCTCGCTGCAGAGCCAAATAGGAGGAGCTAGAGCTCTAGCTCCTCCTCGCTGGAGCTCTAGCTCCCCCTCGCTGTATCTAGTGGGCGGGGCTTGAGGCATAATTAGCGACATCTTCATCCGGTAGCGCCATCTTTAAATCTCAGATCTGTCAAAACAAGCACCTACTATTTAAGTCTAGCAAAAACGCAACAGTTAAGATATTAAAAAAAATAAACGGTGATTGGAATACCCTTTAAATATGCGTGTACTCGAGAGAGGGCGGTAACGTTAAATGTATCTATGCAAATATTCTTTTTTATATTTATCTGTACAGCGCTTTTCACAATACATATTGTTTCACTGCAGCTTTACAGAACATGCATGTATATATTACAACGCTATATAAATGCTAATAAACTAATCACTACATCCCATTATTACTGATTTCATTCGTTTTAAAATGTGTGCTTAGTTTGGTCAAGTTTGTTGCTGTGGAACAGTGTGAAAGAATTTGAATGCTCTATCAGGGCCATCATGTGGTCACAAATAAACAAGATGAATGCAATTCAATGCTGGCTACCGTGTTTTGCATAAATCTTTATTAGTTTTTTGGGTTTTTTTAAGATAAAAGTATAGCCTACATGCAGATTAATAAATACACACACACTACATACAGTATGTATGTGGGCATGTATGTTTTTATGCACATTTACTATAAACACATACAGTAGTACTGATCAAAAGTGTGGGCACTATTACTATTTTTGAAAGAAGTCTCCTATGCTCAAGTCTGCATTTAATTGATAAAAAATACAGACAAAAACAGTCATATTTTGAAATATTACTACAATTTAAAATAATGGTTTTCTGTTTTAATGTGCTTTAAAATATAATTCATTTCTGTGATCAAATCTGAATTTACAGCATAATTACTCCAGTTATCAGTCACATGATCTTTTTCAGAAATCATTCTAATATGCTGATTTATTATCAGTGTTGGAAACAATTGTGCTGCTTAATATTTTTTATAACCTGAGATAATTTTAGGATTCTTTGAAGAATAAAAAAAACAGCATTTATTTAAAATATAAATATTTTGTAACAACATGCACTACTGCTCAAAAGTTTGGGGTCAGTATTTTTTATTTATTTTTATGTTTTTGAAAGAATATTAATACATGTATTGATTAAAAAAGTGATAGTAAAGACATACTGTAAGGAAAGATTTCTATATTTTGAAAATCCTAGGATTCAATCAATCAAGTATCACAAGTTCCAGAAAAAATTAAGCAGCACAATTGTTTCCAACACTGACAATAACCAAATATCAAATCTGCACATTAATAATGATCTCTGAAGGATCATGTGACACAAGACGAGTAAAGGCTGATGAAAATTCAGCTTTGCATCACAGAAATAATTATAAAGAATATTAAAACAAAACCATTATTTTAAAATGAAATATTTAAAAATATTGTTTTTGTCTGTATTTTTTTATCAAATAAAATGGAGGCTTGATGAGCATAAGAGACTTCATGAACATAAGACGTCTTTTAAAAACATTAAAAATAGTAATGTGTCTAATAGTAATAAATCTAATACTAATAGTAATGTATAGTGTGACTTTTGACCAGTACTGAATATAAACAAAAGACATCCTCTCACTTTTAACTGTTTCCACCAAATTTATTAATATGTGATCAATATCAAAAGCAGCAGTCAGTGTCTGGCCTGGCCATGAGCAGCTTTAAGTACTACATTGCATTTCATCAAGTTCTCAAACACATCTGGGTGTTCATATGGTCACATGTGGTTTGGCACTGCAGGACAACCAGCTGTCCTTCCTGTCTCCCTGTAGACATTTATTATTTTATAACTTCTTATTATAATATTTTATCTAGATTTATGATTTATTTTATGTTTAGATGCACATTTTGCTAATTTAGGTTAATAGAAACAATTAAATCCAGCGCAAACTTGTAGGACAGTGGAGTATGTGACTATTAAATTACATCTGTCTTCTCCCAAATGTTGTTGGAGTGGATACCTCACTAATCTCAGGCACATTTGTTAACTTGTTTTTCCTCTAGTGTGAGAAGTCACATGGCTGGTTTTAGACTACTGGACTGGTTAATTATTTACATAAAAAAATAGCATAATGCATAGCCTATCACATGAAGGCTGAGTCTATCTAAATTTACAGTCAATATTCCATTTAAATTTAAAATATAACAAAAAAAATTACAACTAGCCTGTTGGAGTTTATGCATTCACATTTGCATACAAAAATGGGCAGATTACAGTTCCTAGTAGAACTTTATTATTTAGCCTATTATTATAGTTAATATTATTATTATTTATTACATTAATCAGATGATTTAGTTCATAAATAACCCACACGTTAATGCGGTGGCCAAAAATGTAAGAGGGGTGCACAGAGAGTAAGCTTTCACATTGCCTAACTAATTTACATAATCATAGCAGACGCTTTTATCCAAAGCGACTTCAAAAGTGAGGAAACTATTCATCCTAAGGAGAAAATAATATAACAAGCTTACACAGATACATAGTTTAAACAGGTGTTAGAAGCACACCCATATCGTTTGAGCGTTTTATATAAGTATTTACAGTGGGAGAATCGTACGTTATTTGTTGACAAAGCATTATGAAAAAAAAAAAGTATTTACATAATGCCATTTGTCACAGAAACGATACTGACCATGCTGAAAATAATCATAATCATGACAAATATTAGAGAAAAATAAGCCAATAATATCTATGCCAGCATCTTGCGAATCAAAACAAACATTTACTTCTATTACGGTTGAACTCGCACTAACATTAACAGCCACATGGTGGCGCTTGATAGCGATTCAAGCCCCGCCCATTAGATCCAGGGAGGGGGAGCTCTAGCTCCTCCCATTTGGCTCTGCAGCGAGCACCACTTGGAAAATTAGGATGAGAAAAGTGTGAGCGGGAAATAAGGTGGAAGAAACACGCGTTACCTCAGCCGCCAGAAACAGAGCGCGGACGGAATAGTACTGCAAGCAGAAGCTGATCATGGATTCCTTCATGAGTGATGTGGAAAAAAAAAAGCTGAAACAAAACTGAATAGTAGGGGTGTTCGGTTCCAGGTTTTTCAGAGTCGACTCCGACTCCCACCATAGGAGTCGATGGAATCGACTCCATTTAGCGTGTCTGTTCAAATCACTTTAATTTAGCGGTGACATTACCTTTAAATGAGCTATGAATTTGTCACATTATAATGGTCAGGGGATGGCGCTATCATTGATATTAAAAATACATTTACATTAAGTCATTTAGCAGACGCAAGAGACTTAATAAGGACAATGGAAGCAATCAAAATCAATAAAAGAGCAATGATATGCAAGTGCTATGACAAGTCTCAGTTAGCTAAACACAGTAGGCTACACGTAGCAAGGTTTTTTATTTATTTATTATTATATAATAAATAAAAAGAAAACTGATAGAATAGAAAAAGAATAGAGCAAGCTCGTGTTAGAGGCATTTTTTGCTTTTGTTAATTGTATAATAAATAAAAAGAAAACAAATGGAATACAAAAAGATTAGAAAAGCTAGTGTTAGTGTTTTTTTTTTTTTTTTTAGAAAACAAGTTAGTAAATAAATGCATGTATGCAAACTTTTTGATTTGTTTATTCTTGTTTATTATGTGAGTTTTTAATGATTTAAGGTTAATGATTGAACACAAATAGCCTAGGTTACCCATGGAAAACCAATTGTATTGCATTAAACATAATATCGCATAACAAAGCATCGATTAAACTACAAAGCTGTCACAGAAGCATGTATAATTACAAACTAAATTTACTATAACTGTTATTTATTTCTAAAGTAACCTTCACGTAGGATAAATGTATGGGGAAAAGTCGTTTCTGCGACAACTCCTCCTCCGACACACGCGTGCATGGCCCGTTTCAAACAGCCGCGAATCATAGCGCACTCAAACGCGTCTTATATGAAAGCAAGCCCGTGCTGCTGCTTCTGCACCGCTCACGGACATCTGCGATTTCGGAGTCGACTCGATAACGAGAGTCGATTCCAGTGCTGGAGTCGACTCCGACTCTAGAGCTATTCAGAGTCGAGGACTCCCCATCCCTACTGAATAGACGCACGTGTTATTGTACACGCACGCAGTAGAGTGTAACAAACTTCTAATTCTGTGCGTTTTTTGCTACGCAAATTGAGTCTTTATTACAACCAACAAAAAGTATTGTTATTGTAGTTCAGAAGGGTAAACGTAACAGTCGAAGTTGACTCGAGATGAAAAAAAAAAAACTGCGAAGTTGCATTAGTCATCCGTCTCCGTGACCGTGTACTTTTGAAGCTGGAATAATGAGTGGATTAAGAAGGCTCTCAGTCAGCAAGAGAGAGGAACAGCCTAACATGGATGGACATTTATTGGCAAAGAGGATTGTATGCATCGCAGTCAGGGAGAGGGCTACTAACAGTAAAGGAAAAAAGGTTGTTTTTTTTCGCAACATGTTTATTGACTTAATAGCATTTGCTGTGCAATATGGGCCGATCGGGACCGGTGCAGTCGGGTCTGTGTCTTCCCAGCTGGGTTCGGGTCCAACTTTCGAATAATGGTCGGGTCCGGGTAGTACATTTAAGGCATTTCTCGGGTCTGCACAGGTTCGGGTCCCACTTTCAAATAAAATACGGGAATTTTTGGACCCGTGAAGACCTCTAGTTGGAACTAAACTCTGCAGGGCTGCAGCCCTCCAGGAACTGAGTTTGACACCCCTGATATAGTGTGTCCACCTGTGCCTCATCAAGACAACGAATGTATAATATTAAGAGTAAAGCAGTTTGGGTATTGTTTTTTTCCTTAGTCGTGTAGCATACACTTGGCATAAGCGTTATGTAAAAGTGTTGCATAGTTCAAGCTTAACATCAATGATCCAAAAAGAATCATGCTGGTGTGTATATGTGTTCAGGTCACGAAAGTTATCGGGATGGTCAGCGGCCAGACCACAATATACATGACAGTCCTTCTCCAGCCAGTAGAGAGCGTTCCTCCTCTCTACAGGGCATGGATATGGCCTCGCTGCCACCACGCAAACGGCCATGGCATGACGGACCAGGCACTGGTGACATGGACTCCCCTGGTGCAGGACCTGATGACAGAGGAGCAGGTGAGGGATGGATAAGTGACAATGATTTGTTTTAATGTAAAATACATAAGGAATTTTGCATACTAATATTATCTAACTCACCATAGGTCGACCATCACCAAGAGACGAAGGTGGGTATGGGCCTCCATCACGAGGAGGAAGAGGTGGTTGGAGCCGTGGTGGGCCGCCCAACCCAGGTGGTCCTGGTCCTAATGTGGGTCCAAATACCAGGCGAGGGGCTCCACGTGGTGTTATGAGGGGAGGTCGCGGACGGTAGAAATAGTCACACCTGCTTTTCTGGGCACAATGGGGTAAAACTGACTACAGTGAAGACAGGGTAAACAAAGAACCACACATGGCTACAATACCAGCTTCCTTGAGGGTCTGAACAATTATGCAGGCTTGGACAGATATCTGGAAGCACTTCAGTAAAATCAGCATGGAACCCTGATTGGAGGCTAAGGTTTAGCTTTTTCTCTATGATGTATTGAATGGAAGGTGGTGGTACCAGTTATCCAGGGCCAGATGTTTTGGCTTACGATGCCCCTTGCTACCTGCTTGGTGTACACATGGTACATGGAGCTTGTTCTAACCTTACATTAGCACTGAGAAGAATAACTGATGTAAGAGGGGGCTCATCGTAGTGCAGTGAAGAATATCTTTTGTAATGGACTGATTGTGGTCCAGGAAATTTTATTTGTGATGCATGGTACGACTCTGTAAAATCTTAACAGACATCACTTCCCTGCACTGAGCAGCTGACCTGCTTTGTGATTCACTTGGACAGTGGCAGCTGAATTTGTACCAGCACCTGCTCCCCTTTTTTTTTTTTTTTTTTTTTTTTGGCTTTAATGCTTCTGATGTATAAAACACAATGTTTTGTGTACCATTGATTTCCTCAGTCAGATTCTGTCATCCAGCAAATGCAAGTCAATCTAGGTAAGGGCCAATGTTGCAACTGGTATTATCTTGTGGACTACGTCTATTACTAGAGAAAAGTGGACTCTTGAATGTTTCATTCCCCAGTGTCTCAGCACTGTTTATTTAATTTCATTTTTATGTAAAATAATGGATATAATCTTTCTGTAACCTTACCAGGCTACTTTGATTGACAAAGTTGCAGACTTTATTTCTGTGTGTACAGTTTGTCACAAAATTTGTCATGTTTTGTCTTTTTGTATGAAACCATAATAGACTGTGCAAAATTTATGTAAACTCTCTCTGCTCGTCATTTCTTTTTCTCCCACTCCTTAGTGGTTTTTCTTACACTGATGACAATTTTTGAATGCAGCAGTGTCGGTCCTTGTTCTGGAGATCTACCTTTCTTTTCTGCATTCCTCTAGATGTGTGGTCACACAAGCCTGAGATTCTCTATTGCTCACGTCTTCTCATTGTGAATTCACAGGCAGTTCACATTTTTATAAGAAGTGGAACTCAATATACTATGTTAACTCACATTTCCAGTCTCCCACAATTGCATGTGTATGGGACTGGTCAGTGGAGTGAAAAGTCAGTTGTGACTGCCCTTTAGTTCCAGCCCTGTAATGCAATTTTTTTTAATTTCCTACCTTGATTGATTCAAGAGTGCTGTTTAGATTTGGATCTAAGCTTGGCAGGAAGGTAGATCATCGGGAGAACACAGCAGCCCTGCTTTAAACATTGTCTTGACCAGATTTTACATAAAGGGACAATCTCTAAAGCTATCTCTTCTGTGATTTTTGTTTTAGCCAACCGTGGCAAATGGCACTAGTTTTTGGTTTCTATTTCTGCATTATGGCATGGGGTAGCTCTGCCCACACCGAAAATGGAAAATGAATTTTCACAAAACAATAAGCATTCTATCTGTCAAAGCATCATTGAAACTCAAATAGAAGGTATGTGTTAGTTTTATGTTTATTTCCAGTGTTTCATGCCAAAAGCTCTGTCAATTGTGTCACAATGAATTAAGCACTGCTCACACAGAAGTCACATAAAAAAGTTATATTTAATGAAGTGAAATAGGAGAAGAAAAAAGTTTGAACACACAAAGAAAAAGCAGTAAAACAAGTAGCTTAACTGCTAGTCAACACAAAATGGGTGCTAGGAACATTTTTGCCCTTACGCAAACCTTCCGATTATGTGAATTCCTATTGAAATGACTGGATTTGACAGAACTACTGAGAAGGTGTTTACACCTTTGCTCTGGTCCAGGAATACCTCAGCACTTCACACTTTGTATGTCTCTCTTATTTAACATGCCTGATTTAACTCGTCAGCATATTAGTAAATGCTCCAGAACCTATAGCCTTCTGCGTGTCATGGGTCATTTCACTTTATTACACATAACTTTTTTAGGTAATATTCAATATTTTTTCTCGCTCAAAGATCAGGATAGAGTTTAATAAAAAATGCTATATTTCCCCCATATATGAACACCATATATGATGCAGAAGTGATCTGTCCTTAAATAAATGGCTTCTCTTTATTCAGACCACAAGGCTTGAAGAGAACACAAAGTACGCGGTTTATTAAGTTTATTTACAAAAAGTTAAGTTTCAAGAGCAGTTCAGAAACATTAAAAGGTAAGTAGTATTTGATGTCTTGGTCATACATATGGTCCCTGTCACAGTGCAAGTCACAAAATATTTAGATATTCCCCTCCATAGAATGCTGTTCACGCTGAACTCAGTATAGGCTACAGCCGGAGTTTCACAATCAAACATGGCAGTACCAGACCAATCACAAAAAAAATCATCTTTCGTAATTTAAAAAAAAAATAAAAAATGCTGTTGCCCAGTCCGTGAAATGCCTGATCATATAGGCATGGCCTTGCCGGTCACAGTTCTTTTAATAGCAGACGCTGCCATGCCACCCACAAACCTCATCCCGGCACTCCCACCCGGCAACAAAGCCACGATGTAACCCACAATAGCAGCGATCTGAAGACAGGCTCCAAGAGCTGTGAGTAGCGTGCTGTGAAGGTTCAGCGCCGCATACAGAGTGCCCACCAGAGAGCACAGGTACACCGCGGCTCCCGGTGTGGGAGTTGCAATGAGTTTACTGGGTCCACGGAGGATCGCCGCCCCGAGGAGGGCGAACACGGATCCAAGCGACCACAGCAGAGCGAACTTACGCGCCTTCAGTAGGAGTAAAGGAGCGTAAAGTGCCGACAGTCCAAAGCACAAAGCAGAGAAGAAAATACACGTTGCGAACGCGATCAGTCGCTGGGATCGACTCATGCCCGGCAAACAGGGGTCAGGTTCTGATGACCACGGCCACGAGAAGCCGCTGCTCGATATTTGGCCTGATGACGCTCCACGGCTACTGGTTCCAGAGAACGGACTCGACCACCTGCCGAACCAGGTCCCCGGCACCGAAGTAGGTTCATCGATGTCTATTGCAGTGCTGGAACTGGACTGTGATATCGTCTTCGCGCCGCTTTTAGACTGAGCCAAATATTCCTGGAGCTGTCGGTTTAATTCAGCCATTATTCATTTAAGAATGTGTGTGGATCGAAAACAGGAAGTTGTGGCATTGCGATGGCAATGATTCACAGTGACGTTGCTGTACGCGACGGAAGTACATTTATGGTATATACATGTGTACACCCACATAGCACAATGTATAAGGACGACACCTTGGCTGTTTCTTTCTTTCTTTCTTTATTTTTTATTATTATTTATTGCAGATTTTAGAACAAAGAACATACAAGGGCAATAACATTTAAATTAAAACAAAACAAATACTATATAGACAATTAAATGGGAAAAGCAATAAGAAAATCACGTCAGTAAACAAGTACAAATAATTACAAATTATAATTTTTTTTATTTATAAATAAATATTAAAATGTATAAAGTAATTTACAGTTTTTGTGGTTTGTTATTTCTAGTTTATTTTAACGTATACAGGTAGTAAAATGCTTAGTTTATGTAGTTTTTTTTCACTGTCCATTTACATTTGTGAAAGAATTTTCCATATATAATGAGTAAATTCACAATATACCATTCAGTTGTGGTCATAATTATTGGCACCCTTGGTAAATATGATCAAAGAAGGCTCTGAAAATAAACCTGCATTATTAATCCTTTTGATCTTTTATTTAAAAAATCTAACCTTTCATTGAACTGAAACAATTGAAAATGAGGGAAAATCTCATGATATGTTTTTCTCAAATACACGTTGGACACAATTATTGGTACACCTAGAAATTCTTATGAGTAAAATATCTCTGAAGTGTATTCCCATTCATATTCACAATTTTGAGCACTCCAGGGTGATTATGAACATGAAATTATGCAGCCATGGCTTCCTGTTTCACAGAAATATAAATAGGAGGGAAAACAAAGCCCAAATTCCCTTAATCACCCATCACAATGAGAAATACCAAAGAATATATTTCTGATGTGCAGGAAAAGATAATTGAGCTTCACAAATTAGTGAAGTGGCTTTAAGAAAAGAGCTAGAGCAGTGAAAATTCCGATTTCCACCATCAGGGCAATAATTAAGAATTTCCAATCATCAGAAAATGTTCCAAAACTGCCTGGAAGAGGACGTGTGTCTATATCGTCCCTAATACAAGGTGAGAATGAGAGTTTGAGTGGCTAAAGACTCTCTAAGGACCACAGCTGGAGAATTGCAGAAAATAGTTGAGTCTCGGGGTTAGAAACCTTTTAAAAAAAATTGTAAAACAACACCTACATCACCACAAGTTGTTTGGGAGGGTTTCAAGAAAAATTCTCCTAGCTCATCCAAAAACAAACTCCAGCATATTCAGTTGCCAGACACGACTGGAACTTCAAATGGGACTGGCTTCTACGGTCAGGTGAAACTAAAAAAAAAATTGCTTTTTAGCAGCAAACACTCAAGATGGGTTTGGTGAACACAGGGATAACAAGTACCCCATGTGTACAATGAAATATACTGCTGTATTTTTTATTTTGTGGGCCTATTTTTCTGCTGGAGGTCCTAGACATCTTGTTTAGACACATGGCATCATGGATTCTATCAAATACCAACAGATAAAAAATCAATAAGTGACTGACTCTGTTAGAAATCTTATAATGGGCCATGTTTGGATCTTCCAACCGGACAATAATCCAAACACAAACCTCAAAAACAACACAAAAATGGGTCACTGAGCACAAAACCAAGCTTCTGCTATGGCCATTCCAGTCCTCTGACCTGAACCCTGTAGAAAATGAGTGAGGTGAACTGAAGAGAAGAAGCACCGTCATGGAGCTGTGAATCTGAAGGATCTGGAGAGATTCTGGATGAAGGAATGGTCTCTGATCTCTTGTCAGGTGTTCTCTAACCTCATCAGGCATTATAGGAGAAAATTTAGAGCTGTTAAACTGGCAAATGGAGGTTTCAAAAAGTATTGAATAAAAGGGTGCCGTTAATTGTGGCCATAGAGAAAAACCTTTATTTCATAATGATATTTCCCCCCATTTTAAATTCTTATTATCCAACGAAAGGTTAGATTTGTGTAATTTTTTAAAAATAAAAGAAAAGGATTAACAATGCAGATTAATTTTTGCAGCCTCCTTTGATCATATTTACCAAGGGTGCCAATAATTCTGACCACGATTGTATTTTGAAGTCAACAGTATGCTAAAAAATAAAACATAATTTTCTTTGAGTTGCAATTCAATATTAGTACTTTATTTAACAAAAAAAAAAAAAAATCACACCAAAATATGTTTGTATATATACAATAAAATAAATGGACAATACTCTCATTTTCCTCTTTACAGAAAACACACTTCAAGTCAATGTCTTTATAAAACTTCTCTAATTTTATTTGTGATACAAAAACGTCTGGAGATCTTAAAGGTCTCTTTCCAGTTGACATCTTGAAATTGTGATCTCCAAAAACCAATGGCTAAAGGAACATTGGAAATTTGGCAAATCGTTCTAAGATAATTATTATTACATATTTGTTCTTTTATATATACCTTCCAGTTTAAGACTGAAATCTAAATTTGTTTTTTTATCATTTCCTAATAATTTCCTAAGTTCTGAAGGAATTGCATCAATTACCATCATATACTCCTTAAAAGGTATAAAATTATTATTTTTTCAAAAAACTCTATAGGTAAGCACATGACCATTACTATTCACATTACTATACAAATACTATTTTTTTCTAAACCAATTAATTAAAAAAAAAAATTATTTTGTGTGTAATGTATTTATTATTCCAAATTAAGCATTTGTGTGGGGAAAAATTGTGTTTGTATATAATCATCCATGATAACAATGCCTGTTTGTGAAAATTGGAAAGTTTTATGGGAAGCTTGCTAATATTAAAATTACAATTAAGAAGAAATTCAATACCACCTACTTTTTCAAAAATAATATTAGGGATGTAATCCCATAGCTTATCTTTTGAATGAATATAATTTTGTATCCACTTCATTTTAAAAAAATAGTGTTAGATGATTCAAAATCAAGTACATTTAGCCCACCTTGGTTAAGTGGATTACAAAGTATTTTTTTTATTCAAATAATGATGTTTATTTTTCCAAATAAAATACCTTGGTTGTTTACGCAAAGAACGGATTTGTGTTCTTGTGGAGACGGTGTTACGAGATTTTCGGTTTCCGAGATTTTCTGTTTTAGTGGGCGGAGCATACATGAATATTCATGAGTTTCCCGGACATGTTCGTGGAGCTGAGAATTTCAGTTCACGCTCCTTGTATCCAAAGCGACTTTGCTGTAGCTCAGCAGGTTTAATGGAATAAAAAAAAAAAAAAAAAAAAGGGAATTATATTCTCAGCGTTGTGCAAACGTATGCCTAAACAACATTTGTTCATCATTTTGTAACAGTTTATATTAGTTTGCACGTTTTGTTCAGTCGTCCCTGAATGATTGCAGACCTTCGTTGTTAAGATAAAGCACAGCAAACTTCAGCTAGTTGTAATTGATTTTAGTTTGTTGTGCTGTACGTAACGTAGCTTGCAATGGTTTAAAACTGTCTGCTATTAGTTGTTATCTTTTGAGTGCAACAATTGTAAATAAACTTGTATCTGTGGACTAATCATTTTTAATCGATCCTGGTGTGATTGTTCAAACTGTTTGACTTATATTTACAAAATGAACAGGAATCCAAGACGCATGGATGAAAATGTTCCTATAATACATAAGCAAAATTTTGCATTAAAAAATGTATGGACAAAAGTGTATAAAGTAGCCTACATTTGGTACACTATAAACGAGAAAACAAATACTTCACAGCATTTTATGGAATAGAATATGCAAATAATTTAATGTTAACAAAATGATTGTATTAACAAATGTTCAAAAGTGTGCATTTGCTTGTTTTGATATATACAGGTGCATCTCAGTAAATTAGAATGTTGTGGAAAAGTTAATTTATTTCAGTAATTCAACTCAAATTGTGAAACTCGTGTATTAAATAAATTCAATGCACACAGACTGAAGTAGTTTAAGTCTTTGGTTCTTTTAATTGTGATGATTTAGGCTCACATTTAACAAAAACCCACCAATTCACTATCTCAACAAATTAGAACACTTCATAAGACCAATAAAACTTGGTAGGGGCTCTTTGGTATGGGGCAGTCGTGGCCTAATGGATAGAGAGTCGGACTTGTAACCCGAAGGTCGTGGGTTCGAGTCTCAGGTCCAGCAGGGATTGTAGGAGTGAATAACCAGCACTCTCTCCACCTTCAATACCACGACTGAGGTGAGACCCTTGAGCAAGGCACTGAACCCCCAACTGCTCCCTGGGCGCCGCAGCATTGGCTGCCCACTGCTCCAGGTGTATGTTCACTACTGTGTGTGTGCACTTGGATGGGTTAAATGCAGAGCACAAATTCCAAGTATGGGCCCCTTTCCTTCATTCCTTTTCTTTTTGCTTTAATTACTGCCTCAATTCAGCGTGGCATGGAGGTGATCAGATTGTGGCACTGCTGAGGTGGTATGGAAGCCCAGGTTTCTTTGACAGTGGCCTTCAGCTCATCTGCATTTTTTGGTCTTTTGTTTCTCACTTTCCTCTTGACGATAAGTTCCGGTCTGGTGAGTTTGCTGGCCAGTCAAACACACCAACACCATGGTCATTTAACCAACTTTTGGTGCTTTTGGCAGTGTGGGCAGGTGCCAAATCCTGCTGGAAAATGAAATCAGCATCTTTAAAAAGCTGGTCAGCAGAAGGAAGCATGAAGTGCTCCAAAATTCCTTGGTAAACGGGTGCAGTGACGTTGGTTTTCAAAAAAACACAATGGACCAACACCAGCAGATGACATTGCACCCCAAATCATCACAGACTGTGGAAACTTTACACTGGACTTCATGCAACTTGGGCTATGAGCTTCTCCACCCTTCCTCCAGACTCTTGGACCTTGAACCAGGACCAGGACCAGGACCTTGGACCAGGACCTTGGTTTCCAAATGAAATACAAAACTTGCTCTCATCTGAAAAGAGGACTTTGGACCACTGGGCAACAGTCCAGTTCTTCTTCTCCTTAGCCAGGTAAGACGCCTCTGACGTTGTCTGTGGTTCAGGAGTGGCTTAAAAAGAGGAATACGACAACTGTAGCCAAATTCCTTGACACATCTGTGTGTGGTGGCTCTTGATGCCTTGACCCCAGCCTCAGTCCATTCCTTGTGAAGTTCACCCAAATTCTTGAATCGATTTTGCTTGACAATCTTCATGAGGCTGCGGTTCTCTCGGTTGGTTGTGCATCTTTTTCTTCCACACTTTTTCCTTCCACTCAACTTTCTGTTAACATGCTTGGATACAGCACTCTGTGAACAGCCAGCTTCTTTGGCAATGAATGTTTGTGGCTTACCCTCCTTCTGAAGAGTGTCAATGATTGTCTTCTGGACAACTGTCAGATCAGCAGTCTTCCCCATGATTGTGTAGCCTAGTGAACCAAACTGAGAGACCATTTTGAAGGCTCAGGAAACCTTTGCAGGTGTTTTGAGTTGATTAGCTGATTGGCATGTCACCATATTCTAATTTGTTGAGATAGTGAATTGGTGGGTTTTTGTTAAATGTGAGCCTAAATCATCACAATTAAAAGAACCAAAGACTTAAACTACTTCAGTCTGTGTGCATTGAATTTATTTAATACACGAGTTTCACAATTTGAGTTGAATTACTGAAATAAATTAACTTTTCCATGACATTCTAATTTATTGAGATGCACCTGTATTATAACATTTATATATACAGGTGCATCTCAATAAATTATAATGTCGTGAAAAAGTTCATTTTTTCTTGTAACTTATTTCAAAAAGTGAAACTTTCATATATTTTAGATTCATTGCATGTAAAGTAAAACATTTCAAAAGTTTTTTGTTTTAATTTTGATGATTAGAGCTTACAGCTCATGAAAGTCAAAAATCAGTATCTCAAAATATTAGAATATTTACATTTGAGTTTCAATAAATGACCATCCATACAGTATAAATTCTGGGTATCACTTGTTCTTTGAAATCAGAATAATGGGGAAGACTGCTGACTTGGCAGTGATCCAGAAGACGAACATTGACACCCTCCACAAAGAGGGTAAGTCACAGGTCATTACTGAAAGGTGTGGCTGTTTACAGAGTGCTGTATCAAAGCATATTAAATGCAAAGTTGATTGGAAGGAAGAATTTGGGTAGGAAAAGGTGCACAAGCAACAGGGATGACCGCAAACTTGAGAATACAGTCAAGCAAAGCTGATTCAAACACTTGGGAGAGCTTCACAAGGAGTGGACTGAAGCTGGAGTCAGTGCATCAAGAGTCACCACGCTCAGACGTCTTCACGAAAAGGGCTACCAAGCCACTTCTGAACCAGAGACAACGTCAGAAGCATCTTACCTGGGCTGTGGAGAAAAAGAACTGGACTGTTGCTCAGTGGTCCAAAGTCCTCTTTTCAGATGAAAGTAAATTTTGCATTTCATTTGGAAATCAAGGTCCCAGAGTCTGGAGGAAGAGTGGAGAGGCACAGAATCCATGTTGCTTGAAGTCCAGTGTGAAGTTTCCACAGTCAATGATGATTTGGGCTGCCATGTCATCTGCTGGTGTTGGTCCACTGTGTTTTCTGAAGTCCACAGTCAACGCAGCCATCTACCAGGAAATTTAGAGCATGCTTCCTTCTGCTGACAAGCTTTATGGAGATGCTGATTTCATTTTCCAGCAGGACTTGGCACCTGCCCACACTGCCAAAGTTACCAAAAGCTGGTTCAATGACCATGGTGTTACTGTGCTTGATTGGCCAGCAAACTCGCCTGACCTGAACCCCATAGAGAATCTATGGGGTATTGTCAAGAGGAAGATGAGAGACACCAGACCCAACAATGCAGATGAGCTGAAGGCCACTGTCAAAGAAACCTGGGCTTCCATACCACCTCAGCAGTGCCACAAACTGATCACCTCCATGCCACGCCGAATTGAGGCAGTAATTAAAGCAAAAGGAGCCCCTACCAAGTATTGAGTACATATACAGTAAATTAACATACTTTCCAGAAGGCCAACAATTCACTAAAAATGTTTTTTTTTTTATTGGTCTTATGAAGTATTCTAATTTGTTGAGATAGTGAATTGGTGGGTTTTTGTTAAACGTGAGCCTAAATCATCACAATTAAAAGATCCAAAGACTTAAACTACTTCAGTCTGTGTGCATTGAATTTATTTAATACACGAGTTTCACAATTTGAGTTGAATTACTGAAATAAATGAACTTTTCCACGACATTCTAATTTATTGAGATGCACCTGTATATAACATTTAATTTTATTATATGTATGTCCAAATATATGTACAGTATGTCTGCACTGGTAGCTCCTGTCACCAAGACAAATTTCTTGTTTGTAAACACTTGGCAATAAAGCTCTATCTGATTCTGATTACTGTTCTAAGGTTTTTCTCTGTGATGTCAGATTTAGATTTTTTCTCTTCAGTATAATATGATCTTTCAGAATTAATTTCAATATGCCGATTTGCTGCTCAAGAAACATTTCTGATTATTATCACAGTTTAAAATTGTTGTGCTTAATGAAGTGTGGAAACCATTACACAGTGACAGGATTCACTGCATCAGCATTTATTTGAAATACAAATCTTTTGTAACATTATAAATGTAATTTTTTATTAATTTAATGCATCCCTGTCAAACAAAGCATACATTTCTTAAAAAAAAAAAAAAAAAATAGTAATCCCAAAGCATTTGAATGGTAATGTCATGAGTCAAATGCCAGAATCAAGTTTAGAAATATGTTGTTGTTGTTGTTGTTTTACATATGATCTTAGAATAGCTTTATTATGTGTCATATTTTTTTACAGCAGATTCAACAAAGATGTTTACATCACACTCTTTTCCCCTATGCAGTCTTATTTTGGTGCATAAATCTTTTTAGTTTGTAACAAGAATTCAATAGTGATTCATGCTCAAAATTAAGGAAAACTTTACATTAATCACGTGACACGTCCTCCATGACTACATTTTCCTGGATTTTGAGAGACCGGAAGCTGCACATAACAGTTTATAAAGTTTTAAGAATCAACATTTTTCTTAAACTAAAGCATCGTTTCGCTTCAGAAGGCCTTTATTAACCCCCCGGAGCCGTGTGGAGTAGTTTTATGATGGATGGATACTTTTTTCGGATTCAGAAACAGGGGCACTATTCACTGCATTTATACAGATTGGAACAGACAGGACAATGTCGAATAGGCCTATAACTCTGAATGTGTTCGTCTGAAAGAGGAATCTCAGACTTGCCTAGGATGCCCTGAGGGTGAGTAAATCTTGGACTAATTTTAATTTTTGGGTGAACCATCCCTTTAAGAACGCATATTGAGGCCCTGTCCCAAATGGCACCCTATCTTCCTCAGAGTCCGCACTTTCGTGACGTAATGCTGCTTTGACTGCAGGGTAGAAGTTGACTGCATAGCTCGCAGACTTGCGGGCTCAGCGGGGCTCTGTTCCACTCCACTTTTAGACCATAGACTGTAAAAAAAAAAATGGACGACGCGTCTCCACTTCCTTCCACTATAGAAAAGTGAAGCCAAAGCATCTTCAGTATGGCCGCTGCCATCATGAGTAAATGGGTTGTTGGTTATGAAAAATAACTGAAATGATCATCCCTAAAATAAATTCGACATCTGTCATTTAAAATGATAGGGTAAGCAAAATATCAAACTGTCTCCGTTTTTCAAGACAAGCTATGAGCAGAATTAATGCTAGATAATTATTCTATCAGCCATAAACTCCGGCGCTCCGTCCTCCGCTCACGGAATTCATCTGATATGTTGCCTTTTCTATATAAACACTGGTTGCATTACACGCGTGTAATGCAGTTCGCAGTCACTGGACGTGTCCGGACAAGTTTTCTTGCGCACACCCGTTTTTAACTCGTCTTGACTGTCGTACAGTCTGACATTAATGACAACTTGAGATCCCATAGTGTGACATCATCATCATGTTCGTACAGTCTGACAAGCACAATCCTAAAGGACTTTTAAAAAATCGCAGTGTGAGCCCGGCTTAAAGCGCACATAGCCTATGCTGTTCTGAAACAATATTAACATGAGATTGGGTGAAACTGTGTGCGTTAGGTCCCCTTTAAGAAATTGTGAAAGCTCACACTCGTGTTGATTTGGTTGAATTTTTCGGCTAACAATTCTAATATTAATGTAGTATAACTGTGACATATACATGTAATGCAATTTTAATGTACATTAAATGAAATTAAGTTGTTTCTTTGCTTTCTCTTGTCCTCAACCCCAACATTTTAGCTTGTATTGTGCCTCAGGTCAGAACACAGCTCATTCCCTTTGAAATACTGCGAATACAAATCAAAAAGGGACACACTGTCTGCTTTTTATTTTCATAGCACTCTATACAGATATAAACTCCACAACAAACAATAACAAATGTAACTGATAATCCTTTATGGATCCAGTAAAACTTACAGTTACAGTGGTAAAATATGATGCACTGATACAGTGCACAGTAAAAATATAGTAAAAGTGATATGTAATATTAAAAAGTATATGTAGTACAACCCCAAATCAGAAAAAGTTGGGACAGTATGGAAAACGCAAATAAAAAAAGAAAGTAGTGATTTCTAAATTTACTTTGACTTGCATTTCATTGCAGACAATATGAACACAAAATATTTAATGTTTTGTCTGGTCAACTTCATGTCATTTGTAAATATACATCCTTTCCTGTCATTCAGACCTGCAACACATTCCAAAAAAAGTTGGGACAGTAAAGCATTTACCACTTTGTAATGTTGCCATTCCTTTTCATAACACTTAAAAGACGTTTAGGGACTGAAGACACCAAGTGATGAAGTGTTTCAGGTGTAATTTTGTCCCATTCTTCCTGCAAACAAGTCTTAAGGTGGGCAACAGTACGGGGTCTTCGTTGTCGCATTTTGCGCTTCAAAATGCGCCACACATTCTCTATTGGAGACAGGTCGGGACTGCAGGCAGGCCAGTCAAGTACCCGTACCCTCTTCCTCCGCAGCCAGGACTTTTTAATGTGTGCAGAATGTGGTTTTGCATTGTCTTGTTGAAATATGCATGGACGTCCCTGGAAAAGATGTTTTCTTGAAGGCAGCATATTGTGCTCCAAAATCTCTATGTACTTTTCAGCATTAATGGTGCATCACAGAAGTGCAAGTTACCTTTGCCAAGGGCACTGACACAACCCCATACCATGACAGACCCTGGCTTTTGGACTTGTTGCTGGTAACAGTCTGGATGATCCTTTTCATCTTTGGTCCGGAGCACACGGCGTCCATTCCTCCCAAAAAATACCTGAAATACTGATTCATCTGACCACAGTACACGTTTCCACTGTGTGATGGTCCATCCCAGATGCCTCCGAGCCCAGAGAAGTCGACAGCGCTTCTGGACACTGTTAACATAGGGCTTCCTTTTGGCACAGTACAGTTTTAACTGGCATTTGTGGATGTAACTATGTATTGTTGTACTTGACAAAGGTTTGCCAAAGTAGTCCTGAGCCCATGTGGTGATATCGCTTATAGATGAATGACGATTCTTGATGCAGTGCCGCCTGAGGGATCGGAGATCACGGTTGTTCAGCTTAGGCTTGCGCCCTTGTCCTTTACGTACTGAAATTCCTCCAGATTCCTTGAATCTTTTAATTATGTTATGCATTGTTGAAGGTGAAATATCCAAATCTCTTCCTATCTTTCTTTGAGGAACGTTGTTTTTAAACATTTCAATAATTTTCTCACGTATTTGTTGGCAAACTGGCGATCCTCGGCCCATCTTTGCTCCTAAAGGACTAGACCTTTCTTGGATGCTGCTTTTGTACCAAATCATAATTACAATCACCTGTTGACATCAACTGTTTCAAATCACATCATTATTTAACCAATTTACCTCATTACTAGCCCTAAATTGCTCCTGTCCCAACTTTTTTTGGAATGTGTTGCAGGTCTGAATGACAGGAAAGGATGTATATTTACAAATGACATGAAGTTGACCAGACAAAACATGAAATATTTTGTGTTCATATTGTCTGCAATGAAATACAAGTCAAAGTAAATTTAGAAATCACTACTTTCTTTTTTTATTTGCGTTTTCCATACTGTCCCAACTTTTTCTGATTTGGGGTTGTACAAGTTGTAGTAAAGTGAATAATATAAAAAGCGAGTACAACAGCACAATAACATAAGTGATATAATAGGTTTATAATAGCACAAACTATGTGTAATACCATAATAAATTAATAACAATATATGAATAATAGCAAGTAGAATATGTCATTTCAAGGGTGGAATAATATAGAATAGACAATAATGAAGAATAAATTAACAGTAAATTATAAAGTAAATTAAATAATCATGAAAAGTACAGTTTTATAATGGTATTTGTGTAAAAATGATTAAACAAAGACAACTAATGACAAGCCAAATATTTTGGTCATGAATTCCAAATTGTTTAATTAATGAGCTCCTGGAGTATAATATATATATATATATATTAGTTGTGACGTCAAAACCTGACTAATAAAGACTAATTCTCCACTGCTTCCCTCAAGATTTTTCAATTAATGAGTAAAATAATGTAAACAACTTGACGGTGCTTGACATTTTGCTCTACAATGCAAATTACACTCAGCCATGCAGAAAACACACATTTTGAAACAGTTGTTTATTTTTTTATATATGTTACTACATAGGAATGTTTGGGGTGTGAGTGTGTGCAGTTTATGTTGTACAACAAAATGTCAAAATATAGTTATGTTTAACACAGACCAGAATATGACATGCTCCCCCCAAATATACTTTCTATTAATCAAAAATAATAATCATTATTACAACATCAAGAGCAATAATCAACAATGATTTTGTCATGATATTGCAGCTTCACTCGCTTAGGAGTTCCTGTGTTTCTCATTTCTAGGCTATTTACATTATACAGTTTTTGTGTAAATGCACATACAGTACATGATCAGCATTAAACAGCCTGTGTAAATAATTTTAAATGCGGTCTATATTACTGTGATTGACTGAAGAAACTGGTTATTTTAAAATATTTGACAAAAACGACAGAATCATTTAATAATTTTTATTGTTATAAAAATTACCCTTACAAAGGTTAAAAATGCTCCTGGAAGTGTGTTCCGGGGGGCTGTTCTGTGTTTTAACTAGTACAAATACAACATTAGGCTGTGGAGGTATAGTCTAGTCTCTTGGAAATGCAGAGAACAGGCTTTCTTCAGCTTTCCTTAAGGCTTGCGTTGTCCTGTTTGCAGTTGGCTAAAAAAGAAAAAAAAATATAATCAGTCCACAGTTTTATGATAAACTATGCAATCCTTATAATCTAGTGATGATAAACTTACTCTTTGTAAACGAGCAGTGAAATTAAAGAGAGATGCTTTAGCTCCGTCTCTAATCCTGACAGTCTGACACGGTCTTGTTAAAGTGCTCACTGTACATATTGTGCTCATAACACAATTTACTTTATGATATAAACTACAATAGAAGTTAAAACTTAAGAATTAATTTAAACTTTGATTTCTTATAAAGTCTCAGCTTTCACAACTTACTAGCGATATCGCTAACGTTAGCTTTTAATAGTCTGACACTGGTGGCTAATTAAGCTGTCAGCATAATGCTAAAAATGACCAACAAACATTCAGAAACAACTGTTCAGTCTTACCTGTGAAAGATAATACCCCGAGATCTGTTTTTATTATTGTGCAACGGTTTGTAGATGCCCAAGCTGCCGACGAGTCAGGTATGTTTTCTTCTGTCCCGATGCGAGTTATGGAGAGTTGCCCGCACCAATATGGCGGCGCCGTTGACGTGCGGTCGAGCGGCCAATGAGGCGTCTAGGTATTTATTATGTCTATGCCATCGACAGCCGGAAGGCAGTTACTTGCAGCCGGAGGGTAGGAGGGACCTGCCACTCGGTAGCAGCCAATCAGTATCGACCAACGTAGTAACAGCCAATCGGATGTAACGTCAGCTGTCTAAAAACCGGAAGAGGATGCCGCTTGCAGCCAGCCAGCGGCAAGAAGACAGATGAATGCGTATATCAGTTTATAACAAATGTTAATACTTATTTAATTTATTCAGTATTGTGTATTATTTGATAAAAATGTTTATCAAGTATAAAGACATGTGTGGTGTGCATGCATATATACAAATGTCTGTGTGTGTACGTATACATATCAATGTTTGTGTTAAATAAAGGATATACATAAACAGAGATGCTTATGCATTCATAGTGCATGTTTTATTTGTATTATATAAATACTCAAACATTCAGTAAACTTATATAATGAAAGACCTGCATAAATGACAAAAAAACTAAAAAAACATGGCTCATTAATGACTTATTTTAAATCATATTTTGTTGTGTTATGAAAGTTCAGTCTTACAATTGTAGTATTTAAAAAAACATAATTGTTTTGTTCTTGTTTAAAGTAGCCTTTAAATTTGTAACAGGCTTGTATGTAGTAAAAGTCAGTGCTGTACAATATAAGCCAGTGGTGTCAAGCTCAGTTCCTGGAGGGCCGGAGCCCTGCAGAGTTTAGTTCCAACCCTGCTCCAACACACATACTATGCAGTTTTCATTTAAGCCTGAAGGACTTGATTAGCTGGATCAGGTGTGTTTAATTAGGGTTGCATCTAAACTCTGCAGGGCTCCAGCCTCCAGGAACTGAGTTTGACACCCCTGGTGTAAACCGTATCAAAAGCATCCCGTAACACTTCCTGCTGTTGTCTCCGCGAATGCTTCGACATGGCTGATGTGCACGTCAAAACTGATATGCAAAAAAAAAAAAAAAGTAACTTATTACTAAACATTACTTGTGTAAAATGGATTTTATTCACATTCACATATACCTACCATGTGTCATTTTGGATAAGAGCAGATTCACCCACCAACTCCTTATATGGGACATATCATGCTGAAAAGCAAAAGATACATTTGGAAATTGATGTTTAAAATAAATGTCCAAAAGTAATACCTTTTACCAATATAGAAAAGGAAAGGATACTTTGCTTACCTGGGTGAGATCAAACTCCCAGTTAAGCGCCATATAAAGAGCATACTGCCAAACAGATAAAACATTTTTTACAACTTTGAATATAAATCAAACTGTTAATTTGACAATACCTGAAAATGTACATAACTTTTTTCATTGGGATCAGCCTAGTGTTTTTTGATGACAATTATGAATGTTGTAATGGAAAAGAAAACAAAAACTGTAACCACTTACCACTAGCATAAATAAACCGCAGTCCACAGATACTGTCATTGAATCACAGTCATCACTCACGATCACCATCACCTGGAGCACCTCGTTACTGATCACCAGCACCTGTCAGCACTCATCAGCTCCACTATATCTGCACACTCCCTCCTCGTCCCGTCTACCGTTCACTACCCCGAACAGTCACCAGACCCAGGCTGTGTTTGAAATGCCATACTACTCTTACTATTTCTGGAGCATGCAGTATGTATGCTGCGCATAGTATGCAAATTTTCTGTATGCATGGAATACCCGGATGACCTACTATTTTTGCCAGAATCTGCTAAATATAACTCAAGTACACGGAGTTCACTCTCCAAGAAGGCACAACAGCGTCTACACTTTCTCCGCCGGCTGAAAAGAGCAAGTCTCCCTCCACCCATCCTCACCACATTCTACAGGGGCACCATTGAGAGTGTGCTGACCAGCTGCATCACTGTCTGGTACGGGAACTGCAGTGCTGCTGACCGTAAGACCCTCCAGCGGACAGTGAACACTGCTGCAAAGATCATCGGTGCCCCTCTCACATCCATCCTGGACATTTTCCTTGCACGATGCTCCAGCAAAACCAACAGCATCATGAAGGACCCCACCCACAGTCTCTTCCAGCTCCTACCATCAGGAAGACGGTACCGGAGCATCAGAGCCCGCTCCACCAGACTACTCAACAGCTTTTTCCCCCAGGCTGTGAGAGCCCTGAACTCAGATCACCCCGCCCCCCTCTGAAACCCCATGCAAACCCCTACCTCCTGAAACATTGACCCCCCCTCACTAAACACCCTCCAACCTTACCACACCAAAGAAAAAACTGAACTTTGTGCAATTCAAGTGTGCTACACACAGGTGAGTGGGCCTGTACAAACCACCTGTAGCAGCACACTCTCCTCTATGCGCACTAGACACTTTTCCTAACACTGCTATGTGTACACAATCCCACAAAAGACTCAGCAATATATGTATGTTTACATGCTCATGCACTACCACAAATAATTTAGTACTGTTCCTCAGCTAGCTGCTTGATATAAACAAATAACTAAAAATATAATAAAATACCTAACTACATAATACTATTATTGTTAGAAATTGCAACAATATTACAATAGAAATATAAAACATTTAAAGTCTTAATTAAAACAATAAATAAATAAACAATAATATCCTGGCCAGAGGAGAACTGGCCCCCCGACTGAGCCTGGTTTCTCCTGAGTTTTTTTTCTCCATTCTGTCTCAGAGGGAGTTTTGGTTCCTTGCTGCTGTCGCCTCTGGCTTGCTCAGTTGGGGACACTTAATTTCTAGCGATTATCGTCAATTGGATTTCACAGATACTATTTAAACTATACTGAGCTAGACAATGACATCTCTGAATTCAATAATGAAATGCCTTTAACTGAAAATTGAGTGTTTAATCTTATTATTATACATTACTGACACTCTATTCTCCAACTTGATACTGTTAAGTGCTTTGACACAATCTGTATTGTTAAAAGCGCTATATAAATAAAGGTGACTTGACTCACAATGTTTCTCTCTGCACATGTACAGTATTTACGTGAAGCATTCGCATAGTTTGTATTTTTTTCTTTATCTTTAGTTGTATAGGGAAAACAATATATAGTATACTTAGTCAAAATCTGTCAGTAGGTTAGTTGTGTATAGGTTTATAGTGTTTTACTTCATTGTTGTATGTCTGTATTTATGTAGCACCGTGGACCCGTGAGGCACGACATTTCATTCCACTGTATGTCCCCACATGTAGCGGAATGACAAAGCTCAACTTGAACTTGAAATCAGTACAGAAGCTGTGTTCGGGTGACTGAACTGGAGGCGGGGAATAGTAATTATGAATGTTACACTTGTATATACATGTAAACTACAAACTATTGCTGTACATCTAAAAACGATATCATTTGTAGGACATAAATTGTACTTTAATCTCTACGGCACTTTTCCGATCAAGTCAAATGACGTCACCTTTATCTCTGAAGTGGATCAAAAAAGTTCATCAAAGTTGTCCTAACACAAGAACACATTTTGGTTTCAAGTTTTAGGGCAACTTTGATGAAAGGTTTTGATGCACTTCAAATGTTGACTACTGTATATTGTTTCAAAGATATTAAATAATATAATATATAAATAAAATTAATATTTCAGTTATGCAAGCAGAGTTAAATTCCACTGTCAAGCAGCTCTAAAAAGAAACGGAGTGTTTTAACTCAAAGGAGAAATAGACCAATTTGTTGTCAGAGGCCATTTACATTAATCCGCTCACCAATGCCTGGCAGCAATAAACAGCACTGCAAAAGACACGATTAATTCTGTAGAACCAGTGGCGCAGTGAGTAAAACTCACGAGATGTGTTCTGTTGATGCTCATGATAAGAGTAAACTCGTGCAACTCCTTTTCCCATCCCATACCAGATCAGAAAGGCATTTATTTTCAATAAAAAATTAAGTAAATATTTGAAAAGTGGAAATTAAACGCCTCATTAATAATACAGTGTGCTTAGCTGTAGGTAGGTTTTTGTCCCAATAAAGTGGCGTTCATCAAATAGAATTTATGATAATTTACACTTAATATGTTATTGTATACTGTTTTATAATGTACTACTACAGTACTGAAGTACAAACATCTGCCACCTAACTACTATTTACACACCTGTTTCTCAAGAAAATGCTATTTTAGTGTAAACCGAATTTATCATTATTTGCACTGTGTAAATATATCACTCTTTCCAATTAGTGTAACTGCCAAAAATATAATTGTTCAGTTAAAGATAGCTCATTCAGTTCAGTCCAATAGCCTATGTAAAGTTCTTCAGTTATGAAATGAATTCAATTGGGCAATATAGCACTGTTTACTAATATGAAGCCTTATTTACAAACCTTTGTAAAAGAACAGTTAGCACATTTGTTTGTAAGGTAACAACCGACAGCTGTGCTGAATTAATGTTTGTTTGTCATGTGACAATTAAGCATACTACTCTGAAACATTTGTTGTATATTGTATACTGTTTCTCACACTATTCTTTAAAAAAATAGTAGGCAGTATACACTGTGTACTGGGCAGTAAGCAAGTATGCCATTTCGAACACAGCCCCAGTATTACTTACCTGTTCCACTTACCTTCCAGATCTCCTGCTATCCTCCCGCATTACTCCTTCGAAGTTCCCCGTTGGTTCCTGGTTCCCGCTCTCCTACGATCCTGCAAAGAGACACTTTCATCAGTCTACAGCTAAGACCCCTTTGAACTGTTTATATCTCCGTATTCCTCACCTGCCAGTCTCCCCTCACGATCTACTGTACATCCATTCCACATGTCAATAAACCTGTATATTATCACTTACCCCTTGTCTCCTGCCTGTGTTGTGACAGATACTGACTGTACTGTAAAATACATCATCCTTATTGCAATTGAGCTGTAAAAAAAAAAAAATATATATAAAAATATTTTTAACAGTTGAAAATATTAGTTAAAAAAGAAAAAGTCACCATCTATGCCTATCTAAAGCCAGAGAATAAAATGTTGAACTGAATCAATTAACTAATGTTTTCAACTGTTAAAAATATATTTTGTATAGATATCACAAAAATAAAATAACTTAAAATTGTTTTGCAGTTACATGCATAGACCTTCAACTGGAACACAGAACAGTTTTTCTCCAATGGAACTCAATGGGAAGACAGCAACTTACAGGGTTCAGTGACTTGACTTGCATTTAGGAAAACTGGTGCAGTCTTTTGAGGATGCATCAGCCTGTTGGAGAAAACAGTCACAACATAAATATAAGTTACAATATTGAGTGATGTCAACACTGAAGCAGTGCATTAAAATTAAACTATACATTTTTATATCCACTTACAGGTAGGGACAGAAATGGATCACAATTTAGAGGTGCATGTCAAGTGGCCACTACATATGCATTGACAACATGAACATCCTAGCACTAGATAAAAAAAAAAAACTTAAAGCACAAGCATCATGTATTCTCATTATTTGTTATTGTTAAACAGGTTTGTTAATCATACCCATATTACCTTCTGTCCAGCAATGTGGGATAGCTGAGAAAGGCAACAATTCACCAACTATTGCATGAGGATTGGAATGTTTTAGGTTACAAACAAAAACAAAAAAATGAACAATTTGATCACAAGCTCTTGTTCTGTTACAAAAAATATCAACTGTTGCAACTTAAAAAAAAAAAGGAAAAAAAAGTGTCAATAAATGTTTTAATATTTATAATCACATTTATAACCAATCCAATATGACTTTATACTTTGCTCAAGGCTAGATATGATATTTCATATTTAAACCATATGTTCCCTATATGAAAACATGTATACTAGTGGATTTAGTTGGTTTTCACCTGGAATTCTGGGATCTCCTTCCTGGCACGTATATTTGTCTGTTCCCTGCAATCAGTGTCAGGCTCTGGTCAGCTTGTTGAAACTACAAAATACAGACATTTGAAATATAAAGTAATGTTGATTAAAGGTACATTAAAAATTAATGTTTTCTTTTCATTAGGAGATTTGTAATAAAACATTGCACATTTTCTTTTACTGGCTACCAAATAAAGGTGTGTAAAAAGCTTAACCTTAAGATTTACAATTAAGCAATTCAAAGCAGCTTTACCTTCTTGAAGTGTTGTGGTACTGCCTGCTTTACCTTCTTGAAGTGCTGTAGTACACGCACAAAAAAACAGACATGTATGATTATTATATGGCAACAGTTTTCTATGGCTAAATGAAACGGTCATTATAGACACTTTAAAGGCATTAGGCAATATGAAAGGCACTCAGCACAAACAATTACCTTCACTCCTGAATGTCAATTTCCCATGAAGGCCAACATGGACAGATTGCTTTGCTTGCATCTTCAAGGCTTTGGTGTATTTCTCATTAATCCTTTTGTTATGAAGATGAAAGTACAGACGGAGAGAGAACATATAATGTTTATCTTTCATTTGACGAACATCTTGGGGTACAGATCCTTGTAAAGGAATAGATTCTCAAGTCTGTTTATAGTCAGTGGTACTACCCAAATGTGATACTCCAAGGGCATTGCAGGCTTTTCTGGGTCCATGGGCATCTTTTGGGGAGACAAAATACTATTTCTCTCATCAATACCAATTACAGGTGGCTGCTCCTGGACATGCTGCCTTGCCTTTGGGTTTTCTGATGATGGCCTTTCTGAGGAACAATAGACAAATATGTAAAGACAATATGTAGACAAAGACCAATAAATATTAAACATTCAGAAATACCAGTATCAAAAGCACATACACTGGCTTGTTGGTAATTTTGCAAGTAACAGCAAGATCTGCAAACAATACAAAAAGATGAGGGGAATTAAACTTAACATGGATGAAATCAAAATGAAACATGACTTCAAAATGTAACTAGTAACATTACACACACCATGATTTTGGAGCTTTTTAAAGTCAGGGGCACGCAAGATTTGGCACTCAGGGCAATAGTGGCACGTCTTCCATTGTTGGGTCAAACAGGGAACAGTATTTTTCTAGAAAGAAAAACATTTTGACTAACAATCAACAGGAAAAAACAGGAAGAATGAATGTGTATTTTAGTTCCAACACACATAACATGTGTTCTCAAATAAGCCCGAAGGCTTGATTACTGGATCAGGTGTGTTTAATTAGGGAATCTAAACTCTGCAGGGCTCTGGCCCTCCAGGCTGAGTTTGACATCCCTGTGGAAAATAACATCCTCAAATAGCAACACAAACTCTTCCATATAGAATTAGAACAGTAAATGACAAATCAAATATCATTTTCCATGGAGGTTTTTGGATTCTGTTTAAAAAACTTAAGTTAGTAAGATTGTGGAAAAAGCCTTCTCAACTGATAGCCAGGAACAGTATACCAGAGAGCCAGAGAAAGAATTTTCTTAAAATAGTTTAATTAAAAGAAAAACAAAGAAATGAATGGATTGACAATAATATAATAACAAAAAGATGTGGTTAGTGTTGCACATGTATCTATAATTCCAGTCAAACAACATTAGTTTTAAAAAACAGGAAGAATGAATGCCCCCTAACATACTAATATCAACAATTATTATAAATATAACACATGTACACAAACTACGTTTGTAAACAATTATAGATTTAATTTACAAACATACCTCTACGACAAACGCCGCCATTACAGTTGGCTTGACGTTGGACGTTCGATATTCGCATATTTAGGGACCGTCTCTAAAGTTACATGCGAATTGGTATACACTTTTCTAACTTCAATAGCATTTGAGCAGAAAGACTTGCAGTCATAAAAACAACTTACTGTACATCTAGGTGTCAACTATAATGCACACCTTTTACATTTTTGATATTTATTAAAATCTACTGTAAATCATATGTAAAAAATGCTATTTTTCACTACCGAATGGGCTCAAATGCATATTTAAAGCTCAATAGCATTTGAGGAGAATGACTTACAGTCATAAAAAAACTTAAAATAAACTGTTCATCTAGGGTAAACTATAATGCACACCTTTTACATTTTTGATATTTATTAAAATAAACTGTAAATCATATGTACAAATTGCTATTTTTCACATAAAAAGGTCTCAAATGCAAATTTGCTCAATAGCATTTGAGGAGAATGACTTACACATAAAAACAACTGTAAACTGTTAATCTAGGTGTACTTAGCACACCTTTTGCCATTATTTTTAATTTATTAAAATCTACTGTAAATCATATCTAAAAAATCTATTTTTCACATAAAAATGGTCTCAAATGCAAATTTAAAGCTCAATAGCATTTGAGCAGAATGACTTCAGTCATAACACAAACTGTAAACTGTTCATCTAGGTGTGAACTATAATGCACACCTTTTGCATTTTTTATATTTATTAAAATCTACTGTAAATAATTTTTTTAAAATGGCTATTTTTCACTACAAAATGGACTCAAACGCAAATTTAAAGCTCAATAGCATGAGCAGAATACTTACAGTCATAAAAACAACTCTAAACTGTTCATCTAGGTGTAAACTATAATGCACACCTTTTACATTTTTGATATTTATTAAAATCTACTGTAAATCATATGTACAAATGCTATTTTTCACTACAAAATCTCAAACGCAAATTTAAAGCTCAATAGCATTTGAGGAGAATTACTTACAGTCATAAAAACAACTGTAAACTCTTAATCTAGGTGTAAACTATAATGCACACCTTTTACATTTTTGATATTTATTAAAATAAACTGTAAATCATATCTAAAAAATGCTATTTTTCACATAAAAATGGTCTCAAATGCAAATTTAAAGCTCAATAGCATTTGAGGAGAATGACTTACAGTCATAAAAACAACTCTAAACTGTTCATCTAGGTGTCAGCTCTAATGCACACCTTTTACATTTTTGATATTTATTAAAATAAACTGTAAATCATATCTAAAAAATGCTATTTTTCACATAAAAATGGTCTCAAATGCAAATTTAAAGCTCAATAGCATTTGAGCAAATTTAAAGAAGCTTACAGTCATAACACAAACTGTAAACTGTTCATCTAGGTGTCAACTATAATGCACACCTTTTGCATTTTTTATATTTATTAAAATCTACTGTAAATCATATGTAAAAAAATGCTATTTTTCACTACCGAATGGGCTCAAATGCAAATTTAAAGCTCAATAGCATTTGAGCAGAATGACTTACAGTCATAAACAAACTGTAAACTGTTCATCTAGGTGTAAACTATAATGCACACCTTTTACATTTTTGATATTTATTAAAATCATAAAAACTGTAAATCATATCTAAAAAATGCTATTTTTCAATAAAAATGGTCTCAAATGCAAATTTAAAGCTCAATAGCATTTGCAGAATTACTTACAGTCATAACACAAACTGTAAACTGATCATCTAGGTGTCAACTATAATGCACACCTTTTACATTTTTGATATTTATAAAATCTACTGTAAATCATAAGTACAAATTGCTATTTTTCACATAAAAATGGTCTCAAATGCAAATTTAAAGCTCAATAGCATTTGAGGAGAATGACTTACAGTCATTAAAACAACTGTAAACTGTTCATCTAGGTGTCAACTATAATGCACACCTTTTGCATTTTTTATATTTATTAAAATCTACTGTAAATCATATGTAAAAAATGCTATTTTTCACTACCAAATGCTCAAATGCAAATTTAAAGCTCAATAGCATTTGAGGAGAATGACTTAGTCATAAAAACAACTCTAAACTGTTCATCTAGGTGTAACTATAATGCACACCTTTTATATTTTTGAATTTTAAATCATGTACAAATTGCTATTTTCACATAAAAATGGGCTAAATTCAAATTTAAAGCTCAATACATTTGAGAAGAATGACTTACAGTCATAAAAAAACTGTAAACTGTTCATCTAGGTGTAAACTATAATGCAAGCTTTTACATTTTTTATATTTATTAAAATACTGTAAATCATATGTAAAAAATTATATTTTTCACTACAAAATGGACTCAAACGCAAATTTAAAGCTCAATAGCATTTGAGGAGAATGACTTGCAGTCATAAAAACAACTCTAAACATATGTAAAAAATGTTCATCTAGGTGTAAACTATAATGCACACCTTTACATTTTTGATATTTATTAAAATCTACTTAAATCATATGTAAAAAATGCTATTTTTCACATAAAAATGGTCTCAAATGCAAATTTAAAGCTCAATAGCATTTGAGCAGAATTACTTACAGTCATAACACAAACTGTAAACTGATCATCTAGGTGTCAACTATAATGCACACCTTTTACATTTTTGATATTTATTAAAATTACTGTAAATCATATGTAAAAATTGCTATTTTTCACACTGAATGGGCTCAAATCAAAATATGCCATAATTTAAAGCTCAATACATTTGAGCAGAATGACTTGCAGTCACAAAATAACACAAACTGTAAACTTTCATCTAGGTGTAAACTATAATGCAACCTTTTACATTTTTGATATTTATTAAAATCTACTGTAAATCATATGTAAAAAAGGCTATTTTTCACATAAAAATGGGCTCAAATTCAAATTTAAAGCTCAATAGCATTTGAGCAGAATGACTTAGTCATAAACAAACTGTAAACTGTTCATCTAGGTGTAAACTATAATGCACACCTTTTACATTTTTGATATTTATTAAAATCTACTGTAAATCATATCTAAAAAATGCTATTTTTCACATAAAAATGGTCTCAAATGCAAATTTAAAGCTCAATAGCATTTGAGCAGAAACTTGCATAAAAACACTGTAAACTGTTCATTAGGTGTCAAGTATAATGCACACCTTTTGCATTTTTTATATTTATTAAAATCTACTGTAAATCATATGTAAAAAATGCTATTTTTCACTACCGAATGGGCTCAAATGCATATTTAAAGCTCAATAGCATTTGAGGAGAATGACTTACAGTCATTTTGATATTTATAAAAACAACTGCTATTTTTCACATAAACTGTTCATCTAGGTCATAAAAACAACTGTAAACTATAATGCACACCTTTTACATTTTTGATATTTATTAAAATAAACTGTAAATCATATGTACAAATTGCTATTTTTCACATAAAAATGGTCTCAAATGCAAATTTAAAGCTCAATAGCATTTGAGGAGAATGACTTACAGTCATAAAAACAACTGTAAACTGTTAATCTAGGTGTCAACTATAATGCACACCTTTTGCATTTTTTATATTTATTAAAATCTACTGTAAATCATATCTAAAAAATGCTATTTTTCACATAAAAATGGTCTCAAATGCAAATTTAAAGCTCAATAGCATTTGAGCAGAATGACTTACAGTCATAACACAAACTGTAAACTGTTCATCTAGGTGTGAACTATAATGCACACCTTTTGCATTTTTTATATTTATTAAAATCTACTGTAAATAATTTTTTTAAAATGGCTATTTTTCACTACAAAATGGACTCAAACGCAAATTTAAAGCTCAATAGCATTTGAGCAGAATTACTTACAGTCATAAAAACAACTCTAAACTGTTCATCTAGGTGTAAACTATAATGCACACCTTTTACATTTTTGATATTTATTAAAATCTACTGTAAATCATATGTACAAATTGCTATTTTTCACTACAAAATGGGCTCAAACGCAAATTTAAAGCTCAATAGCATTTGAGGAGAATTACTTACAGTCATAAAAACAACTGTAAACTCTTAATCTAGGTGTAAACTATAATGCACACCTTTTACATTTTTGATATTTATTAAAATAAACTGTAAATCATATCTAAAAAATGCTATTTTTCACATAAAAATGGTCTCAAATGCAAATTTAAAGCTCAATAGCATTTGAGGAGAATGACTTACAGTCATAAAAACAACTCTAAACTGTTCATCTAGGTGTCAGCTCTAATGCACACCTTTTACATTTTTGATATTTATTAAAATAAACTGTAAATCATATCTAAAAAATGCTATTTTTCACATAAAAATGGTCTCAAATGCAAATTTAAAGCTCAATAGCATTTGAGCAGAATGACTTACAGTCATAACACAAACTGTAAACTGTTCATCTAGGTGTCAACTATAATGCACACCTTTTGCATTTTTTATATTTATTAAAATCTACTGTAAATCATATGTAAAAAAATGCTATTTTTCACTACCGAATGGGCTCAAATGCAAATTTAAAGCTCAATAGCATTTGAGCAGAATGACTTACAGTCATAACACAAACTGTAAACTGTTCATCTAGGTGTAAACTATAATGCACACCTTTTACATTTTTGATATTTATTAAAATCTACTGTAAATCATATCTAAAAAATGCTATTTTTCACATAAAAATGGTCTCAAATGCAAATTTAAAGCTCAATAGCATTTGAGCAGAATTACTTACAGTCATAACACAAACTGTAAACTGATCATCTAGGTGTCAACTATAATGCACACCTTTTACATTTTTGATATTTATTAAAATCTACTGTAAATCATAAGTACAAATTGCTATTTTTCACATAAAAATGGTCTCAAATGCAAATTTAAAGCTCAATAGCATTTGAGGAGAATGACTTACAGTCATTAAAACAACTGTAAACTGTTCATCTAGGTGTCAACTATAATGCACACCTTTTGCATTTTTTATATTTATTAAAATCTACTGTAAATCATATGTAAAAAATGCTATTTTTCACTACCAAATGAGCTCAAATGCAAATTTAAAGCTCAATAGCATTTGAGGAGAATGACTTAGTCATAAAAACAACTCTAAACTGTTCATCTAGGTGTCAACTATAATGCACACCTTTTATATTTTTGATATTTTAAATCATATGTACAAATTGCTATTTTCACATAAAAATGGGCTCAAATTCAAATTTAAAGCTCAATAGCATTTGAGAAGAATGACTTACAGTCATAAAAACAACTGTAAACTGTTCATCTAGGTGTAAACTATAATGCACAGCTTTTACATTTTTTATATTTATTAAAATCTACTGTAAATCATATGTAAAAAATTATATTTTTCACTACAAAATGGACTCAAACGCAAATTTAAAGCTCAATAGCATTTGAGGAGAATGACTTGCAGTCATAAAAACAACTGTAAACTGTTCATCTAGGTGTAAACTATAATGCACACCTTTACATTTTTGATATTTATTAAAATCTACTGTAAATCATATGTAAAAAATGCTATTTTTCACATAAAAATGGTCTCAAATGCAAATTTAAAGCTCAATAGCATTTGAGCAGAATTACTTACAGTCATAACACAAACTGTAAACTGATCATCTAGGTGTCAACTATAATGCACACCTTTTACATTTTTGATATTTATTAAAATCTACTGTAAATCATATGTAAAAATTGCTATTTTTCACCACTGAATGGGCTCAAATGCAAAATATGCCATAATTTAAAGCTCAATAGCATTTGAGCAGAATGACTTGCAGTCATAACACAAACTGTAAACTGTTCATCTAGGTGTAAACTATAATGCACACCTTTTACATTTTTGATATTTATTAAAATCTACTGTAAATCATATGTAAAAAAGGCTATTTTTCACATAAAAATGGGCTCAAATTCAAATTTAAAGCTCAATAGCATTTGAGCAGAATGACTTAGTCATAACACAAACTGTAAACTGTTCATCTAGGTGTAAACTATAATGCACACCTTTTACATTTTTGATATTTATTAAAATCTACTGTAAATCATATCTAAAAAATGCTATTTTTCACATAAAAATGGTCTCAAATGCAAATTTAAAGCTCAATAGCATTTGAGCAGAATTACTTAGTCATAAAAACAACTGTAAACTGTTCATCTAGGTGTCAAGTATAATGCACACCTTTTGCATTTTTTATATTTATTAAAATCTACTGTAAATCATATGTAAAAAATTATATTTTTCACTACAAAATGGGCTCAAACGTAAATTTAAAGCTCAATAGCATTTGAGGAGAATGACTTACAGTCATAAAAACAACTGTAAACTGATCATCTATGTGTCAACTATAATGCACACCTTTTATATTTTTGATATTTATTAAAATAAACTGTAAATCATATGTAAAAATTGCTATTTTTCAAACAGTTTACAGTTGTTTTTATGACTGTAAGTCATTCTGCTCAAATGCTATTGAGCTTTAAATTTGCATTTGAGACCATTCGGTAGTGAAAAATAGCATTTTTTACATATGATTTACAGTAGATTTTAATAAATATCAAAAATGTAAAAGGTGTGCATTATAGTTGACACCTAGATGAACAGTTTACAGTTTGTGTTATGACTAAGTAATTCTGCTCAAATGCTATTGAGCTTTAAATTTGCTTTTGAGACCATTTTTATGTGAAAAATAGCAATTTGTACATATGATTTACAGTTTATTTTAATAAATATCAAAAATGTAAAAGGTGTGCATTATAGTTTACACCTGGATGAACAGTTTAGAGTTGTTTTTATGACTGTAAGTCATTCTCCTCAAATGCTATTGAGCTTTAAATATGCATTTGAGCCCATTCGGTAGTGAAAAATAGCAATTTGTACATATGATTTACAGTAGATTTTAATAAATATAAAAAATGCAAAATGTGTGCATTATAGTTGACACCTAGATGATCAGTTTACAGTTTGTGTTATGACTGTAAGTAATTCTGCTCAAATGCTATTGAGCTTTAAATTTGCATTGAGACCATTTTTATGTGAAAAATAGCATTTTTTACATATGATTTACAGTAGATTTTAATAAATATCAAAAATGTAAAAGGTGTGCATTATAGTTTACACCTAGATGAACAGTTTACAGTTGTTTTTATGACTGTAAGTAATTCTGCTCAAATGCTATTGAGCTTTAAATTTGCGTTTGAGTCCATTTTGTAGTGAAAAATAGCCATTTTTAACAAATTATTTACAGTAGATTTTAATAAATATCAAAAATGTAAAAGGTGTGCATTATAGCTGACACCTAGATGAACAGTTTAGAGTTGTTTTTATGACTGTAAGTAATTCTGCTCAAATGCTATTGAGCTTTAAATTTGCATTTAAGACCATTTTTATGTGAAAAATAGCAATTTGTACATATGATTTACAGTTTATTTTAATAAATATCAAAAATGTAAAAGGTGTGCATTATAGTTGACACCTAGATGAACAGTTTACAGTTTGTGTTATGACTGTAAGTCATTCTCCTCAAATGCTATTGAGCTTTAAATTTGCGTTTGAGCCCATTTTGTAGTGAAAAATAGCAATTTGTACATATGATTTACAGTAGATTTTAATAAATATCAAAAATGTAAAAGGTGTGCATTATAGTTTACACCTAGATGAACAGTTTACAGTTGTTTTTATGACTGTAAGTCATTCTCCTCAAATGCTATTGAGCTTTAAATATACATTTGAGCCCATTCGGTAGTGAAAAATAGCATTTTTTATATATGATTTACAGTAGATTTTAATAAATATCAAAAATGTAAAAGGTGTGCATTATAGTTGACACCTAGATGAACAGTTTACAGTTTGTGTTATGACTGTAAGTCATTCTGCTCAAATGCTATTGAGCTTTAAATTATGGCATATTTTGCATTTGAGCCCATTCAGTGGTGAAAAATAGCAATTTTTACATATGATTTACAGTAGATCTTAATAAATATAAAAAAATGTAAAAGGTGTGCATTATAGTTTACACCTAGATGAACAGTTTACAGTTGTTTTTATGACTGTAAGTCATTCTCCTCAAATGCTATTGAGCTTTAAATTTGCGTTTGAGCCCATTTTGTAGTGAAAAATATAATTTTTTACATATGATTTACAGTAGATTTTAATAAATATCAAAAATGTAAAAGGTGTGCATTATAGTTTACACCTAGATGAACAGTTTACAGTTGTTTTTATGACTGTAAGTCATTCTGCTCAAATGCTATTGAAGTTAGAAAAGTGTATACCAATAACGCATGTAACTTTAGAGACGGTCCCTAAATATGCGAATATCGAACGTCCAACGTCAAGCCAACTTTATGCCAGTCCATTACTGAAGTGTTTAGCGTCTGTCATAGTTACATCTGTTTGGCTGCTGCTACGTTGATCGATACTAGGGGGCACGTGCCCCCTCACTTTGAATGGGCATGACGCCTCTGCCTATATACAGTACATCAAGTGTGCTGCACTAGTCCTCAAAAGTGAAGCCCTCGTGTTTCGATCGCCCCCAGGTGGCTGGTCCCAGTATAGGTCATAAACCCCGCCCTCTCCATGCAATCTAATGGGACCTGAGACAAACTAAATAATTAAATTTCACTTCAAATATTTTGTTTTCAAACATGGTTTTTGTCATTTGATGTAGATTTTATCACGCTGATGTAAGTTAAAGTGTTCGTTTTTTAAATAAGTTTGGTTTTAGTTAGTTGTGATGCTATAAAAACGGGAGTGTGACGTCATGACTGACAGCTTCTCTGAGTGAACTGAGGCGCCAACGGACTTTTTCGGGATATTCAGGAGGAGATTGGAGTTGTATTTAACTTATTTTAGCACAAGCTTCTTATACGTCAGTCAGCAGACAAAAATTGGAGCAGTCAGGCTAATTTAAAAAAGAGTCAAGGGCTTGTGCTTGCGATCGACTCGGCTCCACTTCGCTCTCTTCTGCGCAGACTCTGGTCCCGAGTTTGCTACTGCACAGACTCCGGTCCCAAATCAGCGCAATATGGGGACAATGGCTTCACTTTTCTTCAATGGAAGTGAGTGTAGGTGCATCGTCCATCTTTTTTTACAGTCTATGATATATGTATATAGAATGCTGCACCAAACAAATTCGTAAGGGAAAAAATGTAAACAATAAACCAACTCCATAGAGGGTTCTAAGTGATCAAGGGCTTAGGACGTTCCAGTTCAGCCCAGCAAGAAGTGGGCACTCATGCAACGTAATCATAATTGTTGTGGCTAGAAGGGATACAGCTCCGACCGGAAACGAACAATGAAATTAAATTTTCTACCTATTAGATTGTGTTTTATTAACGTCTACACCTACCCCAACCCTAAACCTACCCCTTACAATAATGAAAAAATAGTAATTATTGTTGTACAGTGTGACAAAAATTACGCTGTATTGATGTGCGCATGCCCAGTAGCGCCATAACCCATCGAGGGCGCATAGCGGCCACAAAGGGGGCGCTCGCGAGCACCCTTCTGAATGCTAAAATGACGAATGGGACACTCTACGGTCTCGTGGACTTAACGGACAGGCGCACGCAGTCTTGTCCTCAAGACCGAAAGTGCACATGAAGTGTGCCATTTGGGACAGGGCCTGAGAAACAGTTTAGATTTAGCTTCTTTTGTATTTCACTTACATGTGTTCAGCATTGAATAGGCCTACCATTTTCCTATATATATTGTCACGGGGTGAAGAATCACACGACAAGGACTGTTCAACTAAATGCCCCGGAGGGTGGATTTATTCACAAAACAGAAGGGTGAAGGGCAGGAGGTGCCTCAGTGCCGTCAGTGCTCTCTTCTCCAGTCTCTTGGCAGTGTGTCCGTGCTCGTGCTTAAGTGGGGCCGCTTGGTCATATGCTGCTGTCTGTGGAGGAAACGAGAGAAAGGCGTTAGGTGCTGCCTCATGGAGATCGAACTCTCCTCTAGCTTAATTCGGCGTGGCTTAAGAAGCCGGCTACTGATGAGCTGCAGCTGAGACCGAGCGGCCGGTGACGAGGGAGTGCAGGTGTTCCTGCTCCGTTTCCAGGACGCTGATGAGTTACCGGGACACTCGTCACACTCCCCCCCCTAAGCGTCGTCCTGGTCCTGTTGGAGATGTGAGACAGTAGGGGAGAAATTGGGGGTGGGTGGGGAGTGACCCCTGACAGACCTGAGAAAGCTGCCCAGATCCGAGAGAGGCCGTCTGCGTTGGCGTTCGCGGCTCCGGCCCGGTGACGCACGACAAAGTGGAAGTCCTGGAGCGCGAGGAACCAACGAGTCACCCTGGTGTTGGTGTCCTTGGCGCGGGCCATCCACTGTAGGGGCGTGTGGTCGGTGACCAGGGTGAACTTTCGGCCGAGGAGATAGTACCGCAGCTCCAGGACTGCCCACTTGACAGCCAGGGCCTCCTTCTCCACTGTGGCATAGTTTCTCTCGGCTGGGGACAGCTTTCTGCTGATATAAAGTACCGGATGCTCCTCACCTCCCTGGACCTGTGACAGGACGGCCCCGAGTCCTGTATCGGAGGCATCCGTCTGCAGCAGGAAGGGTAGCTTTGGCCGTGGCTTTCCGCAGGGGGATTGCCTCTGGGTACCGTGTGGCATAGTCGACAATCACCAGGATGTGTTCATGTCCCCGGGCAGACTTCGGCAACGGCCCTACAAGGTCCATCCCGATGCGCTCGAAGGGCACCTCAATGATGGGAAGCGGAATAAGCGGGCTGGGGAGGCTTTCTGGGTGACGTCACCTGACAGGTGGGACAGGCCTGACAGAACCGTTTCACCTCGGTGTCCAGGCCCGGCCAGTGGAAACGATCTCGAATCTGTTGAGCGGTGTTGGCTGGCCCAAGGTGTCCGGCCATGGGATGGGAGTGCGCCAGCTCCAGCACAGTCTCGGTTTTCGTGCGTGGCACAACCAGTAGCCATTTTTCCTCCCCCCTCCGCTGCGCGACACAATAGAGCAGGCCGGGTGGCAAGCCGGCTACTGATGAGCTGCAGCTGGGACCGAGCGGCTGGTGACGAGGGAGTGCAGGTGTTCCTGCTCCGTTTCCAGGGCGACGCTGATGAGTTACTGGGACACTCGTCACACTATATACTGTATATATATATATATATATATATATATTTTTTTTTTTTTTCTTCTTCTCTAAAGCCTAGTCTCAGCCTCAGACGTCACGGCCACGGAACTTTGGCTAAACGTCTGATGCATATGGCACACTTATCTGGAAACACTTCAGGAGTGTCGAAGTCGTCATCGGATTGGTTGAATTATACAGGACTTCCGGGAGACGTGTGTGTCGCGTTCTTTAACGTTCCACCTGGAAACAAAGATGCCGTGGCGCCAAACCCCCTCACGAAAGAAGAGAGCCGTTGTGTTTACAAATGTGATGATGAGCGCTTATCAGGATCAACTACACGCTGGATTTTCAAAAGTATGTGAAATATTTAAAGTTCGCGGCATAAAATCTTTAAAATACGTCCGAGAATTTTACACACCGGTCTGTTATTGTGGTGACATTTCCACGCACCGAAACGTGACGCTGAACGAAACAAACTGTGATTGGTTGTTTGACATGTCGGTTTGACATGGCCTCATGGCCAATAAAACCTGCCATCTATTCCAGACCTTCAGCCGTCAGTCTGAAGGTCTGGCTAAGCGAGACTAGGCGCAAGCAGTCTTGTCCTCAAGACTGAAAGTGCACATGAAGTGTTCCATTTGGGACAGGGCCTGAGAAATGATTTAGATTTAGCTTCTTTTGTATTTCACTTACATGTGTTCAGCATTGAATAGGCCTACCATTTTCCTATATATATATATATATATATATATATATATATATTCTTTTTTTCTCTTCTTCTCTAAAGCCTAATAAAATAGTTTTTCATGGAATGTGTTATTTGAACATTTACATAATGACCTTGTTCTACATTCTCAAACGTTGTCATCAAAAGTTGATAAAAGTTCAAGTTTGAATCGTTTGGTTTCATAAACAGACAGGTGTTTGTCTGTCTTTATGTGTGTGTCATAAAGATATGAAGCTAATGCCCCACAGGCAGAGGAGTTTAAAATTAATCTCTCTCGTCATTGGCCAGCTGTCTTCAAAGCCTTTTTAGGGTTTGAATTTGCCAACAGGGGATCCATAGCACTCTAGTGTAGAGCTCAAATGTGAAAGAGACCACACCAAGGGACCAGGTCAGTTACTGAAAGCCTTAAAACACTAGGAACAATGCAGTAAAATGTAAAGACAGGTCAGATATATATTTAAATAGGATATATTAGAATGGTGTAAGTGTAAAATTTTTAGAATGGTGTAAGTGTAAAATTAATTGTGGTGGCCTCAGACGCTGGGATAGGCTTCAGCCCCCAGGAACTTAAAGAGGACAAGCAGTTTGGAGAATTGTGTGACAGTGTATTCATAAACCTTATGCATGTGAGATGCATCGTAGTGGAAACATTGTAGTGGAAAGTTCATGAAACTGAAAAACACTGCTCATGTGTTTATTTAGCTTAGTACACATGACTCTGTTAGCTTAGAAATCTGCCTGCAGCTTTGTGGGTTACTGGTTTTGCTGGTTTGTGTGTTCTGTGTCGTCGTCGTCCCCCCCCCCCCCTCTGCAGTTCTAAAATAATGTGTACAGGTCAATTTAATCTATTAGTTTATTCATAAATACATTCATACATACAATGACTTTAATACGCATCTTACATGATGAGCATCTTACTTTGTATACAAAGATGTGGTATTGTTATTGTTGCCTGTTGTTTTATGCTTGACGAAGATCTGTTATTTTCATTTTTTTTTTTTTTTTTTTTTTTATCTTTAAAATTTCATTGAAAATGGTACAAATATGTTCCAGAACCATATCCATAACATGAATACATTTCTAAGAACTTGGCACATGTGTTTTAAACTTGATTTTTTTTTAAAAAAGATTTTTTTTTTAAATGTTTTAAAAAAAAAATTGACTGCAGGTTTTTACTTTCCTTTTCCTTAGATTTTCATTGACCTGTACACATTTGCGATTTTTGTGGCCTATGTTCTGAGAACAATTGCAGCTACCTGTACATTAATTTTATATAATAAGAACTATATAGACCCAAAATAATAACATAGTATAATAGAAATAGCTTTGTAAATAGCTTTGTAGAAATAGCAAACTTATTCTAAACTTGTTTAGTGCATAGTTGTTGTTTTTTATTTAAAAAAACCTGATATTATTTCTTTCCATGCAGCCATATGTCAATATCACAGATAACACCAACTCTCTTCCTGAGTGGGGCTGATGCTCCTTTGAATCAGGCACTTATGACCCGCAAAGGCATTACACTGATCGTGAACGTGACCCTATCCCACACCTGCCCTATCTACCCAGGTGTGGAGTGCATACGTGTTGCAGTGTCCGACCTCCCAAATGCCCATCTTGGTGATCATTTTAACCATGTTGCAGCTCGAATCCATGGTAACAGATCTGGAGGAACCCTAGTGCACTGCGCTGCGGGCATGAGTCGCTCACCTGCTATAATAATGGCCTACCTCATGAAGTACAAAGGAGTGACTCTGCGGCAGGCACATAACTGGGTTAAAGACAGCAGACCCTACATTTGTCTTAATACAGGATTCTGGACCCAACTTTTGGACTATGAAAAGAAACTCTATGGTAAGAATACTGTGAAGGTGGCTGAACCACTGGATCCACTGCCAATGCCTAAAACACCAAAACTACCTTCCAAGTACAGCATGAGACGGTGTCCTCATTCGCCAAGGCTGAGCCGACTTAGAAGATTCACCTCCTTGGCTCTTTAATCAACAAAAGCAAACGGATCTTTTGCCAAAAGTGGATTTGAAATTTCTATTTACATATTGTAAGTGCAATGAAAAATTTCTTAACCATAATTTCAAATAAAGACCAACAAGATCTATACAGTGAAAGAAAGTACTTCAACATGATTGTTTTGTTTTCCCACTAGCATGTGATTTTAAGAGGCTTTTAGCCATTTCCTCCTGGCTTCTAATGCCATTCACTTTCAAGGATGTTTATTGTTTATTCGTTTTTGATGCGGCCTGGCTGGAATTCCGGGAATAATAAAATCTTGAAACTTAGTATGCATTATTTAACCAACAGAGGACACTGTTGTAGCATTAAACTCACGCCATAGAAGAAACCCAGGGCTAATAAATGAAAGGCTCAATGGAAATTGAGAGGTTAAATTATATCTTTATCTCAATTGTCTAAATTTGTTTGAATTTCTACAGTATGATGTGCATGAGATAAATACTCTGCACCTTAATTCATTTTAAACTTTTGTTTACTTTCAAACAAGACAAATAGTAGTAGTTTTTGTTATGACTACATTTTTTAATTGCACTTTCAGTTCTGCATCCTGTTTGCTACCTCACTTTGAATTCATAAAATTAATTTAAAAGGCATTCTTAGTTCATCTCTAAACTGACGCAGCCCTGCTCATTGAGATACTTGTATATATGTATGTATGTATTAAGCTGTTATTGTTGCTGTTGTTGTTGTTCTTGTTCTTGTTCTTGTTGACCTCTAGATATTAAAGAATTGGCCATGTGACACAAGGTGAGAAAAAAAGTCTCAGGTTGTCATTCATCACCTTTATAATGCAGGTTTATTCCTCACAGTCTCTTTTTTAATAATGTGTGTTTAGTGCTTTTGGCAATGTTTTGTTGGTGCTGAGTGAGGGGAGAGAAGTTTTAGACATGCTTCTCGAGGGGGTGAGTGAATGTGCTGAAAGCTGAGAGGGACCGCACGGAGTGGAAAGAGTCAAAATGTCTTAGATAAAAAAGCCACTTATTTATCTCGGAAAATAATCATTTATTTTTATATAAATATAATTCATTTTTGGCTGAAAGCCTGCCATCTTGTGCAATTAACAGGAAACAAGTTGCCAACTATGTATTGGGATAAAGTTAAGTGTGTTTGTGTGTGCCAGCCCATGTGTTTCTTTGTGTGTGTGTGTGTGTGTGTGTGTGTGTGTGTGTGTGTGTGTGTGTGTGTGTGTGTGTGTGTGTGTGTGTGTGTGTGTGTGTGTGTGTGTGTGTGTGTGTGTGTGTGTGTGTGTGTGTGTGTGTGTGTGTGTGTGTGTGTGTGTGTGTGTGTGTGTGTGTGTGTGTGTGTGTGTGTGTGTGTAATGAGACACTGCTTTCAGTAAGCCCATCAAGGGATAAATAAGCATGCCGTTACCATACACTCATTTATCTTTCTGCACATTATTTGACAGCAAACCATCCTTGTAAGGTATTGCAGTCTGACCACAAATGCTATGTTAGATGTTTCCCTGGAAGGTATAGCAGAGCAGTCAGAGAGAGAGAGCGAGAGAGAGAGAAGTGAAGTGGGGTGGGGTGGGGTGGGGGGTGGTTGGAGGGCACAGTGCCAAACACCAGGCGCCACGCTTCCAGCATGATTACCTCATCCCCATCTACTACTAGAACATATTGTCTACATTCATCATCACTGAATGTAGTGTTTGTGTCTTCATTCATGCACAATAAAATTCACCAGCATTACCAAATAATACAAACATTTAAAAGGTTTAAAGGCTTTAAATTTAAAATGTTCATTTGTCCCTTTTTCTAGAATTCTGTGGAATCAAGACCTAAATAAGCTGCTACTGTTGCTTTTAGGAGTTTCTTCTAAATTTTTCACCCCACTTACCCTGCAAATGTGGTAGTAGTTACTTTATTACTGCCATTAATACTTTTCTATTTTCTGAAATGGTTAAGTTATCAATCGCAAAACATGAAAATCTCTCATACAGCAGGAAGCTTCAAATGCATGTTGAAACACTTTTGTCAGGCAGTAACAAGAACTCTACTATTCATATAAATCTCTGTATTCCCTGAAATAAATTCCCAGAGCATGTTTCAGCAGTTATGGAAGCATTTTATTGCAAATATACACAAATATCAATATCCTTTCAAAAAGCAAATACAAATAAATAAAACTTCAGCCCTGTTAAGAATGGAATGCATACACATACCACATGAAAAAATACGTACACCTCTATGAACAGAGTTTAAATGTTGCTATTATTTTGGAAAGAAATAGCAGTGCAATCCTGCTGCCCTTTGCAACAGTGGTAATACTAGAGTCTAATTTAGATGCTTGAAAAGAGTCCTCCCTTTTATGAAATTATTATTCTAATATGTCCTGAATACCTTACCTAATAAAGATATGTATTTTGTCAACACTGTAAAAATGGGCTTCTTTGTAGTCATTGGTTTGTGTTTGTTTGTGTCCTCATACTCCAATAAGAATGCCAGAAAACAGACTGTCTTGGAGAATTGTGAGGGCTGAGCCTGTCCCATTGTCAATAAGAATAGATACATACTCTCCAGCCTGTGAAAAAAACAAACATCTACATTAATCATGCTTTTTGTTTGTTTTATGGGTCAGTAGTGTTTATGATAAATATTTTTTCTTAGATATGCACTCTGCATACCCACTTTTTTTAGTTGGTGTGTTGTCATAACAGTCATAACTCATAAAGCATTAATTGCCAAAAAGTAAGGATCACAATATTGAAAGAGGGCAATAATGTATATGTATAAAACAGCAGTTTTGATAGGGATTGATAAGATTGTCAAGAGCCCTGGAGCAGAAGATGCCCCTGAGGCTGAACAAAAATAAAAAGTGGGCCCAAATATGGACATTTTCCCAGTCACATATTTTCAGTCAGCATTATTAGCGCAAACAATTTCAGTAACCTGTAAAATTCTTAGTTTAATGAGCTTATTATGTCAGTCAGTCATACCTGTAGATAAAGAGTCCCGGTCAGGAGAATACTGAATACTCCCCCTGTAGCGCTCACTCCAGTCACTGTCTCCAAAGACCTGCATCATTATAAACACATTAATCATGGTTTAGGACTCATTTGCTTGACTAACAGTTAGATTAACAGTTTAAACGGTCAGTGCTATTGGTGATTATGGACCATTACTACTCACACATTACTCTGACAAAGAGACTCTATGCACATAGAGGCCTTAACACTGTCCCTCTGCCTGGTATGAGGCTTTTTCTGAGACTCATTGGATTCTGAATAAAAAAACACAGATACATGATGCAGAGTTAAAGGGATTGTGACAGGCAGACATGTTCAGTGGTACTAGGACCCCACCCTGTTCCACTGAGCTTTATCTAAGGGACAGGCTGTTGGATAGGCCACACACAAGTAACATGATGCAAACAGGAATAAGGTATTGCATGTGCTTCAGCTAGCAAAATGATGCAATAAAGCTTATATTTTATGTTTCTATCGGTCAAAATGGGAAAACTCAATTACCTGCTGGTGCATATTGTTTAGCTTATGTATATATTCATGCCTTGTTGTCATGTATGCAAACTTCATGAAATTCGGATGCCTAAAAATAAAATTTTTGATACATTACAGTATGACATACTACGTCCATGGGAAATATGCAACAAGTGGACACTATCCCATTAAGACTAGGCCAGAGGAGAACTGGTCCTCCAACTGAGCCTGGTTTCTCCCAAAGTTTTTTTTTCTCAATTTCTGTCACCTGAGAAAATAAGGGTTCCTTACCACTGTTGCCTTTTGGCTTGCTTATATAGTTTGAAAGACACAAAACTTGAACTGGCACTATTGTCACTATTGAACTGCAGAGCCACATTTTGCAACATTGACACTGTTATTGAACTAAACTGAATTAACACTGAAATTACACAAGCTGAATAATAGCAGTCTTTTTTAGAATTGCTTATAACTGAATTGAACTTTTTTGAATTTGTATAAAGCTGTGTTGTATGAAGCGCTATAGAAATAAAGGTGACTTGACTTGTTAAGGCCATGAGCAGAGGAACCATCAGATTCAAGATCACACTGTGAGCCAGTGCTCATAAGGTATAGGTTGAAAAGAAAGTTGGGAATGTACTTCAACCACACACCAGCATACCTAAACTGTCAGTAAAAAATTTGCAAAACTGTACCTTTAGGGGTAAAACAGCTTGTCACTTTGGCAGTCCCCTCAAAGGTACAACCACTGTACCTGCACTATGGAAGATTTTTGGTTATACAGTGCCCTCCACTAATATTGGCACCCTTGATAAATATGAGCAAAGTCGGCTGTGAAAATAAATCTGCATTGTTTATCCTTTTTATCTTTCATTCCAAAAATTCACAAAATTCCAACCTATCATTGAAGTAAAACAATTGAAAATGGGGGGAAATCTCATTGTGTAAGAAATACTTTCTCTAGTTCATGTTGGCCACAATTATTGGCACCCAATTATTGCGACGTTCTTTCCCCAGGGTAACAGCTCTGAGTTTTCTCCTATAATGCCTGAAGAGTTTGGAGAACACCTGATAAGAGATCAGAGACCATTCCCTCATACAGAATCTCTCCAGATCCTTCAGATTCACAGCTCCATGTTGGTGCTTCTCCTCTTCAGTTCACCTCCCTCATTTTCTATAGGGTTCAGGTCAGAGGACAGGAATGGCCATAGCAGAAGCTTGGTTTTGTGCTCAGTGACCCATTTTTGTGTTGTTTTTGAGGTTTGTGTTTGGATTGTTGTCCGGTTGGAAGATCCAAACATGGCCCATTATAAGATTTCTAACAGAGTCAGTCACTTATTGATTTTTTATATGTTGTTATTTAATAGAATCCATGATGCCATGTGTCTAAACAAGATGTTCAGGACCTCCAGCAGAAAAATAGGCCCACAACATAAAAAATACAGCAGTATATTTCATTGTACACATGGGGTACTTTTTTATCCCTGTGTGCACCAAACCCATCTTGAGTGTTTGCTTCTAAAATCTCATTTTTTAGTTTCATCTGATCATAGAAGCCAGTCCCATTTGAAGTTACAGTCATGTCTGATAACTGAATATGCTGGAGTTTGTTTTTGGATGAGCTAGGAGATTTTTTCTTGAAACCTTCCCAAACAACATGTGGTGATGTAGGGACTGTTTGACAATTTTTTTCTAATGTTTTCTGACCCCGAGACCCAACTATATTCTGCAATTCTACAGCTGTGATCCTTGGAGAGTCTTTAGCCACTCAAACTCTCTTCCTCACCGTGCATTAGGACGATATAGACACACGTCCTCTTCCAGGCAGTTTCATAACATTTTCTGTTGATTGGAAATTCTTAATTATTGCCCTGATGGTGGAAATGGGATTTTTCACTGCTCTAGCTCTTTTCTTAAAGCCACTTCACTAATTTGTGAAGCTCAATTATCTTTTGCTGCACATCAGAAATATATTCTTTGGTTTTTCTCATTGTGATGGATGATTACGGGAATTTGGTCTTTGTGTTCCTCATATTTATAATCCTGTGGAACAGGAAGTCGTGGCTGGACAATTTCATGCTCCTAGTCACCCTGGTGTGCTAAAAAATTTAAATATGAATGGAATATACTTCAGAGATATTTTACTCACAAGAATTTCTAGGGGTGCCAATAATTGTGGCCAACATCCATTGGAGAAAAACATTTATTTCATCATGAGATTTTCTCCCCACTTTCAATTGTTTTACTTCAATGATAGGTTAGAATTTTGTAAATTTTTTGAGGGAAAGATCAAAAGGATAAACAATGCCGATTTATTTTCACAGCTGCCTTTGCTCATATTTATCAAGGGTGCCAATAATAGTGGAGGGCACTGTAAATTTCAGTATGCCTACGGCCCGAGATGCTGGACTAGGCTTGTTTAGTTTGTTTGGTGAATAGATGAATAGATGGAAATTACATTATTAAGAGAATACAAATCTGTATTCAGAACTAATTCACTACAGTAAACCGACAATATTGATTTAATTTGTGAGCTGTGAAGTCAGATTTTACAGGAAATTCCAATTGCTTACGTCATTAACTCTTAACATCATGTCAGTAAATGTGTGGGTGCTAAGGAGTGTGTAGACTAGAACTAGTCAGCTAGCTATGTAACGGACAGTTAAAACAGCAAACCTTATTGACCTCCTAAATCACTGTTTGTCAAAACAAAAAATTTTGAACTTTTGAGATGCATTTAAAATGGGAAAGTGACAGAGCCTGTGCCAAAAAAAGATTTGAACCACAGTGGTGCATTATGATACTTGCTCATATGCCGTTTTTGTGATATACTTTTTTGGAATTTCTATGGTGCAGCATAACAGATTTCATCTGATATAGCAATTGCCCATAACTATCAAATATGCATAGAAAGAGCAGTGCTGAACCACAATGTATGTTAAAGATTTATTCTGCAAGTAGCATTTAAATTATGTTTCACAGATACCAGCAGAGAGGCTAAAGTTAATAGTGCAGCTTTTAGGTACTAATAATTACCCTTTATGGCAGGAAGGGTCAACCCCAGACCTAGAGGGCAGAGTTCAGCTCCATCTTAATTCAATCAAACCTGCCTGTAATTTTCAAGTAATGACTTGGTTAGAATTTTTTTTTTCAGATTTTGGTTAGATTTTTTTTTTTTTTTTTTTTTTTTTTAAGTGCATTTAAATAGAGATGGAGCTAAACTCTGCAGGACAGTGGCCATCCAAGAATGAAGTTGCCCGTCTCTGTTTTAGGGGTACATAGAATACAAATACTTTTGAAGCTTAAGATTTGAAGAAACTACCCCAGTGACAACCTACTCTAGTCCTAAAGGTGCAATTTTTAGACATTCTGACAATGTAAAGAAGGCACTTCATCATTTAGCCACAACCTCTGTTTAGGACTCTGTTTTAGCTTTTAGAGCTGGTCATGTTGATATCCCTTGTATAGCACATAAACTATGCACAATGTTAAATTCAAACTAAGGCTGTAACCATACTTTCGGGTTAGGTTTAAGAATCTGCCATTAAAAACATATTGGTTGATAACTAGTCTGAATGTTGGGGGCAGGCGCATGCCCCAAAACATATCTAAACCACATACCCAGTAGCAGACTAGCTGTGAGCTGGTAGAACCCAGACACTGGAGCTGTGTACCGGCCACTGCTGGCGTTAAAGCCCTGTCCCCTCTGATGGAACTGCTCTGTGTTTGAGGGCTGTGGAAAACACAGAAATGGGATAATTAAATATACCATTGCCAGTCTCTTCCATTGCCAACCCTTCCCCACTGCTTGCCAGTCTGTTTCACCATCAGCCAAAGCTAACATCGCTGCTAAATCAATACATCTAGAAGTTAGTGCTACTTTAGAGAAATAAAAGCTTCTTTTATAGTTCATATTTACTTTCACAGCTCTGGGGCTGCTAAGTCATGGTTATTGAAATGAGTAAATTGTTTCTAGTTTGGAAAGGATTGTTTTCCACTTACAGTGTTGAAGGGCTGGAGCTCCTGCAGACTGCGACGGTGGACCATCAGGTTGTGGTGCAGTCGGCAACGGAAAGCTGTGGCCACACGAGGGGTTTGATCGCAGAGCAGGCAGTGACTTCCTACCATCTCTGAGTGGAAAGGTAATTACAGGATTGTAATGTTACTTTGTCAATGCACAAAAGAGCTAATTCCCTTCTTATTACATTATTCTAAAGGATTTGGGACAAGGTGTAACCCAATAGACTAGGCACCTTCTCAGACCCAAAAACACTGAAATACAGTTAGTGGAAAATGTTTTGGTTTGTATTTGACTGACACTTGGCTGCATATAAAGCCATTAAACAATCTCACAGTGAATAGAAGATGTAAATATTTGGAGTGGTTGAGTGTATGTATGAGCAGACAGAGTGGATGAAAGTGTGAGGCAATGAGAATGCTAGAATGTATGAGCGTACGGCGCCACTGCACTTTTCTGAGTGAATAAGCCTTTATGTTTTATATTGCTGTCAGAACAGCCTGCAGCTCACAGTACCAGAGCACAAACAGACCTGTGTCTGCTTTCCTGGCAATACTCCAACACTCATTCCACACACAAACATGCACGCACACACAAAATCTGGAATCTGTGGAATTCTTTGGCCAGGCCAAGTCAAATCCACGTCCTGGAAAATTACACCTATTAAGAGATCAGCCCAGCCCACAATCAGACTAGCAGCCCCCACCCCCACCCCTCCAACAAATGAGCATGACAACACATATCCCAAACATCAAGCAATTCTGAAAGTGACTTAGCTCAAACAAAAACAAAAAGCTGTTGGACCATAATAACTAACATATTCAAATGTGTTTAACAAAATTTTTGAAAGATGTTGATGTCAAAGCAGTTACTTAACACCAGTTTAACTGATTTGTGCACCTGCATCTGGTGTCTTTTTACGTGTAGTGTGCATCCATCAATTCTGACAAAACTATTGATTTAGCATCATAAGATTATGCACAATGTAGATCAACAGACCCACCTCTCAACACATTTTATATGTCTCTCTTATCTGACACATTCAGTTTAGCTCATGGAGCTTTCTCCAAAAAAGCTTTTATGAATCAGGTGTGTTAAATAAGAGAGACACACAAAATGTGTAGGGCAGTGGTCCCCAGGACCTGGATTGAAAACCTCTGATCAAATGGTACTTTAACAAGTTGTAGGTCTTGGTCAGGTCTGCCAGATGGATGTATCATGAGATTTCCTTTCTGTTTTCTGTCTGGAATGATGGGTAATGGTGTGTAAATGGGCTTATGTCCACAAATTCCAGTATACCTTTTAGTTTGACTTGGAAGTCCTGTATCAACTCTGCATGGTGAGGCAGTATGGGGCCTGGAGGACCAGGAGGCCCCTGGGGACCAGGAGGGCCTGGTGGACCTGGAAGGCCATGCTGGACATGTAGAAAGTTTCAAGTTACATTACATAATAAGGGAAATCCATTTGAAGATGTGAAAGATTAGGCACTTTCTGACATGTTGTCACATAGGCCTCATTAGGTTTATCTCTGTGTGCTGTGCTAAATCTGTTTTCATACAGTTTTACTTTTAGTTTTCTTTACTTCTTAAAGCTTTTGTTCAATATATCTATATGCACTTATTCTATGTATTGATATTATTCATCTTTTGCATGGTGTGTAATGCCTATACATTGGATCAGAGATTACCTTGGAGAGTCTTTTATTTCCTTTTGGTTTCTTATTTCCACCCTTGTTGGAGTTGTCCCTAAAGACTATCCATGTCCTGTGGGGGCTCACGTTGGTTATGTCAGAAGATACAGTATCCTGTAAAAATTAAGCATTTCAGAGCGTCAACTATGTTAGAAAACTTTAACTACGACAAATATATAAACTCTTCCTGTAGAGAGGAATCGTGTTTTACAGTGAGGTCACATTATCTACAATGTTTATGAATGTCATTTCCATATACTTTCCCCTCATGTCTAATGGTTGTCATACCCTAAAGTCAAATTCAGAGAATTGATTTACGTGTCTTTGCGCATGTGTACTGCCTTAAAGCCTTGTCAGGTGAACAGCAGGTGTGTGTATCGGATTTGACTTACAGGGCTCTCAGTGCTGACTGTATTGTTTTCCTCTTGGAGCTCCAGACTCTCCTCACTCTCTTGTGTGGTGCAGGTAGACAGCAGTAAACTCAGCAGCAAGGCCAGTAGTGCCCCTCTTGCCCCATGCTTGAGCTTCATGCTGCAGTGTAGGTGAACTTCTAACTCACTCAACTCCTTCTTAGCAGCTCAGTGCACAATTTCCATTCCAACACAGAGAGGTGACCAGAAGTCCTGTGGGTAACACGATGTAATTGTTCCTTAGTTCAGAAGGATATCCAAGAGTGGAGGTGAAAAAATCAGAGAGCTGCTTCTTCAAAGCGTAAATACTCTTTGGGAAGAGTCCTCTAGGTAATGGTGGCTCTTGATTTGGAAAAGATGATTTGGTCTGTGATCTACTAATGTTCTACTTTAATTCCCGGGGTGATTTCTGACATGGAAAAGAAATCTGTTCTTAGATCAGTTCATATTTTGGTGGACAGAGTGTTCAGAGTGCCATGAGAGTTGTGCGTAGGGCCTCACCATGCTTCTACCCATTCACAGTCAATCCGTCCCCTGTGACAGCCAAGATTTCCTATGCCTCCTGACTACAGTCTAAACTCTCTAAGCTTGAGTTGTTCAGCCTATGTGTTACAATCACAGTGTAGGTTTGTATTCCATAAATGCATGTATGTATGTGTGTGCGTGTTTGTGAGTGTATTTGTTGATGGTTAGTGTCTGTTGCTCAGTTGCGGTGTGATTACCTGTGATAAACCCTGTGTGTGGTATACTCAGTCTCTCTCTGTGGGTGGTATCTCCACGTCTTCTTTCTGTTTTTAATAATGTTTGATTGTCTTCTGGTCTCCTTGGTACCTTTGCAAAGTTCCGTGTGTTTATATTTTCCGTAATTCCTTCAGTGATTAATTTTTTTTTTGCCAGTTGAGGTCCTCTTTGTCAGACTCCAGTTTATTCCACATCTATGTCAGTGGCCACTCAGAAAGGATCACTCTGTTTTGAAGGGCTCCTTTTCGCGCTCCACTCTTTTTAGCTTCCTCTCAGACCAGACTCCTCCTCTTCTTCAAGTTTGTGCACTCCTCCTGATATCTGTTGCTGAATCTTGACCTGTCACTTTGTCTGTCTTCAGCCTCCTGGTCATTTATCTGACCATCTCTCCCTGTCTCTCTACTACAGTCAGTTCCTGGGTCCCTTCTTTTGTTTGTCTTGTGTTTAGCTCATTCATCTGTCTCTGCCAGCACTTACTCTCTCCGTAATCCTCAGCTGCAGGGTCCTAATGCCTCTTCTCTTGGTTTGTACTGTGGTCTGCTTGTAATCAGAGATGCTCCTTCAAGATGAATAAAAATGGAAATTAATAGATTTAAAATGTCAAAAACAGAAGGAAGGTAGTGTTCATTTAGACTCTATCCTAAATTTGCAAGCAGTGAGAGACATTTGGGTGGGGCATAAATGTGCATTTCAGATATGCAGAAATGTACTGTTAAAAATTATGACAGTTAGGAGGAAGGTTGCACATTTTTATGTAGCAAACCACCACACCTCCCTCTTTATCAGTCTTCTGCTCTTGCTTTTTCCTGGCTGAGAGAACAGCATCTGTGTGGTCTTTAGACTAGACACTACTGTACACAAAACTAATGAAGCCTTTAAAGCATTTTTAAGCCGAATTAAGTCTAATTGTTTACAAAATTCAAACAAGGGAACACTGGCACTATCGCTTGGCCAAATTCTTTCAAAACGATCAGGACAATTAAACTCAGAAATGGTTGCCACACAAACCTCATATGCAATTGATAAAGGAAAACATTCAGAATTCTCTGCCTGGATTAATGTGTTTTGAATGAAGCAGAGCATAAGGGCAATTTTAAATGATTCCGTTAAATTAAATTAAATGAACCACTACTGCAAAACATTAAAACATACACTGAAAATTGATAAAACATACACTTATGAATACCAAAATGCACCAAAAAATATAGACAACACTATCTAATTGATGCTGAAAATAGCAGTTTGTGGTCAGAGACAGGTGATCGGAAGCTGTCTGCTTAATTAAGTCCTGGATAAGAGGATTTGAGGTCACCGTTCCTGCTCTGTAAAGACTTGCTCAGTATAGCTAAATCTCATCAGACAGTCTCAATATCCTGTACACAGACAGACTTCTCTAATAGTTACAGGCCCAGAAAAGATGTTAAGGAAAAGGTTTAATTTCCTTTAAATGAAGATGCTCTTTGACCTCATTTGAGAAATGGCACCACTTGAACTTGTACTGCTGAAATTGTTGTCTAAGTAGGTGAGTACCAAAGGCTACCTGTAGGTTAATAGACTGTTATGTCACCATGTTTTTAGGCATTTGAACTGTGAATTATACTCACTGTGCTTTTAGTATTTAAACATGGAGCAGGACAATGTTTCACCACTGCAGCACTTTGTGGTGGCAAAGAGGACAATCAGTGCTGTATTTCACCAGCTGTTGGAGTTTGTTAGAGATTGTTCAGATTTTGTAGAAGGTAAGAACAAAGTTTTCTGCAGGATATTTATTAATAAATACAATGATAATCCATTACATTATGATCACCTATCTAATAACCTGTAGGATCCGCAAAACAGCAGCCACACAGCGAGGTATTAATTCGGCGAGGTAGCATTAAGTCTCCTGGGGTATGTATGTGGTACCATAGTGTCAACAGCAGGCCCTTCAGTTCTCGTACATTGCGGGGTGGTGGTGATGTAGCACGAATTCAACGAATCCAAGTCAAACCAAAAATGATCGACTTGGTGATTTTAGAGGCTAAGGCATTAACAGAAATTCACCATCATGTTCCTCCTGAAACCACTCCTTGACTGATCTGGCAGTGTGGCATGGCGCAATATCCTGTTGGTAACGGCAGGGAACACAGTTGCCACGAATGGGTGCACTTGGTCAGCAAAGATGTTCAGATACCTGATAGCTGTCAAGAATTGTGCTATTCAGATAATGGGGCCGAAAATGTCCCAAGAAAACATCATCCACAGTATAACCGGCCTGTGTCTGCCCAGCAATGCATCCAGGTGCCATAGACTCTATTGGTAATCTGCGCTCGGCCGTCAACGTGATATTCGTCAGACCAGGCAATTTTCTAATCATCCACGGTCTAATCTCAATGATCTTGCGCCCATTTCATTCGCTGTCGGCGATGGCATGCAGTTAGCATCGGGACACCGCTGGATGGACTGGGACCCAGTCGGATACGCAGGCCCATACGAAAAAGTCTAAATATGTGCTGTGACACATTGCCCTGGTCACCATTATTGTAGCTGCTGCCTGCTGGTAATTTGTCACACTGTTGCCTTCCAGTCGCTGTGAACAACGCGTGACAGTCTCCGCCTCTCTCTGGCATCAGTGTGTTGCGGACGACAGACGACTCGACTACGGTTTCACACTTTTGATATGAACTCACTACACAGGCATGTGAACAAGCCACAAGGCACACCATTACCAAGATCGAAGTTCCGAAGTAGTATATACAGTTCTGTGAACTGCACCTGTGGCACCATTTGGTTGCCAGGCACACTCATTTGCTCTAGGCTGGGGGTGGTCAAAATGTAATGGCTCGTCTGTGTATTTTTTTCTTATTATTATTATTTCTTATAAATATTAACTTTACTGAATTCCATTAGATTCGATTTTAAATCCCAGAATTTCAATACAGATTATTGTACATGCTTTTGGACAATATCATGGTTTGTAGACAAGGTAGTAACATGTAAATGTTATGGTGTATTACTATGGTAATCATACTATTATTAGTAGCTACTATAATAAAGTGCCATTGTATTTCCATCTTATGGAAGCCTCATGCTAAAATGCAGTACATCACATTACATCACTCCACATGACATTACCATAAGTAAAGTCATAAGCAACCCTTCAATATGACACTTGAAATTTAGCTCAGGAGCATCCCATCTAACTGGATCATATTTGAGTTGGTTCTACACTTTGTCTGGAATCCACCTATGGTAAATTCAACTGCAGGCACGTGAGTTACTCTGAGATCCAGAAATCATGTGTGGTGATGGGAGAAACGTGCATAAGAATACCCATCACCGCAACCCACAAAAGCATCCCAACGGATGAAGTACGGTGGTGGTAACATCATGTGTTTTCAACAGCAGTACTGAAAGACTGGTCAGGGTAGGAAGAAAAGCTGATGCAGCACAAAACAGAGCTTTTGACAGTTCACCCCAAAATGAAAAAGAAAATATTTTGAAGATATATTTTTGAAAGTTTTGGTTACCATTCACTTCCATGGCATGGAAAAACACACAAACACACACACATTTATGTTCCACAGAAAGATTAAATGGAATGTGGAATGACATGAGAGTGAGAATGACAGAACGTACGACATAACTATCATTTTTGGGTGAACTATCCTTTTAATGAAAACCTCATCCTGAATGCTCTTGACCTTAGACTTGGCTAAGAATCAGAATCAGAATCAGCTTTATTCGCCAAGTGTGTGCAAACACACGAGGAATTTGTTGTGGTTTTTAAGAAGCTCTTGGTACATACATACATACATACATACATACATACATACATATAAACATACATATCTGACATGAGAACAGAACATTTAAATAAGCCTTAACAATAATAATAATAATGATAATAATAATGTGTCTGAATCTGGAACAGAAGATTTATGTACAGATTTGTGCCTTATTTACTCTATATATATATATATACAGCTGTATAGAAAATTATGCATACATATTTACATAGTACTAGAGAGAGTAAATAATTAGAGATGGGGGATGAATTACAGGCAATAATTAGGGTTAGAGAATTACAGAACACAGGTAATAATTCCTGTGTTAGTTGTTTAGGCTGGAGATGGCATAGGGGAAAAAACTGTTTTTATGCCTAGATGTTCTAGTGCACAGAGATCTGTAGCATCTGCCTGAAGGGAGAAGCGCAAACAGGTCGTGTCCAGGGTGAGAGGGGTCTGTGATGATGTTACCTGCCCGTTTCTTCACTCTGGAGTAGTACAAATCCTGAAGGCTGGGCAGGTGCACACCAATGATCCTTTCTGCTGTCCTAACAGTCCACTGCAGTCTTCTTATATCTGATTTGCTGGCTGACCCAAACCATACAGTTATAGAAGAGCACAGAACCGACTCAATAACAGCAGAGTAAAACTGTGTCATGTGCGCCTGTGGCAGGTTGAACTTTTTCAGTTGACGAAGAAAGTACATTCTCTGCTGGGCCTTTTTCACGATGGAGTCGATGTGAGTGTCCCACTTCAGGTCCTGAGAGATGGTGGTTCCCAGGAACCTGAATGACTCCACTGCATTCACAGAGTTGTTCATGATAGTGAGTGGGGGGAGAGCTGGGGGGTTTCTCCTGAAGTCCACAATCATCTCCACAGTTTTAAGCGTGTTGAGCTCCAGGTTGTTTAGACTGCACCAGACAGCCAGCTCACCTTTCAGGGTTCACCTTTCAGCAGAACAATGACCCTAAGTACACAGTTAAGACAGGAGTGGCCCAGACAAAGTCCAGACTTGAACCCAATTGAAAATATATGGAGAAACTCGAAAATGGCTCTCCACCAACAGTCCCCATTCAACCTGACTAAGCTTGAAAGAATCTGAAGAGAAGAATGGCAAAAAAAAAAAAATAAAATAAAATAAAAAATCCCAAATCCAGGTGTGCAAATATATCAAAAATATCAAAGATATAAAAATAGTTTTTGCTTTGTCATTGTAGGGTGTATATTGATGTTAAAAATGTTTAAAGCATTTTAGCATAAGGCTGCAAAATAAAATATAAAATATAAAAAAAAACTTAATATCAATAAGCTAAGTCTGGTCCTGCTCTTTACTGTATGATGGTATTTAACGTGTGGTACCCAGAGACGTGGAAGAGTGAGGATCTTGAGCATGTAGCAGAGGAAAAACAGTGTCTGCAGATCCAGGCCTGCTCCAGGAAACTAACCGTCATCAACGATGTGCTAGCCCGCAGACATATGAAGGTGGCCTTCTTTGGCAGGTACAATTACAGTTATGACTAATCTAGTCTCAGCCTCAGACGTCACGCTCACGGAACTTTGGCTAAACGTCTGATGCATATGGCACACTTATCTGGAAACACTTCAGGAGTGTCGAAGTCGTCATCGGATTAGTTGAATTATACAGGATTTCTGGGAGACGTGTGTGTCGCGTTCTTTAACGTTCCGCCTGGAAACAAAGATGCCGTGGCGCCAAACCCCCTCACGAAAGAAGAAAGCCGTCGTGTTTACAAATGTGACGACGAGCACTTATCAGGATCAACTAAACGCTGGATTTTCAAAAGTATGTGAAATATTTAAAGTTCGTGGCATAGAATCTTTAAAATACGTCCGAGAGTTTCACACACCGGTCTGTTATTGTGGTGACATTTCCACGCACCGAAACGTGACGCTGAACGAAACGAACTGTGATTGGTTGTTTGACATGTCGGTCAAACGGCCTCATGGGCGGGCCTTGGCCAATAAATGCTGCCATCTATTCCAGACCTTCAGCCGTCAGTCTGAAGGTCTGGCTACGCGAGACTATGACTAATCTAAGTTTACTGGTATCTAAACCAAATGATAACAACAGGCTAGCAGAATGAAATGGATCATTAATGTGTGCTTTAGCTCTTCAGCTGTTCAGCCAAGTTACTTTATACAAATCCATAAGTGAGGCAACAAAAACATAAATTTAATCTCTCTGTTTTTCTCTGTCTTTCATCTCTAATTTGGTTTGAGATAATATTGAATCAGACAAGCTAAATGGACAGTTTGTTACTGGGTGTTACCGTGTTATATGTTGTTTTTCAGGACCAGTAATGGAAAGAGTACAGTAATTAATGCCATGCTAAGGGAAAGGGTTCTGCCCAGTGGAATCGGCCACACCACTAATTGTTTCCTGAGTGTGGAGGGCACAGACGGGGAACATGCCTACCTTACCACTGAGGACTCTGAAGAGAGGAAAAGCATTGAAGTATGACACAAGTTTTCCAGAACTTATTATGATTGTAAACTACATTAATTTTAGCTATTTTTAATCCATAAAAAGTATTACAGTATGGCATAAGGACAGTTTTAGGGGGAGTGTATGATAATATATGTCCATTGTTATCAAATGAAAAGTTATATCATTTCTATCTTTAGTGGATTTTACTGTTGCTTTCTAAACTAATGCCATGGCAAATTACAGGTGCATCTCAGAAAATTAGAATATGGTGAAAAAGTTCATTTTTTCTTGTAACGTATTTCAAAAAGTGAAACTTTCATATATTTTAGATTCATTACATATAAAGTAAAACACTTCAAAAGTTTTTTTTGTTTTAATTTTGATGATTAGAGCTTACAGCTAATGAAAGTCAAAAACCAGTATCTCAAAATATTAGAATATTTCCTAAGATCAATCAAAAAAAGGATTTGCAAAACAGAAAAGTTCAAGTTCTTTAAAGTATGTTCATTTATGCACTCAATACTTGGTCGGGGCTCCTTTAGCACAAATTCCAGCATCAGTGATGTGTGGCATGGAAGCAATCAGCCTGTGGCACTATTGAGCCTTCAGCTCGTCTGGATTGTTGGATCGACTGTTTCTCATCTTTCTCTTGAAAATATCCCATAGATTCCATATGGGGTTCAGGTCAGGCATGTTGGTTGGCCAATCAAGCACAGTAATATCATGGTCAGCAAAGCACTTGGAAGTGGTTTTGGCACTGTGGGCAGGTGCTAAAGTCCTGCTGGAAAAGGAAATAAGCATCTCCATAAAGCTTGTAATCAGATGGAAGCATAAAGTGCTCTAAAATCTCCTGGTAGACGGCTGCATTGACTTTGGACTTGATAAAACACAATGGACCAACACAAGCAGACGTCACGGCACCCCAAATCATCCCTGACTTCAGAAACTTCACACTGGACTTCAAGCAGCTTGGATTCTGTGCCTCTCCAGTCTTTCTCCAGACTCCAGACCTTGATTTCCAAATGAAAAGCAAAATTTACTTTTATCTGAAAAGAGGACTTTGGACCACTGAGCAACAGTCCAGTTCTTTTTCTCCTTAGCCCAGGTAAGATGCTTCTGACGATGTTTCTGTTTCAGAAGTGGCTTGGTAGCCCTTTTCCTGAAAATGTCTGATCGTGGTGACTCTTGATGCACTGACTCCAGCTTCAGTTCACTCCTTGTGAAGCTCTCCCAAGTGTTTGAATCGGCTTTGCTTGACAGAATTCTCAAGCTTGCGGTCATCCCTGTTGCTTGTGCACTGTTTCTTACCCAATTTCTTCCTTCCTGTCAACTTTGCATTTAATATGCTTTGATACAGCACTCCTTGAACAGCCACCCCTTTCAGTAATGACCCTCTGTGACTTACCCTCTTTGTGGAGGGTGTCAATGATCGTCTTCTGGACCATTGCCAAGTCAGCAGTGTTCCCCATTATTGTGGTTTCAAAGAACAAGAGATACCCAGAATTTATACTGTATGGATGGTCATTTATTGATACTCAAATGTAAATATTATAATATTTTGAGATACTGATCTTTGACTATCATTAGCTGTAAGCTCTAATCATCAAAATTAAAACAAAAAAAACTTTTGAAGTGTTTTACTTTACTCTAAAATATATGAAAGTTTCACTTTTTGAAATAAGTTACAAGAAAAAATGAACTTTTTCACCATATTCTAATTTTCTGAGATGCACCTGTATGTAGGACATGTTTTATCTCACTTCTCAAGAAAGTAGCTTTATTTATTTATTTCTTAGGCATTTTTGCTTTTACTTTGATAGAACAGTTGAGCAGCGACAGGAAGCAAAGTGGGAGAGAGAGTGGGGGTGGGATCGGGAAAGGTCCACGAGCCAGGACTCTAACTTGGGACGCCCGTAGCGCAACAGCACCATATGTTGGCGCGCTGCCCACAAGGCTATCGGTTGTTTTTTTACACAATGCAAAAAATGTTTCCTTATTTCCTTATGATATTTTAAAAAGATAAATAAAATGTGTGCATAAAGGTGTTACAGTGTTGTGGCATGATTTGAATACGTTGTGTTCTACTATCTTGTTGAGCCTTAAAGTTTGTCTTTATCATACAGACAGTCAATCAGCTTGCCCACGCTCTGCATATGGACAGGAACCAAGACTCAGGCTGTCTGGTCCGAGTGTTTTGGCCCAAAGCTAAGTGTGCCCTGCTGAGAGATGATCTGGTCCTGATGGACAGGTATGGACCCCTCTATGGGTTGTCAGAGCTGAATTAAGGTTCTGCAGGACAGGTTTGGCACATGAACAACAGACCTGGACAACTGCTTAGCAGATACATAGACTTTTGCAAGGAACTCCACAAGGTTTGATGTGTTGTGAAGAGGGCCAAGTGAAAGCACCAATGGACTTTGGCAGTGCTGTTCTAGGTATCATGGGTGGTAAAAGCCTACTTGGTTTACTGGAAAACTTGTTTCATTTCTAATTTCTGTTTGCACACATGAAAATCAGACTCCAAATTGCCTGATCTAATTAGCAATAAAGAATGAAACATGATGTGAAGTTTGATGAAATATTAATAACCCACACTCTTCTCACTCTGCAGCCCAGGCACAGATGTCACATCAGAGCTGGACAGTTGGATTGATAAGTTTTGTTTAGATGCTGATGTCTTTGTGCTTGTGGCCAACTCTGAGTCTACCATAATGAACACTGTAAGTAGACAAACAGAGTAATCACTACGCAGTACTCGATATACATAATAACACTTTTTTCTTCATTTATTAGTATCAGTCAGTATTGGATATGTAATTGTGAATGTACATTGCCACTATTTTAACATTTAGATTCTAGTTTGATTTTCATGTTGAAAAATAGATTACTAATAATTTAATAACATTAATGATTATCCAATTTTATGCAGTAAATTATAATGTTGTGATGCCTTTCGATTTTATTAAAATTAAAATGATTTGTTGCTTTTCTTTCTTTTACCTTGCTTTTATTTGTTTCACTCTACTTCGAAAGGAGAAACACTTTTTCCACAAAGTGAATGAACGCATATCAAAGCCCAACATTTTCATCCTAAATAATCGTTGGGACGCGTCTGTCTTAGAGCCAGAGTATCTGGAAGATGTAAGTTTTATTGCATATGACTCATAACCTATATTTATTATTCACAAGTGAATCACCAAATGAAGCTGCTGCACGCAAAACTGCTGATTTTTGTATAATTTATCATTCCTCTATCATACTTTTCAGATTTATAGGTTCAAAAACACTTTTGACCACAAAAATTGCCCAGCAGAAGTTTGTGTATATTTACGTATAAATAGATATGAAAATATATTGAAAAAGTTTAACTATAAGTTTGTATATCTAAATGTTAATTCTGTTGATTTGTTACTGCTTCACTGCTTTTTTAGGTGCAGAAGCAGCACATGGATCGCTGTGTCAGTTTCTTAGTGGAGGAGCTAAAGGTAGTGGAACTTAACAAGGCACCTGACCGCATCTTCTTTGTCTCTGCCAAGGAGGTGTTGAGTGCCAGGATCCACCGTGCCCAGGGAATGCCAGAGACTGGTAGGCTCCACTGCTTTGGTCACACAGTGCAGAGCCTTCTGCTTTTGACACTGTTCTGGAGGGAGACCAGGAAAAACTAGGCCTAGCCAAGTTAAAAATGAGTGTAACAACCATAAAACACATTGAGGGAGATGCTAATAAATCTTGGAGTGGACCAATGATATCGAGAATGGTATTTGAGGTGCAACTTCAACTGTGAAAAAATATGCCAAAATGATGCTCCATCACACATGCTCACCTTTCATATTTTATATATTGGTGGTATTATGGGGACCAAATGGGGCATATGCTTTTTATTTAAAGGCGGTGCTTTGGCTGAAGGATTCCAAGAGCGACTGATGGAGTTCCAGAGTTTCGAAAGAACATTTGAGGTGAGAATGTACTCAAACTGTGGTGACTGGCTCCAGGATAATCATTGTCTGACAATGAGGCTGAAAACAATGAAGATTAAGCGGAGCTTCATGGAAAATGAGTCTTAGTCTTGTCTGTATGCTGTTTAGACTAGATGATAATTTATGATGGCTTTACCCAGAAATGGTGTGACGTGGTGACGGTCTCCTTAAGCAAGCTGGTTTGCATCGATTCAAGCCATGTGCTGCTGGCTCCCAGATGTGTGAGATATTTGGTGTTCCTCATAGATTCCAGGCAGCCATTCCTGTAGTGGCAATCCCTGAGCCAAGTTAGCGGATTTGAGTAGGTGAGCGTACCTCACATTCTTGAGATCCAGGGATGAAAATTCACAGTAAGCTACGATGGCATTAATAGATGGGTCTGTTGTGATTCAGCCATGGTAGCAGCTAATGATGAGAGTGGAAAGCATCAAAACAGGTCACCCATGTATAGGCATAGATAAAATCTTACAGTTGGAATCATGTTTTGATTAGTTTTAATCGTGACGTGATCTATTATGGCACACTGATGGCTCAAGAACACGCTTCATGGATTCCACAGGAATTTATATCACAGTCTGCCGTGAAGACCAAGTTTGAGCAGCACACAATCAGGGCCTGGCAGATCATTGAGTCAGTCAAGGCTATCATGGATGCCATCAATATTTCCTCAGCAGAAAAGAAGTAAGTTCCAAAACCTGTCTGCTTTACAACGGAGGGTCTCTTTCCAAGCTCCTAAAGACAATAATTTGACCAAGTACCACTATTGAACCAAGGTTCTCTCAGTCAGTGCAAAACCGTTTTGTTCTTTAGCATGGTATTTTGTTGTTGTTGTTGTTGTTGTTGTTGTTACAAATGAAATGTTCTGCTTTTTGAATCTCTGTAAATCCATAGAGTGTTCTCACTAGAAGAGCGTGAGGCTCTAATGGATCGGCTGGAGTTTGTGCGAAATCAGCTCAACTTCCTAACCGAGGACATAAAAGACAAGATAAAGGCCATCACTGAGGAAATGGCTGACAAGGTAACCTGCAAGTTCCACCAGTACCAGCATAGGCGGAGCGCCTGTAAGGCTGGGCAAGGCTTAGTCTTTTTCTGGGCACTGATCGGAAATTAACAATGGTGCTCACAAAAAATGCTCTTATTTGGCTGTGGTGAATAAAGTGAAAATGAAATGAAAAGTGTTAATGGTGGCATGAAATTTAGAACCGTCCAGATCAGTCATTGCTGAAATTCGAGATTTTTGTTCAGTGCATGAGCGCGCTGACTGAATTCTGCACTCTCAATTCATTTCCTCATCATAAACAATAAAATGCAGATGTACGTACAATAAAAGTAAGTTTTTATTACATTGAATACAAATATTTTATGACGTGACACTCATTTCTGGTATTTGCCTAAATATATTATATATACTGTATATTCTGGTACTTGCGAAAAAGCAATTTGACACGTTCGCCTGATAACTCTAAGAAGTGTAGGCCTATTGTTAAAGCACCCCTTAGCCATCAAAACCTTCAAATTCATTTTTGCCGCATACAAGGCAGTAGTACCTCCACCGGTAAAATACTTATTTTGGTTGAGTAGCATCTGTATCTAACCTCATGTTTTCTACATGGTGTTGAAAAGGCCAATTGAATTCTCACTGCTGCTCTTCTAGGTGTCCAATGCCATGGCAGAAGAGATTCGTTGCCTGTCTGTTCTTGTGGATGAATTCTGCTCTGATTTTAGCCCTTCCCCGAATGCCTTAGCCCTGTACAAAACTGTGAGTTTTTTTAAAGTAATTTATGTTAAAGCCAGATTAGAAAAAAACATGAACTTTTGAAGCATGAAACATAATAATAATAATAATAATAATGTTTATTTTATATATCACCTTTCTGCAAACTCATGGTCGCTTTACAATATCAAAACAGATAAACACGACAGCAGACAGAAAAACAAAATACAGATAAACATGAAATCCATGGCATGAATCAGATAATACAGTCAGAGATCAGAGAAACAAGTTTGTAGGTGGGTTTTGAAATCTTGTAATGAAGAAAGATCACGAATGTGTTTGGGATTAGAATTCCAGAGTGTGGGGGCAGAGACACAAAATGCTCCTCCACCAAACGAAGCTAACTCGTGGTGTGGAATTAACAGTAGACCAGTATCAGAAGATCGTAGTGTGCTAACTGGAGAGTAAGTATGAATGAGATCAGAAATATACAGAGGGGCGAGACCATGACGTGCTTTGTAGGTGATGAGGAGTATCTTGTATTGACTACGATAACATTCTATGTCGACAATGTTAACATTGTCGACATAGAAGTGAGCTACATTTTTTGGTGAACCAGCAAGAAGTAGATCTGCTTTATCAGTGTTGAGTTTGAGAAAGTTACTGGTCATCCAAGCATTTATATCATTAATACAAGCCGATATGGAGTTGGTGGGAAAAGGAAAGTTGTGTTGAGAACTGATATAGAGCTGGGTGTCATCTGCATAGCAATGGAAGTTGAGGCCATGATGACAGATAATGTTACCTAAAGGAAGCATGTAGATGATAGAAGATAGAAGAGTAAAGGCCCGAGAACAGAACCCTGAGGAACACCGTGAGAGGCAGGGGCAGTAGAGGACTTAGCCTGACGGACAGCTATGTAATAATGACGGTCAGATAGGTAAGAAGTGAACCAAGATAGGGCAGTTCCAGAAATACCTGTATAGTTACTTGTATGAACTCTGCAGTGACAGCTGTCTGTGTGATCAGCGTAACTAACAGCATTGATAAGCTGGTCTCTAATGTCCTGCTGTTCCCTACGCACAGGAAAGGTTTACTTAAGACTATAAACATTGTTCTTTAATTAGACTAATTTATAGGCTTTTACACAGCTGTATACCAAGACACAATGGGGCATACATTTTGTAGTAAAATATGCATAAATATTATAATAAATCCTGTGTAAAAGTATTTAATGTCATATCTGTGCAGCACTCTCAATGTACATTTTTATGCTATATGTGACACTTCAGATTCTGTTAATTAATATGTTAATCAGTTAACATTATTTTAAGTGGATTATACAATTTGGAATGAAAATAATAATAATCAGATCCACAGACACACACACTATATATATATGAAGAGTTCAGATGCAAAAGCCTCTAAGTGCCATCTGAAATGTTCATCTAAAATTAGCATTTTTATCAGGCTGCTATGTTTAGGTTCAGTAATTTTACTCTAATGGCAAAGTATAGGTCCTTTTCTATGCAACTAAAGTGAAATAACTGAACATAATAGTATATATATATATATATATGACCCTGGACCACAAAACCAGTCATAAGTGTCAATTTTTCGAAATTGAGATTTATGCGTCATCTGAAAGCTGAATAAATAATATTTCCATTGATGTATGGTTTGTTAGGATAGGACAATATTTGGCCGAGATACAACTATTGGAAAATCTGGAATCTGAGGGTGCAACAAAATCAAAATACTGAGAAAAATACCCCAGCGACTTAAGACTGGTTTTGTGGTCCAGGGTCACATATATATATATATATATGGGCCATTCTACAATTGGTGCAAACTGCTGTCCCACAACCAAAAAACACAAAAAACACATCTTAGATGTTTATTAAGATCCTTCTATTATATATTGGAACCCACAACGATATTTAAAATATTAGTAAGCTAAATATATATAAAATCATAATTTATTGGGTCCTTTCAATTCTGAACCTCGAACCCTAACCCCTAAATTTCAACTTAGGGAAATTATATTGAAATCATTTTTGTATTTTTTTTTCCATTGTTGTTTTTTGAAGTATCTTTTGGAGTCTTTTAAAAAGTGAAGTTATTATATATATTATATATATTTATTTTATATTTTCTTTGTAACTTATGAAACTTTATGTAAAAAAAAAAGTGTCCCGCATTTTTCATGTCACTACCGAAACAGTGTTTGTTTTAGTCCATTGGCCAAGACAGATTTGAACTAAACCCATAAATTTATGATCAGGAAATATTTCTGTGTCCCCCTCTCTCATAGCTACAAGGTGTTAGTAGATAGGTCTCATCATTCTGAGGTAAATGTGTTCAAATGTCTGAAAAATCTCTGTGTAACTTTAAGGAACGTCACTACCAAACACCTTTTTTCTGCAATTAAGCACACTTTTTTTGGGAGTTATTCCATAACATTTACTTTTTATATGTATACCACTGTTCAGAACTGTGCTAGCTAACCATGTGCTGATTAGCATCTTTGAGCTAGGTTCAAAAGTATCTAAAAATGTCACAACCGAAACAGTCACTAACGAAACATTTGGTGGAGTTTCGGTAGTGACATCTTTGTTTTTGTTTATTGGGTGTTATGCCATAGAATAGTCAATACCGAAACAGTAACAACTGAAACATGTCATCATTGTTTTCTGAAAACTTTCTGAAAATACAATAAGAGAATTAACTGCACAATTACTAGAAACACACACACAGTTTTTTATTTTTATTTTGAAAAGATAATTATAATAGTTTTTTTTTTCTTTTTCATTATCTAATAACGAAAAAAGACTATAATTGTGTTTGTTTGCATTTTGCAGAAGCTCATGGCCTATGTGGAGGAGAGAATGGTGAAGAATTTGGACTTGCGCTGTTCCAGCAGTATAAATGGCTACATGCTGTCATCTCAGACAGACATCATGGGTACACACTCATTCACAGTTTTCACTTCAGACACAAAGTCTCCAGTAAACAAGCTTTGCCTGGC